>CAJQUW010006105.1:0-15000 GCA_907163375.1 Prostheceraeus crozeri | reverse complement strand
TAGCTATCGATGCCACTCCTCCACAGCTATTCAAATCCACAAAATCAGTCCACATTTCGATACTCAAATCCAAAAAAGCCAAAATATTCTGCGCTACTGCACCGATTACCCAAAAAAGCCAAACTTAAGCTCACAACACCAGTCTACATCCACACTATCAGTTTCACTACCATAGCTATCGATGCCACTCCTCCACAGCTATTCAAATCCACAAAATCAGTCCACATTTCGATACTCAAATCCAAAAAAGCCAAAATATTCTGCGCTACTGCACCGATTACCCAAAAAAGCCAAACTTAAGCTCACAACACCAGTCTACATCCACACTATCAGTTTCACTACCATAGCTATCGATGCCACTCCTCCACAGCTATTCAAATCCACAAAATCAGTCCACATTTCGATACTCAAATCCAAAAAAGCCAAAATATTCTGCGCTACTGCACCGATTACCCAAAAAAGCCAAACTTAAGCTCACAACACCAGTCTACATCCACACTATCAGTTTCACTACCATAGCTATCGATGCCACTCCTCCACAGCTATTCAAATCCACAAAATCAGTCCACATTTCGATACTCAAATCCAAAAAAGCCAAAATATTCTGCGCTACTGCACCGATTACCCAAAAAAGCCAAACTTAAGCTCACAACACCAGTCTACATCCACACTATCAGTTTCACTACCATAGCTATCGATGCCACTCCTCCACAGCTATTCAAATCCACAAAATCAGTCCACATTTCGATACTCAAATCCAAAAAAGCCAAAATATTCTGCGCTACTGCACCGATTACCCAAAAAAGCCAAACTTAAGCTCACAACACCAGTCTACATCCACACTATCAGTTTCACTACCATAGCTATCGATGCCACTCCTCCACAGCTATTCAAATCCACAAAATCAGTCCACATTTCGATACTCAAATCCAAAAAAGCCAAAATATTCTGCGCTACTGCACCGATTACCCAAAAAAGCCAAACTTAAGCTCACAACACCAGTCTACATCCACACTATCAGTTTCACTACCATAGCTATCGATGCCACTCCTCCACAGCTATTCAAATCCACAAAATCAGTCCACATTTCGATACTCAAATCCAAAAAAGCCAAAATATTCTGCGCTACTGCACCGATTACCCAAAAAAGCCAAACTTAAGCTCACAACACCAGTCTACATCCACACTATCAGTTTCACTACCATAGCTATCGATGCCACTCCTCCACAGCTATTCAAATCCACAAAATCAGTCCACATTTCGATACTCAAATCCAAAAAAGCCAAAATATTCTGCGCTACTGCACCGATTACCCAAAAAAGCCAAACTTAAGCTCACAACACCAGTCTACATCCACACTATCAGTTTCACTACCATAGCTATCGATGCCACTCCTCCACAGCTATTCAAATCCACAAAATCAGTCCACATTTCGATACTCAAATCCAAAAAAGCCAAAATATTCTGCGCTACTGCACCGATTACCCAAAAAAGCCAAACTTAAGCTCACAACACCAGTCTACATCCACACTATCAGTTTCACTACCATAGCTATCGATGCCACTCCTCCACAGCTATTCAAATCCACAAAATCAGTCCACATTTCGATACTCAAATCCAAAAAAGCCAAAATATTCTGCGCTACTGCACCGATTACCCAAAAAAGCCAAACTTAAGCTCACAACACCAGTCTACATCCACACTATCAGTTTCACTACCATAGCTATCGATGCCACTCCTCCACAGCTATTCAAATCCACAAAATCAGTCCACATTTCGATACTCAAATCCAAAAAAGCCAAAATATTCTGCGCTACTGCACCGATTACCCAAAAAAGCCAAACTTAAGCTCACAACACCAGTCTACATCCACACTATCAGTTTCACTACCATAGCTATCGATGCCACTCCTCCACAGCTATTCAAATCCACAAAATCAGTCCACATTTCGATACTCAAATCCAAAAAAGCCAAAATATTCTGCGCTACTGCACCGATTACCCAAAAAAGCCAAACTTAAGCTCACAACACCAGTCTACATCCACACTATCAGTTTCACTACCATAGCTATCGATGCCACTCCTCCACAGCTATTCAAATCCACAAAATCAGTCCACATTTCGATACTCAAATCCAAAAAAGCCAAAATATTCTGCGCTACTGCACCGATTACCCAAAAAAGCCAAACTTAAGCTCACAACACCAGTCTACATCCACACTATCAGTTTCACTACCATAGCTATCGATGCCACTCCTCCACAGCTATTCAAATCCACAAAATCAGTCCACATTTCGATACTCAAATCCAAAAAAGCCAAAATATTCTGCGCTACTGCACCGATTACCCAAAAAAGCCAAACTTAAGCTCACAACACCAGTCTACATCCACACTATCAGTTTCACTACCATAGCTATCGATGCCACTCCTCCACAGCTATTCAAATCCACAAAATCAGTCCACATTTCGATACTCAAATCCAAAAAAGCCAAAATATTCTGCGCTACTGCACCGATTACCCAAAAAAGCCAAACTTAAGCTCACAACACCAGTCTACATCCACACTATCAGTTTCACTACCATAGCTATCGATGCCACTCCTCCACAGCTATTCAAATCCACAAAATCAGTCCACATTTCGATACTCAAATCCAAAAAAGCCAAAATATTCTGCGCTACTGCACCGATTACCCAAAAAAGCCAAACTTAAGCTCACAACACCAGTCTACATCCACACTATCAGTTTCACTACCATAGCTATCGATGCCACTCCTCCACAGCTATTCAAATCCACAAAATCAGTCCACATTTCGATACTCAAATCCAAAAAAGCCAAAATATTCTGCGCTACTGCACCGATTACCCAAAAAAGCCAAACTTAAGCTCACAACACCAGTCTACATCCACACTATCAGTTTCACTACCATAGCTATCGATGCCACTCCTCCACAGCTATTCAAATCCACAAAATCAGTCCACATTTCGATACTCAAATCCAAAAAAGCCAAAATATTCTGCGCTACTGCACCGATTACCCAAAAAAGCCAAACTTAAGCTCACAACACCAGTCTACATCCACACTATCAGTTTCACTACCATAGCTATCGATGCCACTCCTCCACAGCTATTCAAATCCACAAAATCAGTCCACATTTCGATACTCAAATCCAAAAAAGCCAAAATATTCTGCGCTACTGCACCGATTACCCAAAAAAGCCAAACTTAAGCTCACAACACCAGTCTACATCCACACTATCAGTTTCACTACCATAGCTATCGATGCCACTCCTCCACAGCTATTCAAATCCACAAAATCAGTCCACATTTCGATACTCAAATCCAAAAAAGCCAAAATATTCTGCGCTACTGCACCGATTACCCAAAAAAGCCAAACTTAAGCTCACAACACCAGTCTACATCCACACTATCAGTTTCACTACCATAGCTATCGATGCCACTCCTCCACAGCTATTCAAATCCACAAAATCAGTCCACATTTCGATACTCAAATCCAAAAAAGCCAAAATATTCTGCGCTACTGCACCGATTACCCAAAAAAGCCAAACTTAAGCTCACAACACCAGTCTACATCCACACTATCAGTTTCACTACCATAGCTATCGATGCCACTCCTCCACAGCTATTCAAATCCACAAAATCAGTCCACATTTCGATACTCAAATCCAAAAAAGCCAAAATATTCTGCGCTACTGCACCGATTACCCAAAAAAGCCAAACTTAAGCTCACAACACCAGTCTACATCCACACTATCAGTTTCATTACCATAGCTATCGATGCCACTCCTCCACAGCTATTCAAATCCACAAAATCAGTCCACATTTCGATACTCAAATCCAAAAAAGCCAAAATATTCTGCGCTACTGCACCGATTACCCAAAAAAGCCAAACTTAAGCTCACAACACCAGTCTACATCCACACTATCAGTTTCACTACCATAGCTATCGATGCCACTCCTCCACAGCTATTCAAATCCACAAAATCAGTCCACATTTCGATACTCAAATCCAAAAAAGCCAAAATATTCTGCGCTACTGCACCGATTACCCAAAAAAGCCAAACTTAAGCTCACAACACCAGTCTACATCCACACTATCAGTTTCACTACCATAGCTATCGATGCCACTCCTCCACAGCTATTCAAATCCACAAAATCAGTCCACATTTCGATACTCAAATCCAAAAAAGCCAAAATATTCTGCGCTACTGCACCGATTACCCAAAAAAGCCAAACTTAAGCTCACAACACCAGTCTACATCCACACTATCAGTTTCACTACCATAGCTATCGATGCCACTCCTCCACAGCTATTCAAATCCACAAAATCAGTCCACATTTCGATACTCAAATCCAAAAAAGCCAAAATATTCTGCGCTACTGCACCGATTACCCAAAAAAGCCAAACTTAAGCTCACAACACCAGTCTACATCCACACTATCAGTTTCACTACCATAGCTATCGATGCCACTCCTCCACAGCTATTCAAATCCACAAAATCAGTCCACATTTCGATACTCAAATCCAAAAAAGCCAAAATATTCTGCGCTACTGCACCGATTACCCAAAAAAGCCAAACTTAAGCTCACAACACCAGTCTACATCCACACTATCAGTTTCACTACCATAGCTATCGATGCCACTCCTCCACAGCTATTCAAATCCACAAAATCAGTCCACATTTCGATACTCAAATCCAAAAAAGCCAAAATATTCTGCGCTACTGCACCGATTACCCAAAAAAGCCAAACTTAAGCTCACAACACCAGTCTACATCCACACTATCAGTTTCACTACCATAGCTATCGATGCCACTCCTCCACAGCTATTCAAATCCACAAAATCAGTCCACATTTCGATACTCAAATCCAAAAAAGCCAAAATATTCTGCGCTACTGCACCGATTACCCAAAAAAGCCAAACTTAAGCTCACAACACCAGTCTACATCCACACTATCAGTTTCACTACCATAGCTATCGATGCCACTCCTCCACAGCTATTCAAATCCACAAAATCAGTCCACATTTCGATACTCAAATCCAAAAAAGCCAAAATATTCTGCGCTACTGCACCGATTACCCAAAAAAGCCAAACTTAAGCTCACAACACCAGTCTACATCCACACTATCAGTTTCACTACCATAGCTATCGATGCCACTCCTCCACAGCTATTCAAATCCACAAAATCAGTCCACATTTCGATACTCAAATCCAAAAAAGCCAAAATATTCTGCGCTACTGCACCGATTACCCAAAAAAGCCAAACTTAAGCTCACAACACCAGTCTACATCCACACTATCAGTTTCACTACCATAGCTATCGATGCCACTCCTCCACAGCTATTCAAATCCACAAAATCAGTCCACATTTCGATACTCAAATCCAAAAAAGCCAAAATATTCTGCGCTACTGCACCGATTACCCAAAAAAGCCAAACTTAAGCTCACAACACCAGTCTACATCCACACTATCAGTTTCACTACCATAGCTATCGATGCCACTCCTCCACAGCTATTCAAATCCACAAAATCAGTCCACATTTCGATACTCAAATCCAAAAAAGCCAAAATATTCTGCGCTACTGCACCGATTACCCAAAAAAGCC
The DNA here is from genome assembly GCA_907163375.1 of Prostheceraeus crozeri. Lineage (NCBI taxonomy): Eukaryota > Metazoa > Platyhelminthes > Polycladida > Euryleptidae > Prostheceraeus > Prostheceraeus crozeri. Next base: position 9,376 of record CAJQUW010006105.1, on the reverse strand, counting down.
AAACTTAAGCTCACAACACCAGTCTACATCCACACTATCAGTTTCACTACCATAGCTATCGATGCCACTCCTCCACAGCTATTCAAATCCACAAAATCAGTCCACATTTCGATACTCAAATCCAAAAAAGCCAAAATATTCTGCGCTACTGCACCGATTACCCAAAAAAGCCAAACTTAAGCTCACAACACCAGTCTACATCCACACTATCAGTTTCACTACCATAGCTATCGATGCCACTCCTCCACAGCTATTCAAATCCACAAAATCAGTCCACATTTCGATACTCAAATCCAAAAAAGCCAAAATATTCTGCGCTACTGCACCGATTACCCAAAAAAGCCAAACTTAAGCTCACAACACCAGTCTACATCCACACTATCAGTTTCACTACCATAGCTATCGATGCCACTCCTCCACAGCTATTCAAATCCACAAAATCAGTCCACATTTCGATACTCAAATCCAAAAAAGCCAAAATATTCTGCGCTACTGCACCGATTACCCAAAAAAGCCAAACTTAAGCTCACAACACCAGTCTACATCCACACTATCAGTTTCACTACCATAGCTATCGATGCCACTCCTCCACAGCTATTCAAATCCACAAAATCAGTCCACATTTCGATACTCAAATCCAAAAAAGCCAAAATATTCTGCGCTACTGCACCGATTACCCAAAAAAGCCAAACTTAAGCTCACAACACCAGTCTACATCCACACTATCAGTTTCACTACCATAGCTATCGATGCCACTCCTCCACAGCTATTCAAATCCACAAAATCAGTCCACATTTCGATACTCAAATCCAAAAAAGCCAAAATATTCTGCGCTACTGCACCGATTACCCAAAAAAGCCAAACTTAAGCTCACAACACCAGTCTACATCCACACTATCAGTTTCATTACCATAGCTATCGATGCCACTCCTCCACAGCTATTCAAATCCACAAAATCAGTCCACATTTCGATACTCAAATCCAAAAAAGCCAAAATATTCTGCGCTACTGCACCGATTACCCAAAAAAGCCAAACTTAAGCTCACAACACCAGTCTACATCCACACTATCAGTTTCACTACCATAGCTATCGATGCCACTCCTCCACAGCTATTCAAATCCACAAAATCAGTCCACATTTCGATACTCAAATCCAAAAAAGCCAAAATATTCTGCGCTACTGCACCGATTACCCAAAAAAGCCAAACTTAAGCTCACAACACCAGTCTACATCCACACTATCAGTTTCACTACCATAGCTATCGATGCCACTCCTCCACAGCTATTCAAATCCACAAAATCAGTCCACATTTCGATACTCAAATAAAAAAAAGCCAAAATAATTCTGCGCAAAAACGCACCGATTACCCAAAAAATCCAAAACACTTAGTCACAATTGAAAACGCACCACCTTCAAATCCGTCAAATGAATCGCTATACACTATTGATAAAGAATAGATGAGGCGCATTCTAACCGACATAGATATAATGTGCTGACGGCCCGACGGCGTCAGGGGTCTAATGAGATGATTGACAGTAATGTATATGAATAGGACAAACTTTAAGTGATTAAGAAAAGAAATTTTTAAACATAACATTAAATGAAAAGACAAACTTTTATGATAAAGAAAAGTAATTATTAAACATAACATGTAATGAACAGGACAAACTTTTAGTGATTAAAGAAAAGTAATTATTTAACATAACCTAGACTTTACAAGTTAATAGCGGGTAAACCTCCGCGAGCAGTCAATTAAGACACTGATTCGTCGCGGCATTCTGAGACATCCGTCTCAGAAAATGATTGAAGGAATTTGTTGCAAACCAAACTGCAACCTACTGTCTCTTGTAATTCACGCAGTGGATTGCCGAGGGGGTCCCCGCTGCTGAACTTGCGCTTCAGATAATCCTACACGTGCTCGATCGGGTTCATGTCCGGCGACCTTGATGCCACGAAAGATCCGTATCCCTAAGTTTTCCTTCAGCTGCTCACATTGTATGCACGCAAAAAATCGAAGGGCGTTTATCATCTTGCAGATCCATTGGCACGTCTCCGAATGATCGAGTCGCGAAATGGCAGAAGATGCGTTTTGCAAGCAGTTCAGCATAACGCTAACGCTCACCATCACGTTCGTTTTGATCACTACCAGCTCAGTCTTCCCGTCAGGTGATGCTGTCCACACGTGAACGGATGGCCCCTGTTGCTGAAAGTAGCTGACGTGTTGCGCAGCATCTCTTGGCGTGGTACACGTCCCCCCCCCCCCCAAAAAACACGAATGGCGGCCATCATTGCGGAACAGACGAAACCGACTTTTGTCAGTGAAGATGATACGTCCTCCATTGTGGTAGTCTCCATGAACTCGTTGCATCGCCCACAAGCGCTCTCTTCGTGCCACATGCGCAGTTGTAATCTGGGCAATTGCGCATCTTCCTTGAGCGAAGTCTTGCTCTCGAAGCCGATTTCTCTTATGTGCCCGAGCTCAGGATGTTGCCCTCTTGCGACTTTCTTTCGCTCCCACATCAGTCGTAGCAAGTTGCGGGGAGTGTGGGATTAGCGTCGCCACCATTCTGACAATCGCCGGTCAACTCTGCAGTTGTGTGACGAACTGCAACCAACGCCAGCAAAGTGAACGGTATCCACTTGCTCTCGCTTTCTTGAGAAGTCGAAGCAAATCGACCGTATGCGAACGACCGAAATTGTCTCCGACTGCCCGAAGTGACATTCCATCGTCAACATGCAATAGCACGCCAGCATTCCATCAGAACATTTGACGGCACCATCTAAGATTTTTCACAACACCGGTCATTTCCCAATAATAAGTCGTTCAATTTTAGACTTCTGATCGAAGCTTAATTTGAACACATGCTTGCTAAGATTTCGGTAATAATAATGCTTGCTTCATAATTCAGTCTGAACAATACCAATCCCACCACCAAACCGCCGTCCGTGCAGTAATCATTCAATAATTAGCATGCGTCCTTCATTCCAATTCAATCGAAGCGATTACTTTCGAATTAGCGTATTTGGACAGGTGTGCGTATTTCAATTGTGCCAATTGTATTTCATACTAGATTGACTGGATAATCTATTTTTAGTGTGTCTCATTACATTGGTACACAATCGCACTAGAACGATCCCCACCACCACTCTTTGAAAGCAAATTCAAATTTAATTATAATATAAAGGTTTTTGACACACTCATTTAATGACTTTTATGTTTATTGAAATACTCATCGAATCATGACTCAGTTTTCCTTTGTATATCAATATTCTGACTTAGTACGAGGACCACTCTTAAATTACAGGTAATATACTTTTTACAGGAACGCCAGGGATACTTGACAACATTTAGTGAATGACAAACACTAATAGTCGCTAGAAAGGACTGACAAGCCATGATCAGGTGCCTCACTTGATTTTCATCGACCCCCAAAGGCTGTCAATGACTCTAGTTCTTTTGTAGACAGACAAATTAGTTCATTTGATATTTTCACATCCTCTCCTCGGCATTTCTCACTGTATAGTGCATACACTGAATCGATAGACTGTTTGTCATCGCATACACAAACAGCGATGACAAACAATAAGTTGTCATCAGAGGACAACAGAGCCAGTGAGAGATGAGTGCGTGCTGTGATATCCACAGAATTGGATTGTTTAATCGTATCACTTTGCTAGAAGTGCAAACTGATTCAAACAGATGGCACATGCAAGAACTTAATAGGTGGGCAAAAAGAAATTTTTAATACCTTACAGAGATAGGAAAAATAGTCGTGCGTCGCTTGCGGATTGCTCTGAATTCCTTCAAAATGCTCCGATCGCCACGACTCCTTCAGATGCGAAGAAATACAGATCAAAGCGCAAAAGTTTTCTCGATAATGTTGGGCCCTCCGATCATTTTTAAAAAAGTTAGCAGGCGCATGAAAAAACGTTCACAAACTTCTCTGTAGAACTTGACATCGTCTGTGTCTCTTTGCGGTGTGACCCGGTTGATAACAGTCACTGAAACTTTGCAGAAATTGGCGTGTTTAATGTTGAACTGGCTGCTTATTGCTCGATTGCTATGGTATTATGTCAGCAGATTGTGCCATTTCATTAGCGTTACATGTTCCACTGTTTCCTTTCTAGTCAAACGGAAGAAGAGACGACCTGTCTAATTCTGTGGTGATATCACTTCGAACACACCAAAGCATCGCTTTGTTTTGATGTGTCCGAAGTGATTTCACAGCACGAATTATTCAATTCGAGAAGGAGCAAATTGTCTAACTCTGTGATGTTCCATTTCGATATTAAGGCTACATCCCAGTGGAACAATTTTGATAATATGATGATGGGCCAATATCTGCCCGACAGAGAGCTGTTGGGCAGTTGTCGGGAGATGAAAGCGTGTGATCATTTGTCTCTCCTGTCGGCGTAACTTGGTGCTCCCGATACATTTGCGACAGTTATGAAACTTCCCTTTCAAGTGCCGATCGTGCAGGCGGAAACGTGGAAAGTGATGAACAAGGGAAACTTCTCTCGCCACCAATTATATCAAAGCTCGCCTCTCGCTTCTCCCATCAGCATTCCCTAAACACGGATGAACTTTCCAATGCATCACCACTGAGATGACGTCAATTTCGCGTACAGACTTGGATCATTTTCTCTTCACTTTCTCTACCATTCATTGTGACTGTTTGTGTGCAATCTTCTTCCGTCCAATTTCGCTCAATTCACCGAAGTCCAATTTTGTGAATAAGCAATAGGTAAGTCATTGACTGCATATGTGTCATATAACTAAGTTTTCCAATAATTGTAAAATCGAAGCCTATTGTGCCTTCTGTAGGGGCCTATATGCATTAGTTAAGGGACCTGTCATCTTATAAAAGTTTACATGTTCACATTTCCCAGCTTAATCAACGATAAACATTGATTATGGAAATAGAATGGAGGAATATGTCTGATAGACGACTAACATATTCATGAAAAGAATATTTTGCATGCTGAGCTACGACTGATAGAAACCATGGAGCAGAAAAATTTTGTTTCTTGATATAATAAGGTCATATAATTATGAAGTTGGTGGAAGGACCAAATGACCTATACGATCCACGGAGTTTTAATCCATTGACAAATGACATCAATGTATTACTGCGAACATATCCGTTTGTTCCTATCGTTAGATTCCTACATGACAAATGAATATGAATAAGTTAGCATCACATACATAGATTATTTTACACCGAGGTATCTAATGCCAACAAAAAATTAACCGCTAGTATTAAGTTATCTTGCAAAATTTACGGTACCGGTACCAACGAAGCAAGTGTTATTTGCGATGTTTGTGTAAGAAACAAATATCAATAAAGGAGCATATTGCAATTCAATGTACCGTAGTATATTTGCAACAATGTTTAAATCATGTTAGGATTTTTCTTGTAAGAGGTTGTACTAATCCGCTATTCCATTCGGTCCAATCTTCTCTGTTTGTCTTCTGCTCCATTCCCCTGCCTTAAGCAAATTATATCGAATTCTCTGGTACATACTCAAAGTACGCAATCAATCACTCATTATTTGCAAGATTCTAAATACAAGATATTTGCAGATCCGTCATAAGCAATAATGTGCACTTTCGGAGATCACGCAACTCATTGCATGCCTGAGTTTTTCTGAAACTTCAGCAGTTCTCACAATGATCGCAATCGAAGTGAAATGTTTTCGTCTCTCATATGCTGCATCCAGGTTTTGGTGTAAAAATAATCGCATGCACTGTAGTTTTATAGCCTATACTTAATTTTCTACTGATAGATCGAAATAGCAACAATAGGATTAAAACTATAAACTAATAAAGACAGTTTTCATCTTATCACTATAAAAATATTTGGTAAAATTGAGAATTCCATCAAAAATTTGATATTATAATGAATCATTGACTTTTTTAAAATTTAGAATGTCCGAACTGGCTCAAAACACTGCGAACGACCGCAAGAATATTGAAATGAACCGTCAGAAATCTATTTACTCTAATGCCTCCTGCATTAGATTCAAATTACAAAAACACAATAATGATAATAGTATTAGGCAATTTATTCTTATAATTAATAATTATTTTATTATTATTATTAATCTCTATGTCAATAAACGATAGTAGTCTATATAACGCATACAATCATAAATGAAGAAATACTACGGGGTAAAGAATAATTCATAGATATCTTAAGACTCATAAACAAGGCAAATACAAATTGAGTACCTTTAGACATGGACTCCTAAGCATTATGTGACGGACACTTGCGTATGTTTTGAATATCCATAAAAATTAGTGACTCGTGCGAAATATTCTGTTAGAGCATAACAAGATTAAAATCAGAGAATTGACGAAAATAGTTAGTTGATTCTAGTTGAAAAGTGGTTGCCAAAAATGACAAAAGGTTTTTTAATCTGAACTTGTGATGTTAGTTAGTGAGACTGCATTTGATCTCTGAATCAAAGAGGACACAATATTTCAAAACGCACAACCTGTGTGCATCGAGTGAATGAGAAAAATTTTCTTTCTGTATTCTACAATGCAACAGCTAATTATACATAATCATGACTAACAGAAGCTTCTTGTTAAATTCTCCCTGCCTATACAAACATGCAAAATTATTCGAACAATGGGAATGAGGTTTTACAAATGATATATGAAATTAAAACTGCAAAAAAGTCGAATAGTCGAATATACTGTGGGAAAATTCCATTCAGACAATTAAACTGCAAAGACGACGCTTGCTAGCATGATCTCAATAGATTTTATAAATGATAGAGGCATTGCTTATGTGTCCTCAGTCCACTGTGATTTCTGACATGATAAAAGTCTGACATGAAAGCTGTAATGAAAGTTGCAGAATTGATGCATGAAAGTTGGATATTTAATCGTTATAAAGTTTTCTTCTATTCTTTTGAAACCACTATTTTATGTTAATGGTGCGATAGGTATTTATAGATTTATAGTTGGGTGCCGTGGCAGAGAAAGATAAACCTGCTACGTACAGAGTGTCTGCGAGTACATCGCAATTGAATATATGGACTATATTTTATGAAAAAAAGATTTCTTGCAAACGGGTACTCTTTAGATATTGTTGAACGATACATGAAACCTAAACCAATGAATGAAAGCAAAAGAAGACATAGAAAAGAAGCAAACAGAAAACAAATATAACAATTTAAGGTACCGTTCATTAATGTAATTTCAGGCAACTAATATAAGAAAAGAGTTTACAGTAAAGTTTCCTAAACATCATTTGTTAGATTTGAAGCCAGTATTTGTGACCCAGCCTAATTTGAAAAATGAAGTGTTTCATTTAAAGAAAAATTATTTTGTACTATAATTGTTTGTGTAAATAAATAATTTTTGTTACATGAAAAATGTTGTTTATCAGTTGACATGTATTTTGTGTGAAAGATTTTATATCGATGAGACTTTTCGTTACTTTTCGTCAACGTATGCATGGAGCAATCTTACAACTGATTCGAGTTTATTTCATAAACATTTTGTTAAAACTCATGGTATGGTTACCTGACCTTTCATTTGTGACACCTTTTATTTTAAAGCAAGTATTTGCTAATACGATTGAGCGGAAGATATCTGAGATGGATTTCATTTGCTAAGTATCGCCCAGATATCAATGTTTTATTTTGATGAGAAGTAGGAACCTCTGAGATTAATTGTGTTTAAATTTTGTACTATGTTTAGTTGTTTGTAAGATAATTGGCCCACGTTGTCAGTGTGATTTCCATACCTTGAGAATAGAGAACATTCGAAATTTTGGGAGTATTATAATGATTTATTGACCTAAGACGGCTATTTTTTATTACATCAATCTAACCTCAATTTTAAATATTGGGTGAGAATTGTATGGGGATAAACAATCTGTCTTAAGAAATAAAACATATATATCCGATTTCAAAAGAGCGATCTCAAAATTAATACACTTAAAAGTATTTGGAATGCATCTGTCCCTGCGCTTATTATACATGTATCCTAATCCTCGAATATTTACCGAACGCACAGCCTCAAGTGAGAAAGTATATTCTCTCCATTGATACAGAAATTTGCCCCGTTACTAGCCGAAAAATAAATTTTTACTTATTATGCTCATGTCAATTAAAAAAAAAACATTTGCTTGTAACATAATGAACAAGAGATTTAGTCCACAGATGCACAAACACCGGGTACATTGTTGGGCTGACAGTCCACGGTGTGTATAATATCTATGAGTCCATGCCTTCAGAACAGAATAATAGACCTTCGTCTCTTCCAACCCTATCTCAGGACAAAGTTGGACTCGTTTTTAAACCCAAATTAAAAAATTAAATATGTAGGTTTAATTGTATTGGATTTGTTGATTTGAAATAGATTTTCAGAAATTTGCGAAGTTTGGTAATGCTAACCCAATAAATGTGCTTAGAATGTTTCCTCATTTGTTTGAATCAATTTTAGCTTCCCTGGAAGCCGAACTATTTTTTGAATATATCCGTACAGTCCATTTTGCATTTTTTTTGTTCTTCCCAGAATCCCTACACCGTCAATGAAGTCGCTGAGAACGTCGAGAAAGCCAGAGGTGAAAATATCCCCATTTACTTACGACGAATGACTCTGAACTGTGGTAAGAAAGAACAGAGGCCGCCTGTGTATTTGCCTTCTGCTGTATGAAGCATACTATAATAAATATTGAAGTGAAGTACAGTTGTTCTCGTTGTTCCGCTCTTGTTTCATGGGTAATAAGAAAGTGAGGAAGAGGTGGAAGGAGAAGTAAGAGGTTCCATAGTGATGTCAAACTTATGATATTCTTTTTGCTATAATACAGAAAGGGCATGACGAATTAACCAGCAGTATATAAAACAAAATTTTGATCGGTGTCGGGTGAGCGTTGGCGTGTATTGGGCGCGTATTGGGTGAGTGTTGGTAACTCATGTTGGGCCGATACAAATGCGCTTGGCCACTTTGCTTATCAGGCCAACATCAGATGGATGATAATGGGCCGACAGAATTTTTTCCACTGGGATATAACCCGTCCTTTCTGAGAAACCGAAGCGCGCGCAGATGAATCTAATTCTGTGGTCTCAAGATTCGGTCAATTTATGCGTGCGCTTGTAATTGGAATGTGTAGGATCCATCACAGTCGCATAGGACACTAAACAATCCCTCTATTTTCATTCAACAGGATTTTTTGCGGCAGCTAGACGATAACGACTGACTGCACTACGTGCTCTTGCTCAAACGGATTTTTGCATTAAACGATGATGAAAGTGACAATGAAGATGACGGTGATAGCGACACTAATGAAGAAGCCCAAGGAGTACACATTGCTGATATTCGTCAAGCATTGGACAATGAAAATAATGGTAACAGTT
>CAJQUW010006104.1:0-59158 GCA_907163375.1 Prostheceraeus crozeri | reverse complement strand
CACAAGAATACTCTGATTCGACTAAGCGTCAAAAAGTTGAAGACTAACCAAAACTGAACACGTGTCGTGTTTATATTCTGATATATTTAGAGGATTTTGTTTATATTTGTTACTTATCCTGTTTTGTAAGATCGTTTAATTTTCTATTTTTTCAAATACAATAAAATAATATACGTGATAACCTCTCAGCATTTTAGCATCGAGTTCTTCGATTAGAGTATTTTCAGACTTGCAAAGTCAATCATTTCAATAAAATAGGGTATGATAAAAGTTCCTGGAAAATAAAAGTTCAAACTTTACATGCATCATGTGTCTATAAATACATGTCAGTATTCAAACCAATAATAAACTTGAAGTCTCAATGAAACTTTCATGCCCGAAAATTCGAAAAATTGTTCGTTGGAGCACTGCATCATTGACGATTTGACTTCTTGAATATCGAAAGAGAATAACAACTATTCAGTCAATACAAGACCGCCAACACCCCAGCGAGCTTGCACCCACGCTGACGGTTCAAAAGGAATGCGAGTGAAGTCAGAAGTCATCTTCAAGTGATATCGACAGCTAAAAATCCCATTATTATTGACAGAATACTACCAGCATTTATGTTGTATCGAGACAGCATATCAGCATGTCATTCGACTACGTCACACAGTAGACGGACAATAAAGGTCTGTCTCAGCACATTAAATATCGAAAGAGAATGACAACTATTCAGTCAATGCAAGACACCAACACCCTTGATTCCCCGAACGCACTCGCCCGACCTAGGAATCAAGGGTGTTGATGTCTTGTTTTGACTGAATAGTTGTCATTCTCTTCCGATATTCAATGTATTGCGACAGACTTTTATTGTCGATTGACTTCTTGTTTGCTAGTTTGTCCAATATACTCTAATTTACAAAGGTTGACATCGAGTTCTGTAGATTTTGTTGCGTTTCTCTAAATCTGATTCATTGCTATAACAGGGCTGCCAACTGTCCCGATTTTATCGGGGCGTCCAGATTTTTCGCCAAAAAAGTCGCCTGCCCCGAGTTCGTCCCGATTTTTTGCCCTCAAAATTCTCGAAATGTAGCGGTACCGATTTTTTTGATTTTGAAATTTGGGTACTGTTTTTGTAGTCGAAGTCAGGTGCTGTAGTCAGATTTTCTTATAGAGTGAGGTGACATGGCAGTAACCATTTACTGCAGAATCTGTCCATTAGAAAGAAAATCCGAAGTATACGAAATGAAGGTCTATTGGACTACAAATATGGGAGGTATGAAAATCTCTCCTAGCTCACTTTTCATGCTCATCAGAGATCGATAAACCTTTTTACATTTCAAAAAATATGTTCTGCATTTTTGAAAATTATTGCATCTTTCTCAGCATATCATCAATATCAAACAATGCGACATATTTGCAGGAAGACAACTGATCGACTTAATAGATTATATGGATTCGTTGATGTCAATTGCGATTACTTTGAGATGATAGCTAATTTATTTCAAAAAGTTGAATGGGGTGACATGGCAGCCTTCAATTTTTGCGCTTTAGCGATTCTTAGACACAATTACAAAAATAACTCAACCCATTAGGGTCATTCAATAAATATTAGGATCCATGGCAATCATTTCAACTTATTATATAGCCAGAACATAGCAATATATGCTGCAATATATGATGGAAGTATAGATTTCTCATTCATACCGGTACCTATTGGACTATGTGCCCCAGTAGCGTCCCCAAAAACATTTTTCGGGGGGGGGGAAGCGCATGCATTCTCTGGGGCTATCTACAAGAAATTCACTTTTAAATACAGGAGTGCAACAAAAGTTTTCTAAAAATTACACGAATTTGATAATTTTTCCCATTCTCGGGGGAGGGGTGGGCTAGCATGGTAGCCTCCCCCCCCTAAAAACGCTAATGATGAAGCTTGATTTCATGTCAGTGTAGTTTCTAAATCGTAGATTTATGTCTTAGGAAAACGCGCAGGCACTAATCGCTTCCTCTATTCGCTTAGATGCATTGCTGTAGGCCGAACGGCATTTTTATGACATTTTATTAAAATATTTTTAGCCTGGTTTCAAATGTTGATGAACTAGGAAATTGCATAGGTAGGCCTACTGGCAAATATGAGCTGATTGTGGTAAAATTGAGCTAGTTAAGTTCTGGTTGATATTTAAGTAATAATTGACATAGATACGAAGCTAGACTGAACACTGCATTGTCACCCCATCGATGGGGTGACATGGCAGTTTTTGAACTTTTTTATGATAAAATTAGAATGTCAGGATCTCCTCCAACAGAATTTTGTATAATAGAAAATAGTTGGGAAATACACCGTATATTGCGGGCAAAGTATTAAGTTTTAGTTTTTTCATTATATGGACATGATGGATGATGATCAGAATGAAAAAAAATAGCTTTTTCTGGTAAATGATGCTGGAAAACCACACTTAATAATAAGAATGTTTATTATCGACGCGTTTCGGTCGACAGCAGTGCGACCATTATCAAGATAATGGTCGCACTGCTGTCGAACGAAACGCGTCGATAATAAACATTCTTATTATAAAGTGTGGTTTTCCTGCATCATGATGGATGATTTCAAAAATGTTGCCATATTACCCCATCCTGTCTTCCTTTGAAATACTGTTCGCACTGATATAAAATAAACATTCGATTTCTTTTTGGGAAAATGAGTGTAACAACATAAAGAAACGCTCTATTTGTACAAACTCAAGAAATCGTCCAACTCAATACCATAGACATCTCAGAGAGAAATTGATTTTCAAAATTTGAATTGAAGGCAAGCCATCCATCTGTAGAGCTGAAGGAAGCCTTGCGACTGTGCAAGTCACAACCGCTTCCAAAAGAGATCAACGAATAAATGCGAACAAATGTCGCATGGCATTTGCTGAAAGTGCTATAAATATAAAATTGATTCATTGCATTTGGGTCTACCAAATATTGAACTAATAGTGTTTATCGGCTGATAAGTAATATTGATGTTGTGGTGACGATAATTTTTGATGCTCCTCATGTATTAGGCAATGCATAGAATGTGTCATTTTGATAGGACTGTGCATATTCTAGTCAATTTGCTGTTTATTTTCAATACCTCTCAAAGTCGTTTAATGAAGACTTTAGGATAACCGTTATCTTTGGATAATTGATACAAAATTGTATTCCCCATTCTTAGATTGTTAAGCATTACAGTGTGATAAATGATGACTGTAATGTGGAAATGTGGGAGATTCATTTTTTCATGTAATTACTCGTAGTTCTGCAAGAAATCCCAAACTTAGGGATCGCATGGAAATGCCATTAATCTTGCCAAAAAATCTTCCATGTATGAGAAAAAAGTATCTTAACAGAGGGAGAGAAGCAGTGTTCGTACAGACATCCGAAATACCCGAAGAACATAATCGGCGCCGAATACCCGAATTATTGACGTAAAGTCCGAATAATCATCCGTTGAGTGCCCGATAATTGATAGAGAATTACTTGACATTTTATTTGATTATTTGGATATTCTAATAGCATATGAATATTATTTGAATGTATGAAACTTTAGGTGTTCATAGAAAATACGATAAATGTTTAAGAATATCTCAAAATGAAAAGTGCTTGTAATAGATTTAGAAGGAAGAGCAAACTGGAAAACATTCGAATTAGAAAAGAAATTGATATAAGAAGTGAAAATTCAAGATCCGTCAGCTAAGAAGGCAGAGAAAGAAATCGAAAATAATTTGGAAGAGAAAAGACGTGCTCAGAGCTTATTAGAAGAATCGCAGCATAAAGCAGACTGATAATGACTTAGAACAATCAAGAAAGATGAAACAATGAATATAGAAAAGAAAAAAAACTTACTCAACCAAAGTTGTCGAGAAAATCGTCAAACATCATGCTAAATGTGTTGTCAATTCTGAAGATGATCTTAGAACGTCTAAACGCCAGAAAGTTTAGTCTGTTTTGTTTGAAAGCAGAATTCTAGCAATCTTCTTTCAACTTGTTGAAGACATGCTATTTCAGAAGAGACGTAATCTTTATTTCATGTTGGAAAAAGCGATTAGGAGAACAGTACTTTGCAACTGATTTCATTCTGGTCATCCATGCATGTGCGCAAAATGCTTGCGTGCAGTTGTTTACAGTTAACTTGTACATACGTGAATATAAAAACTTCAGTTCTTATTAGATTATATTTGATTTGATTTGGGAATTTGACTAATTTGAAAGTCAATTCGCATAACACAGAGTATTTCAAAAAATTGATTAGATAAAATGTTTGATGTCATATCTGCCATAGATTTTGGCATGATGAATAATTTCAAATTACAAGGATGATATTTTTACTAAAAATGTACACGATTTAGTTTTTTGTACACGTATAGCCCCGATTTTTAAGTTCAAAGAGCATGCTCCATAATAAGGAAAATCATCCGTTGGAAAACTGCATCAATATCGACAAACAATAATCAGGGTTGCCACCCTTTCTAGATATTTTCGGGATTCGTGAGCCGTTCCGGTTTTTTACCGGATATTTCCGGGATTTAGGCGATATTGAGAATTATTCCTGGATGATTCCGGGACATGAGATTTTTTCAAATTTAAATAGTTGAATCATTTCTTAAAAGGAAGTAATAATTGTCATGACAATATAATATTAATTACATTTCACCATCCAAGTGAAGAATCTGATCAGATATTAGTGTTTTTGCTATCTGGAGTCCTTAGCCGATAGCGATGGTCTGTTGAAGCTGCACTTGAAAGACAATGAAATTCTCCGAGTGCAAATTAACTTTGGATTTGTGACTTCGGATGCCAAAAAGGTATGTCATGATAGTCCGCTACAACATTTGATGTTTAGAGACGAATGGAAGAAGTTCATTATGGCATTTCTACAGAAATTTCAAGTGAAGACTCCGCTGAATTATTCATAGGTTCGCAATGCGGAATGCCTAGACCCTTCTGTAATGATAACAAAAGATAATGACAGTCTGGAACGAAAGATGCGGCACTTGACTCAAATTTTCATCACTAATCGTGTGATACCAGTAGAAAACGGCGACAATGTACTTCGCGAATTCAGGAAATTCCTTCGCGATTCCTCCGTCTTGTCTGAATTGATAAAGGCCACACAGCTATCAGACAACGAGAAGAACCTCGACACACTGTTTTACAGACATACTGTATCTGTCCTATGATGTTGATTATTCTAACTTGTGGTTTGTTGTTAAGCGATTTCTTCTACTTAGCCATGGCCAGACGTGCATCAAACGAAGCTTTTCGTTGAACAAAGTGACGTCGAAGGTGAGCCTTCTCCCTGATAATTTGACCTTTCGTCGGATTATCAAAGATCATATTTTGTCTTTTGGAGGTGTCCAAAATGTTCGAATAAATTCAGAGATGCTGAAAAGCGTAGGAATTTGAAGTAAGGAAGAGGCAAAATGTACAGGCAGAAAAAAGGAAAAGGGATAAGGAAGTGGAAGTTTTCAAGAGGCGGAACCGAAGCATTCCATGTCGTCTGACATCGAGAGGTCAGAAGAGAGGCCATATACTTTGGTCGAGGAAGCTAGGGTCAATGGGTCAACTTCGCTATTTCAAGAAGATCATGTGCTTGCAACTAGAGCCAAAATACTCATGGAAGCAGTGTTGAAGCTTCAGAAAGAGATTGAAGCGAAAGGACGAAGGGGAAAGATGTGTAAGAAAATGTGAGAAATGCTTTTTTTTAGAAAATTTGGCTTCAGTACTATCCGATTGAACATTGCATCAGATCTACATGTCTGCAATCACTATAAAGTGCTTGGTTGTATCAACAAGATGCACAAATATAATTTGTTTTATTTGATCACATGCGCTAAGTATCAGTCTTCTCTCCACATGCAGCCTATATCAAATTGCAAAAGGCTGTAAATCCGCGTACTTCCTCTATTGGAAGGGCTTTATTTCAGACACCCAGCTTTATTTCGACATATCACCTGAGAACAGAGCATAACCCATTGAAAATTCCTGTTATTTAGATGCTCAACAGCCTTTTTTGAGATGCATTTTCGTGCTCTTTGCTATGGATTAAAGTATAACATTAGCGTTCTTTCAAGTGAATGCAGCATGTCCTACTGCCTTAAAGTAAAGATAAAGTAAGAACCTCCGTAAACAGTGTTTTGCACTTAATTACATTTTACTTGTTCCGCAATGTTGCCTAAAAAATGATTTCATACAAAATATATATAAAAGTGAAAGTGTGTGATTTCAAGTTAAGCTATCATTTAAAAAAAATGGCGAGTCATGTGCTTAGGGGAATCCCTGCCCAGTAAAAACAACGAGAAGCGAAAGTCGAAATACTAAATTTTGTACATTTTTAAAGTTTTCTTTAAAAAACCCTGAGAGATAAAGTCTGCATTAAGAAGGCCTAAACTCGAGTAAAAAACAAGCGGTGCGAAATTGCTTCAAGTAAGCGCACATCCATTTAATCAGTGGTGACAAGTTATCTGTCATGATTTATTGAAGTGAATCTGGTCAGATTCTCGACGAAAAGAGTAGAGCCTTGAATGAAGAATTACATCAGCTTGAAGAGAGTATTCCATGCAAAATTAGGCTGTGTACATTGAACACTCCTCACACTGTGTCGCGATGAACAAGATGACATAGACGATTCCATCGTGTAAGGAACTTTGGCGAAGCCAAAGTGATGAAACATTCAAAACATTGAGATGTTGTAGAATTGTATAGTGACTGGTTTACATGACAGCTGTCGAATTGTCTGAAGCAGAGTACTTGGGTCTGGGTTTTGGTCTGAATCTAACAATTTTATCGTTCACTGTTGGGTCTGGGTGTGAGGCCGGACCCATTCAGACCCAAGTTTCCTGTCTTATTAACGATTGCAAAACAAGTATTTGTCATGCAAGCGTCAAGCACTCGATCCAAAGCTTATTTTCATCGTGTGGTCGTTGAGCAAGAATGGACAAGGGGACAGAATCTCTCCATTTGTCTCGGAATCTCCTGTTATTGTTGCTGATCAATATAGCTAATTAGATTACTATCATAACAAATAGAAGTTACTAGAATAGAACTAGTTTTTCAAAATTTTACTTGAAAAGCCTATAGTTAGAAAAATTTTATATCAGAACTGGTAAAAATCATGACTCATTTTGTTGCAAGTTGATTATGCGGATGTTAACGAAAGCTACATCATGCTCTGCAGATAATTTGAATCGGAATATGCTAACAATGTATAGTTCAGCAGATACTATACAACTGATTAAGCTAAAACATTTTGTGCCAATAAGTTAATATCATTAAATATCATTGGACAAATTAATCCATAATTCCTGCGTTTGAAACTTAGTCATGAAGTTGCTTATACAAATGTTGCAAAACTACATTATGCAATCATCAAATAGTAGTACATAATACGCGCATGCCAGTGCAACGAAGTTACATGCTATCAGTTACATACTATTAGTCATTATCACATTACTCGATTTTATATAATGCTTCGCGTAATGTTCCCTCCTTCAAACCATAATTTCAACTTGGGTCTAGGTCCAAGATTTGGACCGAATGATCAGCTCTGGTCTCAAGACGAACGTTGCGACAATTACAGACCTGCCAGGAAATTTATGCTGTTGTATGAATCATAAGTATTTCAGAAACAGCTTTGATTACTTGACCATTGTTATCGGCGTATGAGAAATTCGTCGTGTGATGTGAGAAATTCGTATTTTGTGATGTGAGGAGTTCATTATTATGTGATGTGAGAAATTAATCATCGGAGCGGACCATCCCTGTGTTTGGTTACGCAGACAATGCCTCAATAGTGATGGTCACGGCCTGAACTATACACTAGGGGCAAGAAAATTAATTTTCCATTCTTCTTGTTCATCAGCCGTTTTTAGTCCACTGCTGGATTCAGTCCACTGCCTCATACACGAGTTCGCGCATCGATGTTTAATTACCGCTATTTTAGTTAGACTGTCTTCCCAACGGGCTCTCTATCTTCCTCTTCTTCTTTTGCCGTCCATCGGACACCATTCCGTTACCTATTTTGTCCAACGCCCATCTTGTCTTCTTGCCACATGCACAGCCCAGCTCCATTTCAGTTTTGCTGCAGTTTCCAGGACGTCACTTAGTCCTGTCTGTTGTCTAATCCATGTGTTCTTCTTTTTATCTCGTCTTGTAATCTTCAACATTGCTCTTTCCATTGCTCTTTGGGTAACTTGAAGTTTGTTTCTATGTTCCTTCGTTGCCCTCCACACTTCGCATCCACATGTCAACACAGGGAGAATACACTGATTGAAGATTTGTCTCTTAAGGCAAACCAACAGTGGTACCAAGAGTCTTCAAGAGTAGTATGTCACTCTTGAATATATCTTTTGCACAATTAAATGCTTGTCTCTTAAACGGTGAAGTCTCTTAGAACTAATGACAAAATGAAAATCGTCCCTTTTGATAAGGGTAACGGTGTTGCTGTTATCAACACCGAAGACTACTTGAAAAAACTCAACGATATAGTTGAGGACTCTAGCAAGTTCACACCAATTCCGTACAACCATAGTGATCTACTATTAGATCATCCGGTTATTAAACAACAAAATAAACTGAAATAAAATAAACATGTCAAAGGGTCCATTGATCCAAAAGTTTTTGCTTCTATTACCCCTCAAGGAGCATGTAGCGGTAAATTATATGGCTCAGCTAAGGTACATAAGGAAAATGTCCCTCTGCGACCCATTGTCGCTAGCTTCGGTACTGCTGAGTATAATTTAGCCAAATATCTCAACCAATTTATTGTCAAAGCTATTCCTAACGAATTTTCTGTTCTAAATAATACGGATCTTCTAGATAGACTTAATAAGTATAACTTCTCGGAAAATTCCAAACTGGTTAGCTTTGATGTGGTCAGTTTTTTTACTAACGTTCCTCTAGAAGAGGTCATCGAACTAGCTTGTGATAAAGTCTACAACACCGATGTGTCAAAACCTCCTTTTAGTAGAGACACATTCAAAAAGCTGTTGCAGTTCGCGACAGGAGGCATTTTCTCTTTTAACAACACTCTTTATCGTCAATGTGACGGTCTTAGTATGGGCAGCCCACTAGCACCCACTCTTAGTAACCTATTTATGGGTGAATTGGAAACAAATTTTCTCAACATCAATCGTATGAACCTGAAGTTCTACGTGAGGTATGTTGACGACATTTTAGCAATCTTTGAGGATGATGACCATGAATCTTTCTTTAGTTATCTAAACTCATGGCATCCCAACATGAAGTTCACCGCTGAAGTTGGTGGGAATAGTTTACCTTTCTTAGACATCAGCCTGGATGTCACTGATAGCTGCCTAGTCACTTCTGTTTATAGGAAAACCACATATACGGGTTTAATCTTGAATTTTAAGGCTAACTGTCCTATACAGTGGAAAAGAGGCCTACTGAGCACTCTGATAAATAGAGCATACATAGTGTGCTGCACTTGGGAGAAGTTTCATGAAGAAATGGAGAAACTCACCAACATTTTTAGAAACAACGGATATCCGTTGCAATTTATCAATAACATTATTAAAAATTATTTAGAGAAAAAGTTTAATGACCATGTCAAGACGGAAGACATAACATACACTCAAACAATAAAAATCCCTTTTTTTGGTATTCAATCAGTTTATTTTAAAAAAAGATTACAAAATATCTTTCGTAAAATTGACAAGGAGTTACAAATCAGATGGGTTTTCACCTGCAATAAAATTAAGAAAAATTTTTCGAACAAAGACCGTACTCCGAAGGTTCTAAAGTCATGTGTCGTATATAGTTATGCTTGTGAGGTTGATCCTCGCACTACTTATATTGATAGAACTCTAAGACACTTGAATGCTAGAATCAAGGAACATAGTCAAAAAATGTCTGCGATCTCGGATCATAGGCTAAACTGTAGCTGTAGCTGTAACTCTAGTAACTTTAAAATCTTGGGACAAGCGTCCAATAACTTTGAACTGAATATTATGGAGGCGTTATTTATTAAAAAGTATAACCCTAGTCTGAACAAGCAATTGAACCATGAAGGAACTTTTTTTAGCTGCAAACTTATTTAGCATTAGCAGTATTGCATCTCTTGTACATATTTATCTGTGACATGTCGACATGAATGATTTACAAATTTATGCATGTTTTCATCATTGTAAGGTGTGAAAATTGTTTCCATTTGACGAATATGTGACGGAAAATTTAGTCAAAGTGATGTACTTTTCTCTTGACAGATACTTCAATCTGACGGTTGAGGCTCGCATGTTCTTCACCTAAGACAAGTATTGATGTATCATCATGCGTCATTCGCGTGCTCTGCGAATCATGCAAACCAAAAGCTGAAATTTCGAAATTTCAATTTAATTTATTCTTTTTTATTTCCAGTATGTATTTCAGTATTCGGCGCCATTCCCTTTTTGCAGTTTAGTCATTTATTTTACATCATTTTCTTGCGAAGTTTTACTTTGTTCATTAATACTTATATTATATATTATATTATATTATACATTAATACTTAATTATTTGATTGCTAATACGATCTACATTTTCATATTTACTTGGTTAGTTTGTTTGTTTTCTATATTAAGTTAGGTAACAACGTGAATGATTTTCTTAATTCACATAATCTCCTTTCCCATCTGCAGTGAAATAGGTGATTGATGGTATCTTCCGTGGTGTGCAGATTAGGCATATCATAATTGCTTGCGAATTAGGACAAGATAGGATGGTGTACAGACCGGATTTTATGAATAGTTAGTCATCAATTGGTCCATTAATAGCAAGTCTAGTTCCCTATTTCATTTTCTTCATGTAGTCGTTCCAGGTGAGACGCTGTAAGTCGATTCTATCAAGTTCTGCACCTGTACTGTTTCATATGTATTTCATTTTTTTCTTCAAAGTTCGTTACAGATTCATTATTTTGTTCAGTAGACCTAATCTCAGTTCATTTTATGTCAACTGAGATTCCTAGAGGATGATGATTTTCATCTAAAATCAATCTCTGTCGCTTACTGCCTTTGCATGCAATAGCTGAGATAGGATTATTTCCACTCTAGGCCAGCACACATACACAGACGCAATAGAATATCTGTATGTGCGTCCGCTAGTATCTAAACTGCTACAGATTTGTTGACTACTGCTGGCTGATTGTGTAGTCGGGGGAATATAGAGTTGCACCGTGAAGTAAATATACCAAAAGCGAAATACACTTTTTCTAGATCAAAATTGCATGAAAAAAACGAATTTGAGGTGCCTAGATTCAGCAGACCCGTCAAATTTTGCGTGAAAGCGAAATGTTTGCACCATACTACTCATGAAATGTGAAAAAATGGATTTTCAGTCAAGTGAGATATACTTACCAACTAGAAGAGTGTTCTGGGTCAATTTTTCACGAGAGACACGAATTCGAGGTTCCCTTGCTTGTCAGTCCTCCTGGTTTTGGCAGGAGAGCGAAATGTTTGCATCATACTACTCAGAAAATGCAAAAAATCGGATTTCTAGTCAGGTGGAAGTATTTGCACTAACTTGAGGTAATTTCTGAGTCAATTTACCCCTACAGACACGAATTTGAGGTGCCCATGCCCTCCAGACCTCCTGGTTTGGCAAGAGAGTGGAGTGATTGCATCATATACTATTCATAAAATGTGACAATCTGCTTCATAGTTAAACATCATCGAGAAACACTTTGACTTAAGTCCTTAGATAGAACACGATTTCACGACAAAACATGCTCACCAGAGATGCTGTTTCAATATGAACGAAGTTACATGTAGGCTACATATACGCATTACATCACCGAAAATGTGGTAATGAGTTGCTGAAGTAGGTGAGATGTGTTCAACGAGGTTCACCCATTTTCGAATCCCTGCTTGAACAGCAGAGTGGACTATTACTCATTGTAGACCTACTCGTACATAAGACATAAGAAAGGTTGTTAGAGAAATGTTGAGAAGTAAGCTATTACACAAAGAATGTTTGAGCCAAAAATTGTAGGCTATAGTAATCTAATATTCACGTTATTTCTCTCCATGGTAGGCCTATGGGCTACATGAATGACGTGTCATTTTCAATACATTTCCGATTTATTCACCAGTAGAAGCCCGAGAAAGTTCCCTTTCGTCCTGAACGTACATGTAGTTTGCATTATAAAAATAAGTTTTTTCACATTTGAAGTCTATATTTTCCGAGTCAGGAATCAGGAATCAAAAGTCACATAAATAACCATGATAAAATACACATATCATCAGTTACTCAAGTACAAATCAGCATCAGTGTTGTCTTGAAAAGTGTTCTTTATCAGCAAGAGCCTTGAAATGAATACGAATGGCTGATCGGTCATTCATGGTCGTTTATGGTAATGCATGGTTACAAATGATAAAAGAATGCAGGGCTTGTATAAATGAAATAAACAAATCTTGTCAAAATAAGCGTTCTTATTGAGATGCAAAATACAAAAAATACTAGTGTGGAATTGGATAAGAAGTCTATGAGGTACAATAGGATATAAAGCTTGTCAGAAGATTTTGACAATTGCTTGAATTCTTTGGACAGAATATGCTGCTAGGTAGAAAAATACCTGCATGGATAAAAGTGTGGATTAGGCCTATAGAAGTTCATAAAAAAGGAAAAAGGCAACAACGTGTCGTCTAATAAATTACAGTGTCATTATGAAGCAAGTGCATACTGACTTCTTTAATGCAATCACATGAGATTCTTTATACGTTGTAAGGAAAACTACAATAGGATTACACGATATTACCACAAAAATAAAAGATAACAAAACTCGATAAAACCAGACTAACAAATTTCTAACAGAAGAGGATGCAGAATGAAGAAATCAAAACAAGCACACGAAATATCACACGATGCGTTCGAACGTTTGATATAAGATATTATGGTTAAACTGTTCAGTATATAAAAATAATGACTTTACAATTGCTGAAGGAAATCAAAAACATTTCGGTCATCTAGTTCTTCGTCGCTTGCAATGTCTGTCTCGGTAGAGTTGTGACATGAATCACCCCTGCAATCACCGCAGGCCGCCACACACTTCAAACCACTGCTTCTACAACTACAAGCTCTACCACTGCACGGGTTTCTTGCAGTCAGCTTACACTTGCAACGGATGATATTCAACATATGTTCCGGTGCAGGAGGTTGATCACTTTCGATTGGCATTAGCATGTTGTTCTTTATTCTCCACCCCCAATCTATAGGTTGTAGGCAATCTTGACCTAAAGTTCTCCATTGAACAATTTGTAAATGCACTCTTAGACTGTGGAAGTGAATTGCTCTGGTTGTAGGAGGGAGTCTTTCAGGTTGAATTCTCTTCAGTTCGGTTGCCATTGCCATGTATCGAACATACCGGAGAGTTGCAAGGGTGTCCGTACTTCGTCCGTCATAGCTGAAACATGATGTTTTCTTGAGACTAATGTGACATAACCAATGAAACAATAATTTACCTTGTGATGCTGATCTGACTTCCAGCGTTGCCAATTTGATCTTCTGTCGACGTAGTCTCTCCAAACAGTTGAGCCAAACGACGCACTGCTTCAGACTTTGATACCAAAGACGCAATTCTGGTTTTTCTGTGGAACATAATTCAGTCGTAAAAATGCGAAATAGTTCGAGAAACAATGGAGAACACACCATGCATGAATGTTGCTGAAGTCGTGTCGCATCCTCCCCAAGCATAAACGAAAAGTATGTGTTCGACGATGGACTTGTTGGCCTCCACAACATCTCGAATTCGCCACGTTCCTCCCCGCTTCCCCTCCTCCTGTCCACGTGCCATTTCCGAGCGGAAGAAGATGTCAGCCATAGACGATTTCCAGTGGTAGAGCAATAAACAGAAGACGTCAGTGTCGTCCGCAATAACAACAACAGACTTTCCTTTTTCAGCAAGCCGCAAAGCCATTTGTGCCAGCAGCATGTCTGCATCCCCCTCACTTTGTTCAACGATATTGCCATGACTTCGCAATTCCTGTACAAGCTCATGTATGAATTTGCCCTTGTTGGCTGAATTGCTGAAAAATGATTCTTGAGACATTTGAACAGTTGATTTTCGATTGATAACAACATTGGCAGACATTTTTCTTGACCTTCTTTGGTGTTCTTGATCTTTGGTAGAAGGGCCGTTTTCATAGCCATCAAAAAGTCGGGCGACAGAATCCATGCTTTCGTCGAACGTAGGCAGAGTATTGATCCAATATTTCTCCGAAAGTCGCTCCTGGCAACCATTTCACTCTATGCAATAGAGCACCTCCATCAATGATGATCTCCAGTTCATTTGGGAGCTGTTGAACAGAGTGTACATCAGCTGTCAAAAAGTTTCGCAATTTGGCTTTAGATGTCTTCCGCATTAATCCATCTTTGAATAGTGATGAAGGAAAAGGCGTCAACTCGTAATCAAAGCTAGATGAAATGTCTTCTTCTCTCATAATCAAAACAGTCAACCTTGAAAACAGTTCTATGGGATCAACAGTCATCGACTCGCCACTTATCTTGATGCCTTCAAACAGGTTACTCAGCGACTTGATGTTGCTGTTCCGGGGGATTGATATCTCATCAAACTTTTTACAATCAATCGAATCCTGAATCTTCTTTCCGATTACTTCACTTTCATCACAATTGATTGATGAATCAGCCGTCAACCCATGTACGATGGAAGCCAAATCTGGATTGTCAGTAAATGGAGGAAATTGCTGGAAGAATTGAAATATCTTGCACCAGTCAGAACAGTCTCTTTTCATCCGTGCGATGCTGGCTTCGACGTGTTGGTCGCCAGATTCGCGTGTGAGTTTTGTCAGTTCGTTCATTGAATGTAGTACTTCTCCGCATCTGTGCATACTCAGTATCCACTTGGTGATGACACTCTCGGTCATGCCTCTTCCTCTGGTAAGGCCGCCTCTGGTTTTTACGGATTTCATCATGACCTGCTCTATGACGAGATCGGACCACAGGCCTGCCCAGAATCTGCTACTTCTTCTGATGGTAAAATGGCCGCTCTCGAGCATTCTGTGTAACCATGGATGTGTGGTCGGCAATTCCAGCATATTCTGTAAATAGAGTCTGGCTGACTTGGCATAGTGCACATGGCCTGTTGCTGCAAAGAGATTCAGCATCCGTTGAATAGAGGAGAGGTGTAGTGACCAATTAACTGTTCTTTCTGAGTAGATGAAGTCCTTGATAACATCTGTATAATGGAGATACTGTATCCATAACTTTGATGTTCTGAAAGTTTCGGAAAGCTGGATTTTCAGATCTTCGAAGGTTTCTTGAAGCGTTTTGAGATCATCTGATTCGATTGTCAATGCCTCACATTTCTCATATAGGCTGTCATACGAGCTCTCGAGTTCTTGAAGTCCTGAATGATCAATAGTGTTTTGGATTTTCAATTCTCCAAATGTGTCATAATCCTGATCACCTTTGTCTTCTTGACTTCCATGTGCAAAATGGATCAAACTCCCTGGTGCTGCTGGAATCAACCTTTCTAGCAGGAGCGCATCCAACGTTGATGAAACCAGCATGTGCCCTCTCAATCCCCTTGCGACTTCTTTACCATTCATCATCCTACGTACAGATCCCGGAGCATAAACAGTTTCGAGGGCTTCTTTCAATCCCGAACCTTCCATCAACACACCTATGCTGCCAATGAAGCTCATCTGGGTGTGGAATCCTCCCAGACGAATCACCATATTCATGTTTTCCGCCAAAACGATATCCATAGCCTTCACGTATAGTGGTTGATCGAATGTCACGCATGGAGAAGGGATATTCATCTTGGTCGCTTGCTCGCTGATGTAGCATAGAGTTGAATATATGCAGGTTTTGTCTGTTGGGTTCAAATTCAGAATGGGTGACATGGTCACTGAGGAGATTCCTGGATGTTTGCCATCTGATACTGTTTGCATGTAGCCAGACCATCCAGGGGTTTGTGATTTAAAGAACCGAGCGCATTTCCATAGTAATTCCATTTGGTTACGTTCGGAGCGTTGAATAAGTGCCATTGACTTGTATTTTTCATCAAATGCAACATTACGTAGACCCATACCACTCGAACTTGTGTATTGTGTGATTGGTATGCCCTTATCCTTCACCATATCAGAGGCCTTTTGGATTTGCGATATTCTTCTCACTGACATCCTGCCCCCAGCCAGGATTTCATCAACAAACGAGGGCGAAGTATCATCTTCATGGGGCACGCTTTGCGCCCTGGTCTCTGAGTGATGGGTATGTGACGACATTTCAGCAACGTCAATGACTGAATCGATCATAGTTGGAGTTTCTACAGCTATTACTCCCATGCCGTGGGAAGAATTTTTTCCATCCAGCGTTGCGACGTTATGATCCACATTATCGCCTACTCATTGGACAAAGCTTTCTTCGTGATATTTGATTGTCTCCTGGAGGTTGTCCTGCTCGAGCACTGATTCTTTGAAACGTGAAACTTCCTTGTACCCCACACTAAATCCAAGTCTGTTAAGCTCTTCGACAAGGCACTTTGAACCGAAGACGTTATCAACAGCCACAGCTAATCCAAATGGCACAGGTAATAGTGATGACCGAGGACGAGCACTCTGTATGATAGCTTGACCAATAGCAACTCTTTTCACATCTGATTTGAGGATCACTTCCAGAAACCTTTTCAATGAGCTAGGCAAAGCCTTCTCGGTATCATCTATGTTAGATATTTCCTCCTTTGTTGGATAGGCTTCCATGTCATATTCCTTAGAGCGAATCTTCGCCGCAGTATCGATTATTCGGCAAATTTCCTCTTCTCTGTTGTCTTTCCTCTGCGAATGCCATTTGTCGGTGATGATAAAGCTCGCGATATCAGTCAAGCAAACGACGTCAGGACGGCCTTTCATTTCTGCAAACCTATCATGGTCACCATACCTTGCACGAAGTTTTTCTTTTATCCATCTGTTGGTGTACACTTCTTTTGTCTGGGCAATCTCCTTCAATTTATCTCTTATTTCTGATATCGTGTATAATTCAGCCTGCAGCTCAATCCAGTTACAAAGTTTTTCAAAACTATCTGATAATTGTTGGTCAGGTGGTCTACCCTTAGGAGTTTCGTGTGCGGATCGCGATGGTGCCGCAATCGTTCCCAACCGAAATTTTGAGCGACAATTATGATGATACCGAGCTTCGACTTGCACGAGATCCACACAATTGATAACCCGGTGCTTGATTTGTTCTGATACATTGTCAGTGCGTTTGGAACATGCTGATAAAATGTTTTCCTTGAATTCTAGTGTCATAACACGGCTCACATCCTTCCCGCGATTTTCGAGGACGGTAACTGGATTGCCGCAAAATATACAATGTTTTTTCCAATCAAAGCTTTCTGCTGAATATCCTCTGGTGGATGCTTTCGTCATACTATCACCACTGTCCTGAGTTGACCGTTTCCACGTTAAGACTACATAGGCGGCTTTCTTTTGACATTTGCGGTGGATCTTAACACTCGCATTGGCTTCCAATTTTGTTGTTAGATGAGAGGAAAGTCTGCTGTCGGCTATTACGGCACTGTAGTCTAAAAGCTTCTGTAGACCGCCACTACAGGTAGAGAGATCTCCTGGACCTTCGCAGATAATACATCGGTCATCTCGCAATCCTGATGGACCTTCCTCGGCGGTTGCTCCCTCATCCATCCATCGACTGAAACGAAAATCGTGTAGGAACCATTTCCTTTCTACTATCCCCTAATTGCCGCTTATTTATGACATTCAAACATGCAATCCATGCGTTCATGCATTTAATCAGAGGAGTAAGTCATTCTACTCTAAATAATCGGATATTTTACTAGGACTGGTGAGCAAGGGCGTCTCAAATTCGCATTCTCATGACAATGCTATCCATGAAATGCTGCACTGTGCAATGATGCCACCTACCTGCATTTAGGTTTGATTTTTCACAATTATGAGTAGTATGATGCGATCACTCTCTGAGGCTTTATGCCCCGCCAGGGTTCTGAGGACATTTACTTTTGGTGAAGATTTGTTCCAGAGAATGTTTGGAATGACATCTTTGATAAATATGATCTGAAAAAGCATTTTCATATTTTATGAGTAGTATGATGCAAGCACTTCGCTCTCCCGTCAAACCAGGAGGACTGACAAGCAAGGGAACCTCGAATTCGTGTTTCTCGTGAAAAATTGACCCAGAACACTCTTCCAGTTGCAAGTATATCTCACTTGACTGAAAATCCATTTTTTCACATTTCATGAGTAGTATGGTGCAAACATTTCGCTTTTACGCAAAATTGACGGGTCTGCTGAATCTAGGCACCTCAAATTCGTTTTTTTATGCAATTTTGATCTAGAAAAAGTGTATTTCGCTTTTGGTATATTTACTTCACGGTTCGACCTTTTTTTGAGCTAATTTCCCCCGACTAGTGTCATTGCAGCTGGTTTTTGAAGTATATACGTATGTGTACTGTATAAGTATATGTGTATGCACTCTTTCAAATACCATATGCATGCGGATGACTGTCAATTCTATCAAAGCACGACTTCTGAGCGAGTACATGAGCTCCTGCAGACTGCGAATAATTGTCTTCATCAATTGGAGGATTGGTTGGCAAGTAATCAACTGATTTTGAATAGACGGAAGACTGAAGTGATTATGTTATGTTCTCCAAGCATAAGAATTCCAACTGAGCCGCTACCGCATTTTGATTTTTCTCAGAAAGTGAGGAATCTTGTTATATCATTCGATCGAAACCTCGATTTATCGTGCCACTTTATCAACTTGATTCGTGCTTTAAATTGTGAGTTGCGCCGTTTGCGCCCTATCCGACGCTATTCATCAACGGATACGTGAAAAACTGTGGTGTGCAGTACTATTCTTTCTCGAATTGATTACTGTAGTTCAATTCTACACAACTGTCCAACGTATCTTTTTGGATAAGCTACAGCGTATTCAAAACAATGCGGCGAGGTTAATTGTGCGTATTCCGAAATATAATCATATATCGTGTCATCTTTCTGATTTACACTGGCTTCGTATCAGACAACGGATATGTTTTAAAATTTGTGTCACTGTGTACAAGATTCTTCAGGGTTCTTGTCCGTCCTATTTGTCAGATCTCCTATCCGTATATGTTCCTAGGCGATCGTTGCGTTCATCTGATGATGACCGAATTCTGGAGTCTCGTAATTATCGGACTCGCTTTGGAAGATCATTTTCCTATGCTCCACCCATATTGTGGAATTCCTTACCAAGAGACGTGAGGAACTCTGCATCCCTACACTCATTTAAAAGGTCTTTGAAGACATACTTTATTTCTTACAATCGCGAACGTGTTTGTTATTTTGTGTATATGTAATGTTGTATAATTTTGTTGCGCCATGAGCTCACCAAGTAATGGCGCTCTATAAATATACAGTTATTATTATTATGTACAACTTCAATTGATTAGCTATGGTAAGTAAAACCACGTCACGCCACAAGCAATCCATAAAAGGCAGCAGAAACCTCAGACCCCAACTATAACTGTGTGATATCATACAATAATAATAATAGTATTTAATGTAAGTCTTCTTCTTGCAGCATGTCGTGGACGATGTCGTTTCTTCGAGCTCATTACTATCACGCACTCCATCGTGGCGAAAACGAATGAAACAAGCTCGGACAAGCTCATCCTCTACATCCTCTTCTTTGAGCAGTCCAACAGCTCCCACCCTCCCCATTTCCACAAATTATAGCGTAACTACGATCGCATCAGGGAATAACACTCCAACCCCAGTGTCAGATTCAACTTCTAATATCACTAGTCGATGATGGAAGATAGTCAGTGAATATTTGTGAAAATGGTCATTTTAGGGCTTTGCGAAGTCGATAGCCGGATCAACTCTCGGCAGGAAATGATTGAGATAATACAACGACTAGATCGTTACACAATTTGAAATCGATCTAAACTGTTTCAGACCAAAGATAGTTTGTTTCTTCTCTATTTCTGTCGAGGAGACTTGTAATTTGCAAAATTGGTCAATTTTTGCATGAATTGAGGAGCATAGATAGTTTAATGTAGGGCATTTCAATTGCTAACAATGGACGTGAAGAACATAAAGTCGCGTCTCGTGTTAACAACTTATATCGTAGTTATCTACTAGAAATATTTCAATGTCACCAAAAATTGTTAAATGTATATTTGAAAGAATTTTTGACTTCAAGATTTGTGAGTCATTTACTCATAGATGTTTCTAAATTCATGTCCTCATGTATCATTACGGAGTATGAAGACAATGTTATTTATATTCGTTGAATACATGTGTATACTTATACGGTATTTGCATCTGAATACTTTTCCATCAAGAGAGGGTGATTGGGTTGTATTCCGAAGCATATTCAGCGTTACTTACAGATTCTTCGCAGTTTTTCTTCAGATTCATTACAAAAGCTTTTTATTGTTTACTGGAATTGTAAGAATCTTCTAACTCAGTGTATTTATCCTTTATAGGTACATACAGTGCATGTTAAGAAGTCAATTTTACTTTTGTTCGTCTTATTTCGTTCCCTGCTTGCTATATACGTTTTGACGTATTTTTTCAGTCATTCTCAATTTGTTCTTTGGTTAAATAAAAGCTTGGTGAGATATGTTATTGTAAATAGATTGTACTTAGACTACCAAACATCGGATTTGACTTTTAGAAATCAATTTAACATGCTTCCTTTCGCTCTGACAATGTTTTTGTATACTTGAAGATGGTATTGTTGAGATCCCCATTTGTTCCAAAATTGTGTTTGCTGATTTATTACCCTACATATGCCAGAACTTTATCATTTGACTTGATGTATTTATTCTGAACCAGGCCAGTAGCATGATCACTTGATACATACAGAGGTAAATGTCATTGTGTTGCAAATAGTAATTGTTGAATATAATGTTATTGTATTTGCAGCATTCATGTTCCTGAATTCATACCCAAAGTCCTTGTATGGAAAAATAAAAATCAGTCGTCAGTAAAAAGCCAATTTTTACATTCGAATGCGAGTTCGGTATAATTAATGTATGTCGAGATGATAGGGTCACCCTTCACTTAATTTATTACTAGAATATTTACAACTGACAGTTTTATACCCCTAATCATGCTCCAAACGTTATGATATTAATCCAAAAATTAATCCATCCAAAACAATCCTTTTTTAAATATTAAAGACTTATCGCAAATACCACTTAGAAAGAACTGTCGCTTTATTCAACTAATGGAAAATGAAGATAATTGATTCAATTCGATTTGGAAAGTCTTTAAAACCCCAACACGGAATGGCTTCGGAAGTGATTCAAATATGGAGAACAATTCACATTGTTTCTTATTCGTGATCTTTTTTTTGTGAAATTCAAGAAGTCGTATAGTGAATTAAGTTTCCAGTTTTTGTACATTTTCAGAATGAAGCACAAATTTCTCATAAGCAAAGTAAAACCAAAATAGTCCATATCTACCATAATTTGAGCTTGCCTGTAGCCTCAGGCAACAGTGGAATTCCCCGGTGGCTGCACAAGATATATCAATGTACACAATCAGATATACTTCGAAGACCTTGCTTTGATTATTCAACTAAACTGTTTTTGACGTCACTGTTGTAATGACGGATTTTCTAAAGAATTCCAATATTTCATCCAGGTCTTGTCAAGAATGCGGAAATCTAATTAATCTCCTAAGTTTGTGTTTCACTGATGTTCGATCCAGCTGTATATTAGAACTTAGATTATCAGAATTCTTTTGAGAATCTAATTGAAATTATGAGGTAGTCCTGTATAGGATATGGGGAAACATCATTCTTTACAGCCTAAATTTACGCAAAAAGATCGGACATCCTGGTTTATCGTAAGTGAAGAATTTCGGAAATTTCATCAAAGACTGAAACTTCGAAAATAGGCTTCTTGAGTCCCTTTCATGTATTGCGACTAGACAATCCTGGCGCCGAATATGCGGAACGTGGACCATGCGCGAAGAATATGTATGTGGACATCCTCCTTGAATGTCACTCGATCGCAAAGCTGAAGCGTGCTACTAATTAGCAAGTGCTCGATTTTTCCACAAAAGGATTTGATTATAGCTTAGGCTTCCCACGCACTTCAAAGACCATCCTGGGCGTCGAGGTGGCTTCACAGCGATAGGAAGCAATTCCAAGCAGCGAAGATTTCTACACAATATGGACTAATTAGATTGAATTAGTGAATTAAGTAGCAATTTCTTCAGTTACAAGCGTAGAGTAAGTATAGGCTATGTCGACTCAAAAAAAGTAGGTCTACTGTTTACAATGAAAATTTTTGAATCAAAAGATTCAGTCTTTTTGTGGAGATTTTATTCCTGCATTCTAAAAATTTATTTGGGCAGTTTTTAAAAAGTTAGATTTTTGCAAATTATCATCGAGATGACGCCAGCCACTTTAACCTTCTAACGGTAATGAAACAAAATCACACTAACGGTAATTGGAGTCAGCGTATGACCCCACTGGTTCTAATATCAATTATCCCCCAGTTATAAGCAAAGATCTTAGAACATGCAAATAGGCTTATTTTATGTACTGCATGTGCAATGTGCAAAGAGGTCATAAATGGTAAATGGGGTCATAAGCTGACCCCACGTATCCACAGTGTAATAACAATTATCTCCACAGTTATAATAAACATCAATGATAAACATAATTGCGTCTCAAGTAGCCGGTTGTAGTAGCAAACGTTGTATATCATGTTTTGGCACTAGGCTAGGCACAGCTGAGCGTATTTTGTGGATGTATGTACGTGCAATCCGCAATGTAAAGTCATGTACTGTTCCTGGTTCTGGTTGCTGCTCCGTTTTCCTTTCAGAACTAGGAAACATTTTGAATTGTTTACGTCATTGTAAACAATATTCAATCCCACATATTGTCTGTAGTCAAAACAAAGTAAATTATATCTAAAACTTAATACGTTGTCTATCAAAAATACTATACATGTAATTACAAACCCCATGTGCAGTCAAGGATATGAGTCACAGAAAATGTGATTCTTGCAGATAAAAGTAATACAAACATTGCACCTTATTGTAGCTTTCCTGTCCAAATTCCTTGGGCATGATTTGCAACGTCCACGCTTTGAGGAAGAATCCCCAGTTTCATTCAGTTTTAATCTGGGCTGAGGAGGACCTTGGACTTCGTCTGGACAGCGTCTTCCGACGAAATCTTCAATCAATTGAGAGCCGAGATCAAATAGAAACATCCGCCGACGATGACTCTTGTTTTTGTTGTACTCAACCAAGGAGGTGTAAACAATAAATGAATTCACTGCAGCAGTGTCGATGATAAAAGAAAATACCAACATGGGCCACCGACGAGTCCTTCTCTTGCAGCTATATGTGCTGATGAGTTTGTCCAAGGTGTCGACCCCACCTTTTGTGGAGTTATAGTGTTCCACGATTTCGGGTTTACCTCGATCTCCAATTGTTCCTTCTCCGAGGTGCTGTGAGCTTAGGAGCAAAACCTGTTTACCCTTTCGTGAAGAGAAGGCGACTAAAGTTGCCTCCTGTTTGTAGAACTTACATTCTCCTTCCTTCAAGTGCAGCTAGTTTGCCATTGGAGGCAATTCTCTTCTGTGCTTTCGAATTGTCCCGACCATCGATAAATTGTTCCGTCGTAATTCTCTGCATGTTTGCAGAAAAGTATAGAAGTTATCTGTCGTGACATTCCCTCCGCTTCCTGAAATTGGCTTTGTCAATTCAAGAACAACTTTTTTGCGATAAATTCTTGGTAGCTTCATTACCCACTTTGCCCAGATAAGGAATGATAGGAAGTGCGTAGAATGACGTGGAACAAGTCATAACAAAAAACTTGATCCCATATTTTGCAGGTTTTAGAGGCATGTATTGCCTAAATGAACAGCTTCCACGGAACGATATCAAGGATTCATTGATGGTGACACATTCATGAGGCACAAAATGTTTAGGGAGTTGCTTTGTAAAAAGTTCGAAGAATTGTCACGGATAGGTCCAAACTTGTCACATCTTCTTCTCGCTGATCTAGTGTCTTTGTCGTCGAAACGAAGAACACGCGTCAGTAACTGGAAACGATAAAGCTTCATCGTCTCTAAGAAAATTTTTCGTCCATGAGTAGTATCCCACAAGCTTTCTATGGCTTCGTGATTAGATCGAAAGACTCCAGCAAGGATTAATAATCCTATATAAGCCTTTATTTCGCGATAATCAGTGTCGTTCCAATTGCTCGAATAAAGTCGTCGTCGTCCTTCTTTATTTGAATTGGAAACAATGATTTCGATCATGTCCTTCGTGATAAATAAGTCAAAGACATCCAAAATAGTTAGCACCTTCGCCTTCGTTTGATTCGGTACACCAGGTGGTCGATGCATTACGTTTAGACGTCGAGCCTGTCGAATAACCGACAGATCAAGAGACCATTCTTCTCCATCTTTATCAATCAACAATGATGAAATCGATGTTGTAGGCGCATCATCTTCAACATCAGGAGCGATGTCAGGCAAATCAGCATCCGTAGGATCAATGTCGTACATTATCTTCGTCGTCATTATCATCACTAGCGTCGTCGGGCAAATTAGTACTGATGGGATCACTGTCAAGATTGTCTATTTCGGAATCGTCACTCTCGTCGTCAATAGAATAATCACTGTCGTCATTTGAAAGGCCATCAATTCCTTGAAATAAAGAACGTACTGCCTCTGCAGCAGCGCGACGCTTTGGCCGAGAAGACATATACGATGTAAGTCCTGTTGATGCAGTCGAATTGTCCGAAGCGGAGCAGTCGATAGCAAGTAACTCGCGATGAGTGTGCGCTGACACATGCCTTCCTTTGAGAAAACTAGGGTCTGTGATTGGATCCTTGAAGCAATCGTCTTCAAGGTCACTTGTCAGATAATCGTACTTTACTTCGCTCTCTCTTGTCTCTGTACTTCGAAATCACGCGACCACCGATGCATCGAGGTCACGTGATGGGTGCAGAAGCGGATTGCTTGAGTCAGAGCAGCATGCAGTAACAATAAATATAATTGATGATTTCGTAATATAGACTGTTGTAAATTTGCTGTAGACCCACCCCTATCAAGAAAATGCGTAGGTAGCCTATATATGCATAGGCCTACACTACACTCTAATAATGGAGATAGGAACAATCTAAACTATGTAATGCATGCATTATAGTCTGTAAAATCTAGCTCACTTGAAAGAAACTAGGAAGAAAATTGCTTCAAGAAACAACAACCTTGTGCATACTGTAGGTCTAAATTTAGACTAGGGTTACAGCTGAAATGAGACAATTGACCCAACAAAATGTTCAAATTATTGGTTCGATATGTCAAGTCAATGCCGGCAGTATCAAAATAGTCGCTTCTAACAACTTGATCATGATATAGCCTTTCGTAAATTACATTGTTGGACGGGGGTCAGCATGACCCCACATTGCCATTAGTGTATATTTTTTAATTTTGAAGCCGATGAGCGATGTAGATAAATACAGCGATAATCCAAATAGCACTCATTTTGAGCTCAACATATTCTGAGAATTGTCACAAGCAGTTAGCCATATTCAGTCATGTTTACTTAACCCGCATGTGACCGCTAAAAAATAACTACGATTAGTGTCAGAGCGGACACTTTTGTCCGTTTTCATTTTAAACCATTTTGTGATGTGCTTTATAGCCTATATATGTTCTTTTCATCTAAATATGATGTGTAAACGAAAAATACATGTATATCCAAAAGACGTGTATGTTTCCGAGCGAATCAATTCGAACAATGACAGCAAATTTGCGTAAGATGATCTTTGCAAACGAAATGATTGCATTTGTAGCATCTGACTGAACACTTCTTTCGTTCACCGTAATCACACCGCACACAGACACCACGTTTTTGGGATATCGGAGATGGTGTCATTCCAACAATAAATGTAGTGTTCAGATTGGGTGACCGGCGGTCCAGATGGTCTTGTAACAGAGAATTGCCAAGTGCCAACAAATACAGCCGACGGCGAAATAATTTCGTCGAGTTCCAATTCGGCTCAAAAATAGAATGAATGGCATAACCATTGAAAGCACTCAAATCCAAAATATTGGTAAAAAAGACAACATGCCACCGTCGACATTTGAATTTGGTGCTATAAGTGCCGATGCGCTCATCTGCGGCGTCGACACCGCCTTTTGTGTGATTGTAATATTCCACCACATCAGGTTTCTTCTTCTCAGAGGAATGATCAATAGTAGCCTCCCAGTAAACATTGTGACGTCCCATTGATGTCATCATGCGTCTGAGACGTCTATGACCAGAACGGGATGTCACAGTGACCTCCCATCAAAGACGTCAGAATGACCGCCTGTGTATGACGTCACTGTGACATCCAAAGTGTGACCACAAACATGATCAATGAGCCACAACCACGGTAAGTTACAAAATTATGACGTTTACGCTATGATAAATGATTTCCACTTAACTGCACTAAGTTTTGGGACTATCTTTTTTAATTTCCATTCTCGAACTCTCGCTCTCTCACTCACTTTATCTCTCTCCTCGCTTTTCTTGATACTTTTCCTCTGATAATGATTCTCTGTCATAGCCTAATTTCTCTTCTTCTTTCCTTTTCTCTTTCTCCCTATTTCTATTCATCTCTCAACTCAATTCTTTTCTTCCTCCTCTTCTATTTCTCCCCACCTCTTCATTTTCTTCTCTTGTTCCAATTCATCATTTCTCTTCTTCTTCCATATCTCTTCTCACTTCTCTTTTTCCTCCTCTCCTTTCTCTTGATTTCTCATTCTTCCTCCTCTACTCTGTCTCCTCATTTCTCTTCCTTTTATTCTTCTGTTTCCTTATCAGCTCCTCGTTTTCTTCTTCTATTTCTTATTCTCCCATCAATCTGTTTTCTGCTTTGTTTTTATCTAAAATCGATGTATCTTCGAAAATAACATAATGCAAAAATTCATCACTAATTTCTACCCATGCATTTCTTATTAATAGGATTCATGTTTATCGCAGGGCATTTGATGAATCCCAATTTTGCGATTGCAGTTGGAATAGAATACAATTGCAATAGTTCAATATCATAATTCAACGGATCTTTTTTTCGGATTCATTCGTGCCCGTACTCGTTGCATGGAATGAGTCTGTCTTTCGATGATTTACAAGCATCCCAGCGTTGGCGGTCACGTCATTAAGTGCAGCCCTCGTATTTCATTTCTGAATAGAGGAGAACTGCGCACAGATTATTTCCCTACTGCCGCCTGGGCGTTGACCTTCAATCAACGCGTCACTATCGATAATCACATGACAGCGAGAGGAAACGTGCAAGCAGTCCTTCATTTCATTCATGTTACTCGCACTGCGCATCGAACGTGATTCATGTCTGCGATACGGTTTTAGTGATAAGTCTACGCTTTGACCAAACTTTCTTAAACGACGCCTCGAGCACCTTTCCTTTGGACATTTGGAGGAACTTAAATCGCCACCCATATTCGACCTCCACAATCAATTCATAGATCATTTATATCTATTTTCAAGTTGCAGACCAGCAGTTGACGACTAAGCTTTTGCCTTTACCATCTTACAAAACATCTTTTGATTTGGTTCACCTCATATTTAGTGACTTGACTTTATCTCCTACATTAGTCGCTGAAAACCAGGGCTTCGAATGTCATCTCGTGATCTCTGACAAGAAAATAGTCTAATGCAGTACAACCAAAATGATTGATATCATCAATTGCCGGAGTTTTACAGGTGAGATGTCTACTCTTTTCATTTCTTATTAAGTTTAAGTGAATTAACTATATACGCACTGGATTAGTTATAAGCTTATTTTCACGAAATTATTATAAATGTTGAAGATAATTCATGAAATCGCAAAAAATAAAAGAAAAATTATTTAAATTGTCCATAAAACATGGCATCATCTGATATCAATTAATTTGTTTCAAATTTCTTGGCTCTCGAATTGGAATCAGATTAATTCCTCCTGCCGAAGATAATTTACCATAATTAGAGGCTTTACATACATTTTGCTATGCTTAAAAAGGAACGCTGCTATTCGAACATTTTCATCTTCCTGTTATTGAACTGTTGTGTGATCATTAATAAAATACTCAAAGTTTTCTGCAAAATACTGAAGTTTGTACCATAGGATTATAAATGACAATGCATAGGCAACCATTTTGACGATCAAAATGTTGTCATTGTGCATTGATTTTTTTTACGTAAGTGAATAATTTGAATGTACTGTAACAATGTAATAATGTAAGAATAGTACAGGTATCTAAGCTTATTAAGCAAATCTAGATAATGATTATGATTCTACGATTTTACAGTATTTGAATAGTTGGACGATTGTACGTCACATATATCAGTTTGCAATATCGTAATGCATTCACATACATAAGTTTTGTTGAATAATATTCAAGTAAGCTTATTTTGTTGAATGTTATCAATTATTGCGAAAATGAATGAATAAATAATTTGCTTTTGCTCATGGATGTATCGGATGCAATGTATTTTTTGCTAGCCTAGATTTTTATGAAATGGTTGCAAACATAAACATGACAATATTATAATTTGCATATTTGTAAGGTTAGCAACACATTATGGGCTACATGAAATAGGCCTATATTCGATTTAATTATAATAAACGTTATGTTTCGCATTATGTTGTAAATAGAACAAAACGTTTATTATTTGATGATAATTATGATGTCTAAAAAATGATTCCCCTTTACTTAGTTTATAAATAAAGCCACTAAATTCATTTTGATAAAATTAAAAACTAATTCTTGCACAATGCATTTCGTCCAGTCTTATTCAAGTGCAAACATGCAGGATTGAATATAAAATACAAAATCTGAAATCATACTTCTACAGCAATGAATCTATGAACAAAAAGATTGTTCATAGATGTATTACTGCAGAAGTTATGATTTCAGATTTTGTATTTTATATTCAGTCCACGTTTGCACTTGAATAAGAGTGGGCGAAAGACATTGTGCAAGAATTAGTTTTTAATTTTATCAAAATAAATCTAGTGGCTTTTTTTATTCATTGATAATTATGATGATTAATTTTATCATGATTGTGCAATTAGTTGTGTGTAAATAAATTAAGCCGGAAGATGATGGTCGCTTGTCCCGCATTTGCTTGAAATACAAAGGAAATACTATCTAAACAAGGAATTCTCACATCATATGAATGTCAAATTTTCTACTGGGTTGTACAGTATTAATGCAAAATCATGTTTAAATTCATGATCTAATTTTACAGGCGATAAATATCCGAAGATGGTCAAAAATCAAAAATATATCGAAAGCTGTGTCCCTGTCCAGATGCAGAGCATTGCATGCATTCAAAATATAATGACAATGTGAAATATATCGAAAGCTGTGTTTTAAAATGTATGAGGGGTTTTTTTAATTTTAGTCTAATTTTAGTTTCTAATTATGTCTTCAATTTATAATTTAGCTTCGATATACTCTAGATTTTAGGCAACAAGCCTGAAGAAACTTTTATTTTGGATTAGTTGTGCCTCATGTCAATGAAAGAAATTTTATATTTTACGAACTACAGAATTATATATTGTTCATATTCAATGTAGGCCCTATATGCCTACATGTCGAAGCATCTTCTCTACGGTGACTATAATTCGAATAGGCATGCATTTCGACACCTCTGATTAGCATTTTCATCATATTAGATATTGATATTCTAATATAGTGATTTCTCTTTTGAACGTTGTATATATGTATGTGTTGTATGTGTATGTAATTTTTGTGATCTAATTAAAATTTTGCTGTTTCTTACTTCAGGTAGTCGTGCTTACAAAAGGTCAATGGAATATCGAAGAAGGATCCGTGATTTATCAGCGTCTGCTTTTGTCTCAAGTGGAACGTGTATGTAAACAGAAATACTTATAATTTGCGAAAATATAATTATCCACAGATGATTCCAATGTTTTCGTTATCTTCATAATTGGGTAAATGATTGAAACTAGTTTTAAGTACGGTAATGGGATGTCTGTCACGATGTCAAGTGACTCATTAGGACGTCTTGTAGGAGCACTTTGAAGACGTACGTTGGATGTCCCGGCGGGATGTCAGACTGACGTCCTGTGAGAGTTCCGCTGTGACGTACGTGGGATGTCCCGGTGGGATGTCATACTGACGTCCTGTGATGCTTCCGCTGTGACGTCTTTTTTACTGTCAAATAAGACGTACGTGGGCCATCCTGGAATGACGTCGTCATGACATCCCGCTGACGTCACATGTTTACTGGGCTTGCGATGAGTGGTCGAGATGAGGTTGACAACTTTGTTCTTCTTCGCCACGTAGGATACTAAGAGAGTCGAGCAACCATTGCTTTGATTCACAGCCTGTACAGTTGAAAATTGCTCTCTTCTCTGGTGTGTTGCAAGTACACTTGGTAGCTCACATCGGTTGGATCGCACTGTTCCCACGAGAGTCATGTTTGCTTCATGAAGCTTCTGAGCAAGCTGAACCGAAGTGAAGAAGTTATCACATGTGATGTTCCTACCGCTTTGTCGTAAATGTTCAGTCAGTGATAAAACAACATGCTGACCAAGCGGTACATCACTATCCCGAACGTCGTCCTTGCCGCAATAGAATTGTATATTGGTGCAATAGTAGTTGTCCGAATCGCAGGCAAGCCAAAACTTTAGACCATATTTGGCCGGTTTAGATGGCATGTACTGAATGTAGCGACAACTTCCACGATACGGATATAGCTGTTCATCCACGGTAACCGATGGTCCTGGAACATACGCCTGTTGACTGTGACTTACAAAACCATCCAATAAAAGACGCACGGCTGCCAATTTGTCACGAGAAAGTCGTCCTTGTCTTGTCTCAACATTGTCAAATCGCAGAATGGAGCGTATCAATTTGAATCGACGTAAACTCATTGTTCGCTGAAATAGGTCTACCGTGTATTGGTGACCACAATTCATCGACACATTCCCCAGCAGCTCGATATGTACCTCGGAGAATCAGCAATCCAATTAAAGGCCTTCATCTCACATAGATCAATTTCCGTAAATTGAGCACCTTTCATCCTTGTACCTTGTCTATGGTTTCCTTGACCATCGTTTCAATCATATCTGAAAAACAAAAGCGCAATCGATTAGAGATGCAAAAATTATTGTGCATAAATAAGGCTATTACCTACCAGTGCTAAAGAAAATTAGAAAACTATCCAAAACCGGATTATCCCGTAGACGTTGAAATGCATACGCTGTTAGGCCTGGAGCTGGACGCAGGATGTTCTCTCTCGATGCTCTCCCAGGAAATACAGCATTTTCGTCTATCACGACCATTCTGTATTATTCCTGCCGATCAAAACTTCAACGGGTGTAGTGTTGTCTGAGACGCCATCACCACCAATGTCCGGCTCATCATCTTCACCACTGTCACTTGTCACATCACCCATAGGATCATCGTGAGTAGAAGGAACTTCAACTGATACATCATGAAAGTCATCACAGCTGCTGTAAAATCATCGTCCTCCTCTGATCACTTTCTAGGGCCATCAGTCTCATGGCAATCTGCTTTGCAGCGCGTGACATCTTGCGAGCAGCTGTGAGTCCGAAGACAATGATATTATGCGTACAAGATGAAACACAAACAGCGTCGAGTCAGACGGAAAACATTCTTCAAGTTGATTGGCTTCGTCTATCAAATAACATCAATGGACGAAACACAGAATGAATCACACGCACGTGCTAAAAATACGCACACACTCTCGTTCGTCGTGTTTCTGTCAATCGATGAATCAACCATAGAGAATCAACTATCTTGGAAAGGATGACGTTATCATCTCTATGAATTAGTTTATTTCACAATGAGACAATAGCTTCGGGTTGTGAAGATGCTTGAATCGAATGAAAATGACTCTATGTATGAACGGACACTTTTGTCCGCCTTGAACCGCAACAGGTTATTCTGCTGCTGATCGCATTCTAATAGATCAAATCGAAAATCCTTTTAGCATGAATATCTACCTCACCATATGAACAAAGTCACATGATATTACGGACGGATACCCGGCCAACAAAAAACCTGACTGCTACGTAGCAGCAAGGTAGCGCCGCTACCTATTGATTCGTAGCAGATACGTGGCATTTGGCGCACCCAGCTACGTATATGCTACGTAGCAAAGTTACCGTATGGCAACCTATCTGCTACCTTGCAGCTACTTCAATGCTACCTTCGCTACCTTGCAGCTACTTTAATGCTACCTTCGCTACCTTGCAGCTACTTCAATGCTACCTTCGCTACCTTGCAGCTACTTTGATGCTACCTTCGCTACCTTGCAGCTACTTTAATGCTACCTTGCGGCTACTTAAATGCGACTATTGCTACCTTGCAGTTTTACTCGAGTGCTAGTATGGCTTGTAGTTGTTCAAATGTTACTTACGAATGCCACCTCACCTCAACATCTGCTATTGCGTTTTTAGCTTGGTTCTGCACATAAAACCCTCATCTAGCTGTGCACCACCGAT
Source organism: Prostheceraeus crozeri (assembly GCA_907163375.1). Taxonomy (NCBI): domain Eukaryota; kingdom Metazoa; phylum Platyhelminthes; order Polycladida; family Euryleptidae; genus Prostheceraeus; species Prostheceraeus crozeri. Next base: position 26,659 of record CAJQUW010006104.1, on the reverse strand, counting down.
TTCATTCGAAAACAGACAATATATAAAATAAAATTTATTACAATCATTGGGTGCGGATGGAACAGTCTGTCATCGTCTCTCCAGACGCCGTAGAGCCTGGTTCATCCAATTCACGATCAGCTTCCTCACGGCATCTTGGCCCTCGTTTGATCCCGTTTCGACGTAGTGCTTCTGTAAAAAAAAACACATGTGACATCAGGGCTGGAACAAATACAATGATTGCAACTGTAATTGTTTAATAAATTTTGAAGTTGTAGTTTTGAAGTAATTGTAGTTGAAGATTTTGATTTTAGAGTAATTGTAATTATAATGGCAATTGTGAAAGTTCAACTGTAATTCTATAATTCTAATTGTTATTATAATAATGGTAAACCGTGCGCTACACCCACGGGCCGATGTCGATCGCCTATATCTACCACGTTGAAATAGAGGTAGAGGGCTTATGAACATCCGAGAAGTGATCAAGGGAGAGGACAGGAGCCTCAACGAGTATATATGGAATACTAAAGACGATCCACTGCTGGCGGTGGTGAAATCAGATGATCAGAACAAGCACGGGCCCGAAAAATTCCAAACATGGAAAGCAGCACAAGTGGACGACAGACAAAGGAAGTGGCATGAGAAGCCTCTGCATGACAATATTTCAGACAAACCAAGGACATTACAACAAAAGAAACACAGTACAATTGGCTTATAGCAACTGTCAAATTAAAGATTAAGACCGAATCAGTGCTAACAGCCGCACAAGATCAGGCTCTGAACACGAAGGCACATAAAGCACATATCCTAAAGATTTCAACAGACCCGAAATGCAGACTTTGTAAAGTAACTACGAAACTGTCTCTCACATCCTGACTGGCTTTCAAAACTGGCAGGAACGGAATACCTCCGAAGACATAGCGAAGCTGCCGAGTCTATCCATAGAGCGACTTGCAAGGACAAAGGAATTGATGTGGTGGATCATGGAAGCACGACCCTCAATCAGTGATCAAAAGTAATGGTACAAAGATCTTGTGGGACTTCGAAGTGCGGGCTGACCACTACTTGCAAGCAAGAAGACCAGACATCATCTTGGTGGAAAATCCAAAGGAAGACTCTGATAATAGATATAGCAGTCCCCGACGACAAAAACATACAAGAGAAAGAGAAGATCACAAAGTATCAAGACCTACGCATAGAAATAAAGAAGTTGTGGAACACAAATGTTGAAGTTGTCCCGGTTGTTGTCGGCGCCTTGGGTGCCTACACATCAAGGTTGAAGGCCTACCTCAACAAGATTCCTGGGCACACTACATACCGGAATTGACGAAAGCAGCACTCCTTGGCAGTGCTCATATCCTGCATCGAACTATGATATACTTGAGGCTTGGTAAGTCTCCGAGGTCTTGAGACACTGACCGATCTGAATGTGTGAGATCGTGTCAAAAAAATTGAATTGTTATGATGTAATTGTAATTGAAGAAATATGTCGGTCAACTACACAATTACTTCTGTCTTTTCGGCTAGACGAAGCACAAAATCCAAAGATTGCTATATTGAAAATTGAAGTATTCAGTACATCTATGAGATAGCTAGTAGAACAGTCAGCAATCAGCATAGGCCTGGCATCAATGTTAATGACGTGATGATCCACAGGCTAGAAGTTGTGAAGTGTTGATACAGGCCTATAAATACCCATGTAGCCTACAATCCCTACATGCACAAGTATAGCCTACATACAGGTCTGATTCTGTGCCGCGTTTTACCGAATAATTGGAATAAGCCTCTACAACAAAACTCACAAAATTAAAAATGTCATATTAGGAACATTTTCGAATTTATACATTAATATTTCCTTTAATAATTTATGCCAATCTCTAGTAAACGCCGTAGTGAGAGGTCAACGTATTAATAAACATGAGACCTAGCTTTGATATAAAAGAATGTACATGGAGGAGAATGACTTTGCATGGGTATGGGACGATTCTTATAGGAGGAGATGGCGCAACCTATTTTATGGGCGTTAACACCGCTTTTAGAAATAGGCCTACCTGTAGCATCTTATACTAAAAATCAAATGTACAAAGATTTAAAATCGTTTTGGACAACCAACTCATAATTGACCAACATTGTTCGGAAAATCGATGTAATTGTGTAATTAATTGCAACTTTTGAAGTAATTGTAATTGCAATTGCAAAGTCACACATGCAATTGTAATTGAATAATAGTCCAGCATTTGCAATTGTAATTGAAGATCTTGATTTCAGAGTTATAATTGTAATTGCAAAAGCACAACTGTAATTGTAATAGTGATGGAAAAAAATGTGTAATTGTTCCAACCTGTGTGATATCAATATAAAATTCGACCACAGAAAGCAGATTTTATTGCTTAATGTGAAACAACTGCGTAATAACACATTTCAACTGATTTTTTGTAAGATAAGCATAATAGGCCTATAGATACAGGGTTAGTCAAAAGCAACACGACAACTTAGAATTGAAAATTCTGATGGTAGTCACACTAACTGAACAAATGAACATGAAGATGCGACACATGATCCGATTTGTATTAGCAGTTTCTTTAGCGGTTGTCCTGTCCTCGAAAAAAAATTGCTTAATCTTTCCACCAGCAAGGTCTCTCTGATCCTATTACTACAATGTACAGTATTATTTTTACTTTTTGATGTAGACCGACTTATTTAGGCCTGTAGGAATAAGCATTTATTCAAATATAGACACCTGTGGCAGATCACCGTGCGTAAAAATTAGATAATAGCATGCAAAAAAGACATTGATTATAATTTATAAATCACAGATCTGCGTTCCTTTAGTCAAATGAAACTGGAACATCCTGAGAAAAAAATAGTCACAGTTGTCACACCACTACCAATACGAACCTGGACTTTATTTTATCTTCTATCAGGACTATCCTTTCTGAATGTATGATAACGATTGACGATAATTGATTCATTGATAATGTCGCTTTCTAGCCAAGGCGGAGATGCAAGAGGAAAATCCTCAGAGAAAAAGGCAGAGAAGAGGACACAATCCTTCCGAAATTCATGCAGGATAGAGGAGGATTCTAGAAACTGCATCACTGATAAAGTGGAGTTTGAACTATAACATGTACAAGTTGCCAGTAATCATTTTTTAAATGTTTAAGGAACGGTTCGTAATAATCATGTCACAAAACATACGTGTGGATACTTTCAAATTATGTTGCATTTGCATGCTCTTAATGTTGTAATGATTAACTAAGCAATATATTCTAGAGTGAATGTCAACAACGGTCGACGTGAGTCTAATTAAATTAAACGGCCGGCGTTACTAAAATCGGTCGGCCGGTTCCAACCCTGTCTGTAGCATACTATTCATACGAATCATGCATGCAGTTAAGTACAGTAAGTCCCTATGATGCTATACTATGATCTCTGTATTGAAAGTATACAAATTTACTGAAGAATGTCAATGCCTGATTAACATTTAATTAACGTGCATACTATGAGCAGGAATTGTAGTGGAAAAACTTTTTATGCCTTGCTTGCGACCTTCTATACTTATGTGTTCTGATTCATTATGTTGTATTCGCAGCAGACTTGTGTCAATTACTCATGAAATGTAGTTGATTGCAATTACAAATTACATCTCTATCAATGTAATCGATTACAGTTACAAATTACCGGTACTCCGTTTTTCTTCGATTACATTTCAATTAATTCATAATTACTTTAGATAATTGTCAGCATTAAACTCTGCGTTTCCACGCCACCTCTTTTTCAAGGCAGATTTGCTTAGGTTAATTACAATTGCTCCCCGGAAAAGCAAGTGATGATATAGCATTGATATTAAATTAGCACCTTTTTATTCTCACCCAAGTGTTTTCGCCCTACAACTCTACTACTATACGATTCAAACTGAAGATACAGGATTGGGATATCGAGACTTCTGGCTTCTAGGAGACTTTGCCATGCTTGCAATTACCTGCTATGATTTAAATTGACTTGAAGATTTCAACTTTGTTTTTTTCTCTTTTCTCCGATGGGAGTAATTTTCTGATCTGCATTTTCAGTTCAGTTATTAAGATAAGAGGGAAAGAATATCATAAGACCGACACTTCATTTAGATTTTGGAATTGTGTTTCGTCATAAATTTCTTTGAAAAAAGTACCGGTAGTTGCACACCCGGTAGGCTACACATTTAAGTATAGTAATGCATGGAAAGGTGAAAGCAAAATTATTCTTCGGGTGTTGTATATTAAAAACGGGCGTGTCATCTACATGTACGTCACAACATCCACATGAGTTGTATTTCACTCTACTTGCACTGAATGTGACAATTTCTTTAACGTTGATTCCTGTGAACAAGCCAGACGGCGAAACGTCAGGAGATTTATTTTATTTATTTTTAATATACAACACCCGAAGAAGAATTTTGCTTTCACCTTTCCATATCAATAACCGGATGTGTGGAACCATATCAACTCATAGTAATGCATTTTTGACGAGGAGAGTCACGTAATTTAAGCAACTTGAGGAACGAATGTTAAGCTGTGCTGACTGCAAAATAATCGCAATTACCTCTCAATTACATGGCTAAAAATGTTATTGATTGCGATTATAAATTACTCATCAGAAATGTAATTGATTACAATTACTAATTACATTAATTGTGATTGTGATTACGCAATTGTAACAAGAATTACAACAGTCGTTTACAGCTGGAGAGTTCGAATTTTACGAGTAATATAGTTCACCTTCACTCGGTAGCAAATTCTTCATTATGATTTTATATCTTTTTTATTCCCCTTCGTATAAAACGTTGCGAATCATTTGAAATATTTTAATATTTTGACATCAAAATTATTCACTGTGATTTTGTGGCTTCTTTATGTCCCTTTGTAATCATTTGAAATATTCTCTTATTTATAGATTAATTTGCTCTTCAGGAGTTCATTGCTTGTCCACTTGATTTTGTTAACCCCTGAAAAAGGGACACATGTCCTGAACGCTTGAACAGCAAATAAATCTAAAAATAAGAGAGTATTTCAAATGATTACAAAGGGACATAAAGAAGCCACTAAATCATAATAAATAATTTTAATGTCTAAATAGGCTGTGTCTCATAATCTAAATTTCATTGGAGATTATCAAATGCATAATGAAACTAATAGAAATTAAAACAAATGATCGCCGAAAGTTTTAGGCCTACTTACTTTGAATGATTAGCTTCATATCTTCATTGTCCGGAAACAGCCGACTGTCGAAGGACTCGATTGTTAAGCATATTCAGATGCTACTTGGAAGATGCTCCTACACAAATTGATCAGTCTAAAAATGCAGCAGAACAAGAGGTATGAATATGTGAAATTGCATGCCGGAATGTAAAACATTTGCTTCAACATCTCAAGTTGATAATATTTGTTAGTATGTGAGTGCGCCTAAATGTGAGTGGATGTAGGCCTATGTGTATACGCCGAATATCTGCGCAAAATTACAGTGCTGTAGTGCATACACAATAATAAATCTTAAAATTATGCTTATACTTATTAATTAATGCAAAATTATGGAAATTTTCAATAGGACTACTATAAAACAAATGGTAATTAGATGATAAATGAGAACTAAGTAAAAACTTATTGAAGTAGACTTTTAAAAGCAAAATTATCATCAGGCCATGGAACAACATTTGCCGATGTATATGCCATCACGATATACATGTAGTTGTAGACAGACTACATACAGTATGAAGCTAAATGTGCATATGTGTAGCCTATCTTCAAAATTTTGTGAAATAGATCTGAATCTGAATTGTTTCGAAAATTCCATTCTTATTTTATTTCTTATTTCATTCATTAACCAATTTAATATGAATTTAAGTACTGAAACTTACATGTTGTTGCGATGAAAGAATCGACACACAGACGCATTTGAGCTTGAACCACGGAGTTGATAAACGAAGAAGCAACAAGTCATGGAGTACTCATGAAGTCTATGGAGTTCAAATGTATTTTGACTGTCTTATTCGAAAGAAATTCTGTTCTGGCATCCAACAGCACCATTTCTCTTTGTTTCCAGTGCATCATTTAGGTAGGCTATTCAAGTTTCTTCAAATCCATATCGCAGATCTATCGGATGAAGTTTTGCTTCCGTTTGAAGAATCCATTGCCACGACGAGGGCTGTACGTAATCCGCATGTGTCACCAAATTTGATACTGTACACGATGAATAAGAATTTGAAGAAGACAAAGTAGGCAACACTGAGACTAGCGGTCTCTACAGACAGATGAAGGATAGCAGCAGTGGCGTGCGCAATGAACGTCCTCAATGTTGAAGTCTGCTATATTTGACGTAGCATCGCAATCATGTCAGTTTCTCCATGCTTGACGCTTGTGTGTGGCTGGAGATAAAGCGCCAGCATCATCGATCCATGCTACCTGTTCCATCTGTAGCTGTCAGCAGGCGAAGGCGAACAAAGACGTGCGGGCTGCCGAAATTGGGATAGGGATGAAATAGCTGTCTATGAAAGCAAGAAGGGCGGTGGTGAAATTGCACAACAGAACTTGGCTGTGTAAAAGCTTTCAAAATCACATCGCTTTCGCAAATTTTGGATGTAGAGTATAGCCTCTACTAAATGTAAACTGTTGGTTCTCATCACTTGATGAAACCTATAGAAAACTCAGAGCTGCAAAAGTTTCGAGCATTTAAAAGACGATTTAATTCCAAAACTTAATACTTGTGAAATGCGAATTTCATTATTGGGAGATTTAAGTGACAATAACAATTGGTTACCTATGTAAAAATATTGTCGTGCGAAATAGACATAGACCATTCAATATTTATGATGCCTCACGAATATGGGTGTGTATGCACGTACATGATATAATGCGAGAGAAGAGAGAGTGCGTGTGTGTGTGAGAGAGAGGGAGGGAGGAAGAGGATGATCAGAAATGGAGGAAATAGGAAATGAGGATAGGAATGCTGAATAATCATAAAATTCTTCCTTTCTAGGAAACCGAAGCGCGCGTAGATGAATCTAATTCTGTGTGATAAACTCTCCCGATTTGGTAGATAATGACACTATCGTATCGCTTTTCACCGGGAGAAAGTCAACCGGACATCCCGCTAAGGAGGAAGACATCCCAGGAGCATTTGTGACGCAATATTGGCATCATGTGATGCCAATTAGGACAAATTAGACCTGCTACGTAGCTGCCACGTTTCGCTACTTTCCATTAGCTACCGAACAAATTGCAACGTAGCTGCTACGTCACGCTACCTTGTATTTGCTACCGAAAAATATCAACGTAGCTGCTACGTTCCGCTACCTTGCATTCGCTACCGAAGAAAATGCTACGTAGCTGCTACGTTGCAGTTGCGTAGCACAGACACGCTACCTACTGCAACCAATGCTACCATCTGCTACGTAGGTGCTACGTAGCATTGTTGGCCGGGTAAGCTATCGATCATGAAAAAGAGCAGTTTGAAAATCGTTAACGGACACTTTTGTCCGCCTGATCACATGCGGCCTGCGGGTTAATAAACATGATCATGAAAAATGATGTGCGGTCATACGCTGACCCCAATTACCGTTAGAAGGTTAATTTAAGCTTATAACATGAAACAAGTTGGATATCAGAGGGAATGAATATTTGCTAACAGGCATCTTAATTTACCCATTAACGACAATAGCATAAATAAAATACACCAAAAGAATGATATAATATGGGATCAAGGGAATTAATTGGGGCCGATGATCAAGGGAATTTCATGAACTGCATTAAAATGAAAATCTTCAAGGAAATGTCTAGATCTGATTGTGCTTTCCCGGCTGAAATTTCATGTCTATTAATTCAATTTTCATCGGTATGATTCTTTCATTTTATGATGTCTCATTCTTGAAGCTGAATGGTGATGTTGACCCATTTGCATAGTTTTAAGTTAATTATGACCATTGTCTTTGATTATGTTATTTCGCTCTACCAGTGGCATAATATGATCACGTTTAAGAAGATTCTCTTGAGGTTGAGCTAACTTGAGCATGAAAGTATAATAACAGCCTATCAAATTGCTAATTTAACAAATATTACCTCTGCAAAGCTGTCAGACACGGAGGATTTGTAAGATGCCATCATTCCTTCTGCATTACTATCATGTCAATTCCGTGTTTATTTCTTCAATAGTGCAAAAGTTTACTTTTTTTGGTAAGAATACCCATTTTTGGTAAGAATAGCCAACTGTGCTCAACTCGAGTTCATTTAATAAAATCGAAACTGTATACATATTAGAGATTTAATAGATGCTCAGTTGCTGCTCTATGGCTACAAGTATGACTGTAATTGCAATTATGGGCCTACCACTGGAATTAAGCATACTTACAACCAAAGATGCTTACAACATAATTACACCCTCTGAGTGATTGACGCAAATCTGATAGAGGCTAACTTTTAATCTCTAATTCGAGATCTCGGTGCTTGGAAAAATGTTGAACTCTAGAATGAGAGGCGAATCAGAATTGAATTCACTACAACCGAAAACGACCGACTCTTCAAGCTTAGAATCTAATCCAAATCCGAAGAGAAGAACATGAATCCGAACGAATGTGATCCAACAGTCGGATTCAGACAAAATCCGATTCCAATTCTGGTCGGATTTGCTTATCTCTGATATGTGTCCCTGATTGACAATCTGTTGCCAGATTTCAGTTTCACAGACTTTCATGCGGTTTCTGAATTTTGGCGGAATGCTGAGTGAAATGCTATCATAGAATACACAAAATTTTAGGTTGAAGATCGTTTTTGTTGAGGTAGATTTTGTCAGAGAAGAAGAGGGCATGAAGTGGCAAATCATCTTTCATAAAAGGATTTTAAAAACAAAAATGATTTTTAGATTTTGTTTATTCGTTTAAGACTTGAAGCGCATTATTTAAATACAAGAGAAATCTGGATAAAGTTCTCGCTGACCACGATATTTCTTGTTTCTTGTATTTTGCCTACAATCACATGCATACGGTATAGCTGCCATGTATAGATGGAAAGTCATCACCAGATTTGTGTTAGTACTGTTGCCCTTCCGATGGAACACCGTTGCCACTCATGTATAACTTCATAACCAACGTCTTGATGCAATGCGTCATAACCATATGTGATAATGCTTCACCAGATGTGACAATTGTGTCTGGTGTTGCTTTTGAGAGTTGCTTAAGTCATCTTGCTTCAAGAAGGTGTTGAAATGATATATATTTGATACATTTAACTCGATGCTCGGTGTAATTGACATAGAATTCAATTTTATTCAAAGTAGGGGAGAGTGGGGTGATTTGGCACCTGGGGTGAATTGGCACCCACCCCCTACAGCATATTATAGGCTCTGTATCAAAAATCTGAAATAAGCATTTGAAAGCACTATTATAGTGCACACTTGGCATATAATAATTATGTTCATGGCGGACTTCTTTTTTCCTCCACACATAAAAATTACGTTTACCTTAGGTCAAAAAATTTTTTGCATTTCTGCAGTTTTTGGGATATTTTTTTCCAAGCAACTGATATTTACCGTCAATACACGTTTTCTGCTAGCTAGGTTAATGGACTAAAAGCTCACATAAATGAAATTTCCAAAATTTTGGTATTCTCGGTACGCCAGCTGTTTTCGATAAAAAGTGAAATGGGGTGATCTGGCACTATATGTTGACAGCTAGTTTTGGGTGTACCGAATCTATCTTAATCCTGCTATTAAAACTGAACTAGTAGGACATCCATCAGGCCTAAATCTTAACGCATCATCACTGCAAACTACTGCTAACTATAACCGATTAGGCTTATCTATTATTATTATCTATTATTCCAAGTTGATTTCGATTGCCTACTGCGTCAGTTGGAGGAGCCGGAACCATACATTTCGGCTACCTGCCGAAATATCAGTGTTCAATTTGCCGAGCCCGTAGACGTATTGGAAAAATAGCATGCTTACAGTGTTTCTATTGATAGTATACTCTCGTTTTATATTGTTCAACTGTGTAATTTTTTCATCGATTTGATATATATAAAGATTTGTTTTTACCATGCATAATGTTTTACATGCGTCAAATCAATAAGATTCAAGGATTGGGGATGACATGATATAATAAAACCACATTTCAGAATTATCTACACAGACATACAACAAGCAAAAATTATAACATGGGTGTAACAAAGTCGAAATTCGAATATGTGTAGTTAGTGCCGGTATATAATCCTAATTAGTAAGTCAATTAATTAGTTTTTGCGGGTCTGTGTATGTGCTTATTTTATTAAAAACGCAACCTAGACTAACGGCACATACCCTAGTTCACAAAATAGTAACAGCGGTACATCGTGGGGCAAGTTATGGGGGACAAACTAGAGGAGTGCCAAATCACCCCACACATTTCGTGAATTGACATTTTTGTAACTTTTTTGAAACGAATATTTGAAGAGGAAGGAGTCCGAATCGAAAAAAATTTTTAGTACAAAAAAGTTAGGAAATTCCCTGAATATGAAGGTCATTATGTTTGAATAGTAAAAAAATTCGTTGTTTGGTCATGAGAGCTAATTTAGTGTTAGGGTGCCAGATCACCCCACTCTCCCCTATAAACCAGTATGGATAATTCGATGGATTTTAGGGGGGGGGGTAAACTTTGGTTGTCAAGAATGTAGGACTTGGATTAGGATGTCAATATCGTAAAAGATGAAAGGAAATACAAATCGAGGATGAAATTTACTTTACTGTGTAGTGGCATATTCTCGTATATGAAAATAAATCGACAAAGAAGAAACTATGATAAAGAAATTAGAAAATTAGAAAGAATCAAAGAATTTGTAGCAAATCTAGAAAATAAGGTTGAAGGGATAGAAAAATTAGAAAGTGTACTGAAATTGAGAAATTCGAAAAGAAACTGAAGCTCTAGCTGAAGTTGAGCATGGACTGAATGCCCATGCTTAAGATGATGGAGCGAGTCATCTTGTGCTCGAGATGCCTAGTAACAGGAGAGTCATTGATAACCATTCGTCATCGACCAGCGCTTTGTACGAACATTTATCCCAAAAGCATAATAGTATAGGCGGCATCGGGAATTACCTGATCGATTTCATTGATAATCTCACGAGCACTCCAGACACGACATTCAGTTACGCAGCTTAAGCCTACAATCAATAGGAAACATGAATTACCTTTCTACAGTCTGACTTCACATTTCGATCACCTCATATTGGACAAGCAGCACAATTCTTAATAGCACTCATGTCTCTTCATAAATCTTCACACAGCGGCTGCTGACATCGCTATTCTATCGACCTCAGAAGGCGCAGGTCGCCGAATGCCCGTCACAGTTTTACTTGAATAAATTTTATAATCACTTCGAGACCAAAAATTTTCTTTCCCGGGAGTTGGAAATCATGAATTTTCTTTTTGCAAACGGTAAACTATCCCGGTGCATGGTCAATTATGTGATTCTCAAACGTGTTCATTGACGGACACATCTATAATCATAGGTGATTTTACGGCACACTAGCTTTTTCGATGTTAGAAGAAATGCAAATACAAAGTTATTAGAGGAAATAATTGACACCAATGAACTATTATTGCACAATTATTCCACGAAATGCAAGAGAACATTTACAGGAACATGCAATCTCACCAATAAACTATTGATTATGTTCTCAGCAACGATTTTTCCGCTAAAATCACAAGCAAAAGGGACATAGATGATGAAAAGCAACTACATATCAGTGATCACAATTTAATATACTACTTTGAAAATTAATGAGTTGCCAAAGAGTTTTAATAAAACTGCTAATTTGAGGACAAAGGACATGAATTATTACAGGACGAGAACAAATAATGTAAAATCAAGCAAATTCGGAACTGATGTGACTAAATATGTTGAAGAAAACAAGCAATCAAATCTGGAAGAATTCGAATTAATGATGAGTCAAAATGCAGACAAACTTCTATCCACGAAATCCAATGGGCCTAAGTACAACTCTATATGTTTAGCAGATACGTAGTCGAAGAGATGAGCATTCGAAGATACTACAATAAACAAAGCCCGAAATGAGAACGACGTCATTAACTCTTAAGATACAAAGGGGTGATCATTTTGATCACCTCCACTATATATTTTCGATTTTTCTTAGACAAGACAGATCTGTGTCATAATACTTATTGACTTTTCCTTTATCAGTATAAAGAAGAAATTATTGGAAAAATAATTCATAATATTGCAATTTCTATAGTGATAAAATAGTCATTTTGAATTTAAAAGCATAGAAAAATAAGCAACTTTTTCGACTGAAAAAACGGATTCATGAGACATGTTTTGTTTTACATGAAATTCATATAACAAGTCAGCTATTGAAATATGTTTCATAACATCATTGCATTATCAATATTTTGTAGCGCATTATCAACGTATTACAATTTTGAATCAATCGTATTTTGGTGTCAAATATCTTTAGTAAGACTCAACAGTCATTGCACAGAATCTTCTTTATTCCGTGTTTTCCGCAAATTGGCAAGTTACAAGCTGCACATTTCGAGGCTGTCAGATTCGCATCGCGAGGACGTTTGCCCACTTGAATGCATTTGCCATATCGGTGTCTTTCACTTGAAGCCTCAACTTCTTGCCGTCGAACAGCACAAGGACTTGGTTGCCCTGTATACCGGGACAAATTCTCAACTATGTTAGTGGGAAGTCCAAATGGTCTGTTAAGTCGCAACACCATTTCTTCTTTCACCAATTCATCAGCTACACTCATAAGAAATGTGCGCCTCTTAGTGCGTGGATTGTTATTTCCTGATGTTGGATGATGAATATTGAAGATAGTTTGCATATTTTTAGCCGCAACATCAAGAATGTCATGAAAAATGACAATGAACCATCGCAACACCCGGCACCGTGTGGAGAAGTTCTTGCACATTTCATCCAGCACGTCAACTCCAGATTTCATGGAATTATAAAACAATTGTATGTCACCTTTGCCATTTTCACCGGAAGCTGAAGCCGTGTGGTGCATCGAAGAAAGCAGGTATACCTTGCGATTGCGCTTGACTTGATGGGTCTGTAGAGTAATTTTGTTATCCATGCCACCGAATAGAAACTTTGAAGTGGAAACCGGTAAGTTAGAATGCAGAATAGAAGGAATTTCAGGTTTTGTTTTTGAAATTGTACCGACGTAAGTTGTTCGACGGCGGAGTAGTTCATGTGCCAGATCTTGTGAAGTAAAAAACCTGTCACCGGTTACATTTCGGTCTTTGTCAAGAAATGGCTCCGTCAAACTTAGAACGAGGTTTTTCGCTGAATTATCGACTTTGTGTTGTTGTGCAGATTCTGGATTTGTAGGCCGTTTGGTCAGAGGATTACCATTCAAAAAATATCGATATTCTCCGTCAACACACCACCACACGAGTTCTCCGTACTTTCCTGGTTTAGATGGATTGTAGCTTTTGTTTGGGGATCTACATCGGGAAGCAATGAGCTGTTCATCCACAACAAGATTTGGACTCGGAATAAAGAAGTTTCTCAATCTAAGATTCCAGGCTTCAAATATTTCTCGAATCGCTACGAAATTATCGTGAAGTTGCCTTTCACGGCGGGTACTGCGGTCATCAAATGTTATACATCTAGTCCAAATATTGAATGCTGTTCGTGTCATTACAGTACGATAGAATGACGAGTACTTGGTGCTAAAGAGATCTGAAATAGGAATTTTTTTTATCGTGATTGGCTTCTCTGTAGTATAGCACACCGATATAAGCTTTCAGAGAATGCACAGTAAGTTGTATTGAAATTCCAAGGCGATCGGCATTTTCCTGAGAGCGTTGAACTATTTGCTCAAGAGTATCCCGGGGTAAAAATGGATGCCACGTGTCAAGAATAGTATCTTTACAGGAACTAGCAGAAGGGCCAGATCGCTCTCTGAATATATTGCTAACGCCTCTACGTCCTACATTTCTTGGTGCATTGATCGACCACAGATTTCCATTTTTTATCACGTAGCAGATTAGTTGTTTCATTGTCATTATCGGAATCGGAACTTTCATCAAACGAATTTTGCTGATCATGAACATCATCGATATTTATGAATTCTTCGACGTCTTCGTCGGAAGTTATGGCTTCATCCTCGTTCAAGGCAGCAATAGCAGCTTCAGAAGCTCTTCTGCGAGGTGGGCGTGAAGTGGCCATTGAAAAATATACAGGAAGTGATGTTGTTCGAGATGGATAATACTTATGAAAATCAAGACAATTCACTGTCATAAAATTCGCGTCAAATCGACGAACTGAATTGCACTAAGCAACCAATAGTGGTTTACTGCCATCGAGTCGCTTGCAGTTGTCGGCCTGATGACTCATACTCATTGTTTTCTGTAATAATTGACACGCGCCTTCAATTGAAAGAGATAAAGATAGAGACGAAACGCGTTCACGTGATGAAATAACATGGCAAATTCGATAATGTTGATGTGAGTTTTAAGCAAAAATTGCAGTTGATACTAGAAAAGAACACTCAATCAGATTCAATACAAATCAATCTCAATCAATACCCGGCTTGTTAGACGGTAGTTTAAGCGTTCAAATACGACGAAATACATCCTTTGGGCCATAAATAATCTAGATGAGTTAAAATATATCAACTATCGGGCATAAATAGTGTTTTTTTCGAGGTGATCATTTTGATCACCCTTTGTCTTTTAAAGGTGGCAAATTACTTTTGTATCTTATGGGTTAAGCTTGAAGAATGCTGGAAGAATTATAAAGAAATCAAACAAGAAGTGAAAGAGATGATTGAAAAAGAAAGAAGAGAGTGTGATTGAAATGTAGCAAGGAAAATAAAGGAAAAAGCAAATAACTTCAGATGGAAAGAAATACATGACCTCATGAAGTAAATCACAGAGAAATGAAATTAAAATAATTGAAAACAGGGACGATGAATTTTCAACTAATAATGACTCAGCTAATATGCTTTTAGTACAATATTGGGAAGATTCATCCTCTGAAGAACTTCAATGCAACAATCTAACTTAGATAGTAAATGGTACTAGATTCAATGAAGTTCAAGATTTGATGAACATGGATCACAATTACACAATCCCTATGAAAATAGATCAGTTTCATATAAATGAAAATGAAGTTTGTTAGGCAATAACAACTCTCAAAAAACTCTCAAAGCAACCGGTATTAGCGAAATAACTGCAGAAGTATATAAGTACTTGGTGTGCAACTCCACGATAATCAGATACTTTGCTAATAATTTCAATAAAATTCTGACAGCAGGAATATCAGAATCTTGGTTGCTTAGTAAAATAATCCTAATACCAAAAAACGAACAATGATTTAGCTTACTACAGCGATTTTCGTCTCACTACAATTACAGAGACTCAAAATAAGATATACACTTCAATAATAAGACAGAAAATAACACTCTTCATCAGAGAGAAAAATATCTTATCAGAGGATCAATCTGCATTTAAAAATGAAGAACATTAGAAGACAACATTGGGAGATTGAACATAAAAAGTTACAAAAACGAGAAGAAAAACATCAATTGTATCTCATGGCAATAGACTTTCAAAAAGCTTTTGATTCTGTCAATAGAAAATCTACTATCATGTAGTTAAATGACATAGGTGTTGAAAATGATTTAATTTGGGCAATTTCTCAAATCCATGACAAAGAAACCATAAAGTTGTATCTCAACAATGAAGAAACAGCAAATTTCATAAAGATAAAAGAATACGACAAGTATGTTAAATGCCACCTATGATATTTATAATAATGATGTACCAGTGTTCGTACGGTCTGTGAAAGTTTGTGAGTTTTGAAAATAAAGTTCAAGTCCCTTGAAAGTTTGTGAATTTCACGATTTTTCAGAAAAGTTTGTGAATTTTGGAATAGCGAAGTTAAATGTCTGCAGATAATTTGCTTTCACGATTCTAAATGTCACAAAGTCAGGTCTCCCGGTGTCATGAAGATCATAAAATTCGAGTGTTCGTCACTAAAACATCAAAAAATCATGAAATGTGGTTTTACGTTAAATGTCAAGAAATTCATGAAATAATTTATCAGGTGAATTGGGGATTGGCTGGCCAAGCGGCAACACGTCCTTTGAATCAGGATTGAGAAAACAATTTAAATTTAAGCTTGGAATCACGATCTCCAAACTGGAATCATGTCCATTGCACAAGCTGCACATGTCTCAAGAAAGGTGTGAAAACACTTGATGAATTGGAAGTCGAGCAGTTCGTAGCAAAAATTGAAACACTCAAAAACTGATACAACAAAGCCTAAAAATAGACAGTCTACCACGAACACGATGTTGGAACGATAGCCATGTCACACTTATTGAAATGAAGTTTGTGATAATGACGTGCAGAAATTCAAAAGTATCTGTTGATCTAAATATCAAAAATATCTGCAGGAAAAACACAATGCAAGAATTTGTACAAAAGCATTGTTTTTTATCATATTTAAAATATATTCAAAACATATACTAAAATATGATATTCTAAATATCGCAACCCTGACTTTAGGGGATCAAATTTATCATGGATATCGCTGACATGTCTCTGTATGATATTATCATAATAAATGATGACTATTTGTAACTTATTCGTCACTGACCTTGTGGAAAATGAAACTATTTCGGACATGATAAAAGAAAATAGTCCTGTTTTCCCCAGGAAGATCTCACTTAGTAAATCGGTGACATGGTAATCGAGAAGTAGACTTAATCACAACACATAAGTGCAAAATAAAATAAAATAAGTCGCAAAATAGTATGTCCGCGGTCGGTAATAATCGGAAAGTCGGGAATTTTAGATTGACTTAGCGTCAACTACACATTTGTGTTTAACCCATAAGTCTCACTGATAATCATACTGACATCAATTTCAATGTTTTTAAGTCGTCAGACAACTCGTATTGTCAATTACAAGATTATCTAATTATTACAAGAATTAATGCGGCCATTGATGCACGATGCACTGAATGACATCATGTAGTCTTTGCTGTCGCGCTTCATGGACGCTGAATCACTTTCTAACCTCACAACATTGAAAAAAATTGCTGAGCTTGATTTGAAGTCAAACGGTGGTCTTCTTTTGAGGCCCCATGTTGTATTTGGTGTAGCTTCGGTTATTAGAAAACTTGATGAAGGGTCAGAAAACTGTTCTACACTGATTGCCGTCGGCTCTATTCCACGATGGCTCCAAAGCTGATTGAGCGTTTCCCACTGAATTACAAATTTTTGATAAAAACCTGATTCATCAAACCTGATAGGAACATGCGTTAGTCTTTCCGAAAAACATATGCAAAAATTGTCGGATATTCTGATGAAACAGAATCGAATATCTCCAGAAGTTACTGATTCTGCCAAATTGCAATTCAGTATGTGTTGTCAGTATGTGTATTTACGAGGGATATCCGGCTTTATAATGAAAGAACGGCTTGATGAATTTTAATTCAAGCCTATCGATGATAGTAGAGAAAGACGACCTGTGGTTTGTTGTAAAGAAGGTGCTGCTGTTCTCACACGGAAGCGCGCAGGTAGAGCGTGGATTCTCGATCAATAGAGATATGATCGTCGAAAATTTAGCTGAATCATCTTTGGTTGCGCAAAGAGTTGTTCATGATGCGATAGGAGAAGCAGGTGGGCCTCTGTCCGTGGCAATTACCCCATTGATGATGAAAAGTCACCGAAGTGCTCGTCATAGATATCGCTGCGCTTTGGAGGCCAAAAGAAATAAAGACAAAAGTCAAGAGATCACATTCAAGAGGAAGCGGTATGCAGAGGCGACCCTCGCGCAGTTTCAGTCAAAGCGAGTGGATCTGCGGACGCGGTATGCGTCATCAGATGAAGTGCTTGGAAGGCAGATTGAAAGTGTTTCACAGATTGCCTCAAAGAAGTGAAAGTTACTAATTGTTTTTTCTACATGTATTATTGAAGCCGACCAGGCTTTTTATGAATGAATTATTGTTTTTATAACTATTAGAATTTATTGGTAATCATGTTCCGAACATGTCTGAACCCGATTTTGTTTTTATAATCCGTTTTTGCACCTTTTGCTGCTTTTCTCTTAAATTGAGGCTGGTGAGGCCTTTTATGAAATGACTTCTTTTTAATAAGGGAAGAAAGGGCTTTATTGAGGAATTTATTGGTTGCAAAGGAATGTACAATTTGGAAAGTGTAAATTTTTTATGAATGTGTAAAGCCATTTTGGAAGGAGTCTGTAATTTCAACTGGCAGGACTATTTATCCTGAGTTTGCACTGACTGATTTATTATGCAATGTCATTAAGTAGCCCTCTGACCATTGAAAGGAAAACCTCAGATTCCATTGGCTTTCTAATTTATTTATCCATAATCGAACGCGCTCACTCAACTGCCAAGTGGCATAACGTAGTGCCCTATTTCCCCCTGTGATTGCTAACACCTGTAATTGCTGACATAAATCAATAATAAATGTGTAAAGCAATGGCATGTAAAATACATTTTGATTGAAATCACAGACGATCATTGTAATTACATACAGTTTATTCAATCAGTACTAAGTGCTAGGATTTTCATTTTTCTCAAATTGGTGCCAAAATGCAAACATTATAAAAAATTCAAATGGTGTTGAAATGCGTTCTATATACTATGTGATAGTTTGTGATGTCACCTGTCAACATAGCATCGCAGCATGTGTGGGGGAATTGTCTATAATCACTGTGATGTTGTATGGCGGAGTTTCTATCATTCCAGCAGAGTGGCAACATGTGTCGAGTGTAAACGCTCTCTACAATCTGATCGCAGGTGGCAGCAAGTGTCAGCAATCAAGTAGCACGTGTAAACGCACATTAATGCACAAGTATTAAATATTGTACACTATACTGATGTTCATTATAAGTCATACGAGGAATTTTGCAACAATTATTTATTCGGATTACTCGATTGTCAGGTTCGAGCAAGCTGCGTAAAACTTTTGACCTGCATATTTTTTTGAGATCACATGTGGTCCGCAATGTGAATAGATGCGTTAAAATCGCAACTTTCAGTTGTAAAGTCCGTAGGTCCTATAGTCCGTATTTAAGATTTGCTGACAAAATTGCCGGAATTAAGAAGGAAGTGTGTTTTAGATGATTCACCTAAATTGTCGATGTCTGCTACGAGTAATCAGCAACACCAATTAGGAAAACAATCGATATAATTTCTAAACTTCCCCGCACATCTGATGACCTCATTAAAGCTTGTCTGAATTAGGGTAGTGCTGATAATGTGCTGGGAAAATAATTTTCAATAAGGAAGCATGAAGTCTGTACAAGTACATCAATTAAAAAATGAATCGCTTTTCAGTAGACTATTTTTATGATATGAGTAAAAATTGATGGGCTATATCGTTTGCATATCGTCTGTCATTCCACTAAGTCAACTTATAAAGGGAAGACTAGTGACAAAATGCTTTCGACGTCTTAGCAACAAAATCTTGGCAATAATCTGGAATAATGGAGTGAAACCCCTGGAAATATTGAAAAACAGCTTGTTTGCAGGGTGGTCCTTCCTGGTGGTCCTTTCTTCGGTCCTCCTGGTGGACGGCAACCGTCAACCGATAGATGATATGCCTCACCGATGATGTTGTCGGTTGCTCTCTTTACATGTCCGAACCACCGCAAGCATTTCTGGTGTAGGCGAGTAGGTAGTTCGAGTAGGCCACATAGTCTTGCCACTTCTTCACCTTGTACTCCGTCCTTCAACTTTACATACGCCATATATTGCAGCATTCACCTATCAACGCCTCTTTGCTGCTCCGTCAACTTTTGAGTGGGGCGCCATGTTTCCGCACCGTAAGTTAGGACCGATCTTATGCACAGCTGGTATGCGTTTGTCATGTACCGCAACTGAATGCCTTTGCTTGTCAACAGGCTGGCTAATTCCCTCCACTTCTTCCATGCGGCTGCAATGCGAGCTCTGACTGCCTTTGCCGTTCCGGCTTCCTTGTCAAGGAATCCCCAAGGTAACAAAACTCCTGGATTTCTTACCCTGTCATGTCGTTGATTTCCAGGGAGTCATCGTCGTCTGGAGAGTTGCCATTTACGCTTTTTCGATAACCGGAACTTTGAACTCCATTGAGGGTGCGAAGTCCAGAACACTTCTGGTCTTATGACCAGTGTGATATCTGCATAAATATGAATAGGCCAATTGCATAAATGCTCCCTACCATATCAATATTCAGATATCTTAGGCAAGTATAATATTGTGCGGAAAGTGCTTGTTTTATTAGAAATGTTTGGGAATGAAAGCTACTATGTTTTGAAAATCTGAAATCATATACAAATTATGAATTACAAATTTTTTTAATTTCAGAATTGAACATGTGTGAAGCATCACATTGGAGTAAAATTCATTCCTACATATGCATATTTTGTTATGTTCTGTGTGTTTTTTGTGATGTGCACATTCATTCTGTGGATTGTGCAACTGAAGCTGAATCGAAACTTAGTGGTTCTTTTAATAGTTCCTGTGAAGTAGCTTCATCAAATGCATCGACCTCGCTGAGTCACGGTCATACTGACGAATTGATGAAGATATTAAAATCGTCTGGAAAATCAATGGATGGCAGGACAGCATTGGAGCGGCTATTGAGGTCCATCGGTCTAGGTGAAGTTCATGAGCACGAGCTTGAAGATGACCACGACCATGAACATTCGGAGGCATTTTCATCAAAAATCGGCGCGGTGCGGTCGACAAGCTATCCTGCAAAGAATCCAAAGAAAGATCAAGTAAGTCAATTTTATGTGGAAGTTCATGATATTGGTAATTTCGGCATTTTTCGTAATTTCGAGCTCCTTGTAAGAATTTCCCAGCAATCCTTCCTATACTCTGCGTATGGTGTTGAGCAAAAACAAAATCAACAAGAATCAACTTGCAGGTGGAAATCTTGTAAAAATCCCAACAAAATATTTGCTATTGACAACCAGTCATGCCTGAAGTAATATGAAACATCTGTCAATAATTCTAAGTTAGCAGCACTACACGAAATTTTCACGTGAAAGAAATCAGATATCGGTGGATATTTTAGATTTGTTTAGGCACTAGTAATTGTTTGTACAGAATGATTTTTTTTAATAAATTTGGCTGAAAGGCCTTTCTTTCTCTCACGAAACTAAGTAATAGACATAAGGAATCAAATGCTAAGCTTGTATAAGCATTTCCCAAGCTTTCGCACTGATGCTTCATCACGAGCAATACAAATAATGAAATTAGATCTTTAACTACAAACAGATTTAAAACTTGCATCACATTCACAACATAAAAATTAAGGTAGATTCTGATGAGGTGTCATTGAATAATACCATAGTCCAGTAGGCCTATTTAACATTGTGACCATAGTAAAAAGCCAAACAATGTAGAGATACAAATAGGAGGTGCATGAAACAGGTTACTTGAGAGGGCCTATCAAGGGCTACAATTTTCCGTAAATAGATATAAGATTTCATTGGTTTCCATAGCTCGTCAAAATGCAATAAAATGAAGGGGGGTTGGGGTATCGGCAATTTAGGAAGAAATGGGGTACATAACAAGCACAAGCTGCTAAAATGCGACGTTTTGCTATTGTCGACAAATTATTGACAAATCGTACTGAGTTTCTGTTAACAGTTGAATTCATGGGAAAGCATTTATCAATGCTTAATGACTCTGTGAAGTTAGTACAACATGATTCGCCTTTGCTACACAGAATGCTTCCAGAAATGAAACATTTAGTTCGACGCTTGTCATGCTCTTTTCTGAAGCCAGAATCAATGGACTTCATTTCTGCTGAAGTGCGGGACAAAGTAAACCATCTCTCATCCAATAAACTTCTTACCGTCTGCCAACTTGTGCGATGAGAAATTGAAACGTTGTTTACGGAGTATGGCCAAGAAACCTCTGGTTGCATGCATATCTATTTGTGTGAGAGCCTTCAGTTGATTTATCTGTCAGGAGTGCTTTCGTAGGACTGGATCCTGAAAGAAAGAGAATAGCGAAAACACAGTGAAGAAGGCTTATGGACCTGAGTAACATCCTCAGCGGTCACATTAATGCCAATATTAGTTTGTTACACAAAGGATTTCGCTACTATGCATCGGATGATGAAATCAGCTTCGTAGATGCATCAGGAGATATCCTCCCATAGTATCTATATTGGAACTCCGTGTTCGGTCTGAAGAATGGTTTGTCAAAACCAAGGCACTTTCAACTTAAACAGTTGGTTATTCTAACATCGACTTGTTTCAATGGACCTGATGTTGAAAGCGAATTTACGTTTATGAATATGACTTGTACTGAGTATCACCCAAGCCTCTCCGTTCCAACTATGAGTGCGTGTCTCACAGCTTGATATCGATGAAGATTATTCGGTGAGTCCACTTATGTGCTTCTTCCAAAATCCAGTGATCCCATTCGCACACCTGTTCATCCAAAATTGCTCTCAAATATGAGAAAGGCATGGAAGAATAGGAGAGCTAAAAGGCTTGTCCAAATGCCACCGTTTTTCTTAATGAAAGTGGAAAACAAGAACCCGAAAAAGAAGCAGCTGAAAGAAAACAAAAACTTAGTGAACGGAGACATAGATTATTCGAACTGATTCCGAAAATGAAGAAACGGCGTGAAAATCTGCGAACTCTACCCCATCCCTAAGAAACGAAAACGCTCAGACGGTATAGACGATGAAGGGGAAAATGATATGCAGAATGAAGAGTTAATCGCAACTCCTTCACCGGCAAAGCTGTCTACATCTTCAAGAACAAAGCAAACTAACATAACCCACTTCTTCGTCATAAAAAACATAATACGATGAAGGGGATGCTTCTCTAAAAGTGCACTTCTACACTGGTTATAAAATGTTTACAAATTTTAAATCTCATCAGTAGGCTATTGGGCGAAGGCGATACATCTACTACCTATCGCCTGGCAGTTTTCGCCTTCAAATGCATTCACGGTTCTGCTCCTTCCTACATGTGCTCCATGCTTCAATCTGTGTCCTGCAATCTCACACGCTTTAATCTCCGATCCGCTGCCAATGATGACCTGTTGATCCCCTCCTCCCGCCTGTGGATCGTCGGAGCTCGTGCCTTTCCGATTGCGGCTGCTCGTATCTGGAATAACCTGCCGACAAGCCTTAAGACAACTTCATCCATTTCATCCTTCAAGAGACACCTGAAATTGAACTCCTGCGCATTGCCTACTTATCTTGAGCTTTGCTCCTTCTTCTGCTTCCCTTGTCCTGTTGACCCTTAATCTTTGACTATTGATGACTGTATCACTGTAGAAAGTGCCCTTGAAGTCTTCGGACATAAATGTCACTTGAATCTGTTCGTATAATAAATAAATAAATAAATATTGACAATAATTTGGATGTGTCCAGTACCCCTTGCCTTGTAACTTTGACACAAGGTAACATGAAAACTAGCATGATCAGCTTATGCAGAAAATCATAGCAACAAAACAGCATTTATAAAACCAGTGAAGTAATGAGCAACTAGATTGTGTGAAACCTTAGTTGCTGGCATCAGTTTTCTTGAAAATAATAAGACACGTATTATCAGCTGTGGTTATAGCACTCATTTTGTATCAATTGAAGGATCTGTAACTTTTGGATTGTTTTCATTGTTGTCAAGTTTGTTAATTTTCTGATTTACCAGATCATGCGATTTTTATTTTGTTAAGATGTTTCGGTTTTTATTCTTCAACAGACTATTTGTTTTTGAAAGTCGCATTGTCTCTGTCATTTTGTGCGAACATGCAGATTAATTAACTATCTCGCATAGATTGAATTTCTCTACTTGCTTGACATAGCTTAAAATGCTTAAACAAAGATGAGGCATGATTCGTTGAATCTCTTTTTATACGCTCGTATCATTATCATCTGTTGCGTGTAATTTTGATGAAAGGATTTTTTAAAGATTTTATGATTTGTTACAAAGTTTTCTGCCAATTTTGTAACAAATTATATATGACCTTCTCCAATTATGATTTTTCTTTACCCTCATGTGCTATGTAGTATAATTTTCATCATGCCTGGTGTGCTGTAACGATGTGTTTTGATTTTAGAATTATTTGTTAGTTTAAAATGGATGAATGATTTGGGTGCGTTGATTGAATTGTGATTATTTTGTAAATCAAATATCACATTGTCACATGCATGCCATTTATGGTAGTTTATCGATTAATTTCAATGAAACACGCTAAGCCATCAACAATAGATAAGGACAACTAACCATTTGATAACACAATTTATTTGAATATTTGAAGGCACATATTGTAATATAGACTACAGTATCGTGTCTTTCCAAGAAAATGCATGATACCGTCAGTGTTGCCAGACCTGCGCAATCTTTGCGTTGCCTGCCCAATTGCGCAATGAAAATAATTTCAACCCCCCCCCTTCCTGCGCAATTTGTTGCACTCCTCTCTGCGCAAAAAACTCATTGAATTAGTTGTCTATTCAATCACATGTTTGTGCAAATAACCGGAATGGATTATCCGTTTCATCTCTGAATAAAGTCCTTTTCGCGAAAGACCATCTATTGTCAAAGGTTAGACCAGTAAAGTCGCATCAAATTTCTGTCACCCTCTAATTGATTTCCTTGTAGAAAGGATCTCATGCCGCAATGTGTGAAAATATGCAGTTGAAGAAATAATTAAAAAGAATAGAGCCGGAGAAGGATTGCGAGCTGAAATCTCTTTGGAGGAAAAGACTAGACGTGATCCGTAGAAGCTTTTGTCAAAGTAAGAGGAGCTCCTTACCGAGAAAAATGCCGATGATGCAAGAAGACAGCGAGCTGAAGAACAGTATACAAGACATTAGCTTAACAAGCTTAAGACATTATATTGGAATCTCCCTTGGCAATGTGCTCGGTAGATGCGTAACTTCAGAAAGTTCCCGGTAAAAAAGAAAAAAGACGAAGAATCGTGGTCAATATGGTGAAGCGAACACTAAGTGCAAGCATCGAAAACTTTAGTGATTCCTAAAAGACCCGGATTGAGGCGAAAATCATCACTAATTTGTCCTCTCATTCACTCTCTGATATTGAGAAGCGGAGTCTTTGCAAAGGGCTGGATTTCTGTATACCTCCAAAGAAAGTGAATAACATACTCATGGACTCTTCTGTTGAAAATCTTTATCAGCAGTTGGATGGAGTTGTTACAAGTGGGAATATTGACACTGCAACTATAAAAGCTGGACTGGTTACCATATCCAAGAATTATTCGCGATCTCCCATCGGTAAGAGCGTAATGAAAAATGAAGAGATTGAAGCTTTACACAATCTCAAGAAAAATGCAAAAATTGTGATATCACGACCTGACAAGGGAAATGGAGTTGTCTTGTTAGATCGTACAAGTTATTTGGAGTAGTAACCCCGTGGCAAATTCAAGCGCGGTGCGGTGCAGTGATGAGTCATCGATGAGTCATCATGCTGACTCAGCCCCCCCTCTGGAAGGAAGGGAGTTGGCCAAGGATGTGTTGGGAGGAATGGGTCCGAGAGGAAGAAACAAAAAAAAAAAAAATTCAAAAAAAAAATCAAAAAAACCGAAAAACAAGAAAAAAAACAAAAAACCTCTCAATCACCAAAAAAGAAAATAAACAAGATGCATCAAAAAAAACAATAAACATAAAAAATAAGAGCATAAAAGATTCAACTCAACACTAACCACCACCGCCCCCTCGGTCCATTTCCACAAAAAACAAACACAAAAAAAAAAAAATACAAAAAAAAAAACAAAAACAACAAAAACAAAAAAAAAAAAAAATATTAAAAAATGAAACATAAAAAAAAAAAAAAAAACACAACAAAAAACAAAAAAAGAAAAAAAAAACAAACAAAAAAAAAAAAAAAAAAAAAACAAAACAAACAAAAAATAACAAACACAAACAAAAGAAAATAAAAAAAAATTTCAAAAAAGAAAAAAAAAACAGAAAAAAGAAAAACCAGAAAAAAAAAAAACAATCTACAACCAAAAAAACAAAACTACAAAAAACAAACAAAAAACAAAAAAATAAAAACAAAAAAAAAAAACCAAAAAAAAACAAAAAAAAAAAAACAAAAAAAACAAAGAAAAAAAAAAATTAAAAAACAAAGAAAAAAAAAAAAAAAAAAAAATAAAAAAAAAAAAAAAATCAAAAAAACAAAAAAAAAAAAAAAACAACAAAAAACAAAAAAAAAAAAAAAAAAAAATAGAAAAAAAACTAGAAAATACAAAAAAAAAACAATAAAAAAAAAAAAAAAAAAAAAGCAAAAACAAAAATCAAAAAAAAAAAAAAAAAAAAACAAAAACAAAAAAAAAAAAAAAAAAAAAAAACAAACCAAAAAAAAAAACAAAAAAACAAACACAAAAACAAAAAAAAAAAAACAAAACAAAACAACAAAAAAAAAAAAAAAAAAAAAAAAAAACAACAAAAAAAAAAAAAAAAAAAATAAAAAAAAAAAAAATTAAACAAAAAAAAAATCGAAAATAGCATAAAAAAAAACAAAAAAAAAAAAAAAAAAAAATCAAATAAAGATCAAAAACAAAAAAATAAAAAAAAAAAAAAAAAAAACTCAAATTCAAAAAAAAACTCCAAACAAAAACAAACAAAAACCGTAACAAAAAAGCCAAAAGAACAATACAAACTAAAAAAAAACAAAACTATCTTTCAAAAAAAAAAAA
>CAJQUW010006103.1:0-181704 GCA_907163375.1 Prostheceraeus crozeri | reverse complement strand
TGAAAAGTGGTTGCGCTGGAATTATTGTGTGATGTAGTTGAACTTTGAATTGAGTTTTCCGAGTGAAGGAGGCCGAATTTAGTAAAACTGATGCGTGGCACATAATCAGCGACCCCAAATTGTACTAGAAACATGCATTTCAGGAGTGGCACACTCGAAATGAAAAATGGTTGCGCTGACTCGAATTGATCTGAGCTCAGCTCACGTCTTAGGCCTATACATGGCAGGAAATCATGTGTTTTTGAAGGATGATATTTTCTGATTTAGCGAGTGAATAGGTACGAGTGTTTGGTCTATTCTGATGAATATTGACCTGGCACACACGATGGTGCTATTTATTTGATGTGAAACGCCGTTTGAGCTGAGTAATTTAAAATTGAAAAGTGTTTGCGCTGGAATTATTGTGTGATGTAGTTGAACTTTGAATTGAGTTTTCCGAGTGAAGGAGGCCGAATTTAGTAAAACTGATGCGTGGCACATAATCAGCGACCCCAAATTGTACAAGAAACATGCATTTCAGGAGTGGCACACTCGAAATGAAAAATGGTTGCGCTGACTCGAATTGATGATCAGCTCATGTCTAGGCCTATACATGGCAGGAAATCATGTGTTTTTGAAGGATGATATTTTCTGATTTAGTGAGTGAATAGGTACGAGTGTTTGGTCTATTCTGATGAATATTGACCTGGCACACACGATGGTGCTATTTATTTGATGTGAAACGACGTTTGAGCTGAGTAATTTCAACTTGAAAAGTGGTTGCGCTGGAATTATTGTGTGATGTAGTTGAACTTTGAATTGAGTTTTCCGAGTGAAGGAGGCCGAATTTAGTAAAACTGATGCGTGCACATAATCAGCGACCCCAAATTGTACTAGAAACATGCATTTCAGGAGTGGCACACTCGAAATGAAAATGGTTGCGCTGACTCGAATTGATGATCAGCTCATGTCTAGGCCTATACATGGCAGGAAATCATGTGTTTTTGAAGGATGATATTTTCTGATTTAGCGAGTGAATAGGTACGAGTGTTTTGGTCGATTCTGATGAATATTGACCTGGCACACACGATGGTTGCTATTTATTTGATGTGAAACGACGTTTGAGCTGAGTAATTTCAACTTGAAAAGTGGTTGCGCTGGAATTATTGTGTGATGTAGTTGAACTTTGAATTGAGTTTTCCGAGTGAAGGAGGCCGAATTTAGTAAAACTGATGCGTGGCACATAATCAGCGACCCCAAATTGTGCTAGAAACATGCATTTCAGGAGTGGCACACTCGAAATGAAAAATGGTTGCGCTGACTCGAATTGATGATCAGCTCATGTCTAGGCCTATACATGGCAGGAAATCATGTGTTTTTGAAGGATGATATTTTCTGATTTAGCGAGTGAATAGGTACGAGTGTTTGGTCTATTCTGATGAATATTGACCTGGCACACACGATGGTGCTATTTATTTGATGTGAAACGACGTTTGAGCTGAGTAATTTCAACTTGAAAAGTGGTTGCGCTGGAATTATTGTGTGATGTAGTTGAACTTTGAATTGAGTTTTCCGAGTGAAGGAGGCCGAATTTAGTAAAACTGATGCGTGGCACATAATCAGCGACCCCAAATTGAACTAGAAACATGCATTTCATGAGTGGCACACTCGAAATGAAAAATGGTTGCGCTGACTCGAATTGATGATCAGCTCATGTCTAGGCCTATACATGGCAGGAAATCATGTGTTTTTGAAGGATGATATTTTCTGATTTAGCGAGTGAATAGGTGCGAGTGTTTGGTCGATTCTGATGAATATTGACCTGGCACACACGATGGTGCTATTTATTTGATGTGAAACGACGTTTGAGCTGAGTAATTTCAACTTGAAAAGTGGTTGCGCTGGATTATTGTGTGATGTAGTTGAACTTTGAATTGAGTTTTCCGAGTGAAGGAGGCCGAATTTAGTAAAACTGATGCGTGGCACATAATCAGCGACCCCAAATTGTACTAGAAACATGCATTTCAGGAGTGGCACACTCGAAATGAAAAATGGTTGCGCTGACTCGAATTGATGATCAGCTCATGTCTAGGCATATACATGCAGGAAAATCATGTGTTTTTGAAGGATGATATTTTCTGATTTAGCGAGTGAATAGGTACGAGTGTTTGGTCTATTCTGATGAATATTGACCTGGCACACGCGATGGTGCTATTCATTTGATGTGAAACGACGTTTGAGCTGAGTAATTTCAACTTGAAAAGTGGTTGCGCTGGAATTATTGTGTGATGTAGTTGAACTTTGAATTGAGTTTTCCGAGTGAAGGAGGCCGAATTTAGTAAAACTGATGCGTGGCACATAATCAGCGACCCCAAATTGTACTAGAAACATGCATTTCAGGAGTGGCACACTCGAAATGAAAAATGGTTGCGCTGACTCGAATTGATGATCAGCTCATGTCTAGGCCTATACATGGCAGGAAATCATGTGTTTTTGAAGGATGATATTTTCTGATTTAGCGAGTGAATAGGTACGAGTGTTTGGTCTATTCTGATGAATATTGACCTGGCACACACGATGGTGCTATTTATTTGATGTGAAAACGACGTTTGAGCTGAGTAATTTCAACTTGAAAAGTGGTTGCGCTGGAATTATTGTGTGATGTAGTTGAACTTTGAATTGAGTTTTCCGAGTGAAGGAGGCCGAATTTAGTAAAACTGATGCGTGGCACATAATAGCGACCCCAAATTGTACTAGAAACATGCATTTCAGGAGTGGCACACTCGAAATGAAAAATGGTTGCGCTGACTCGAATTGATGATCAGCTCATGTCTAGGCCTATACATGGCAGGAAATCATGTGTTTTTGAAGGATGATATTTTCTGATTTAGCGAGTGAATAGGTACGAGTGTTTGGTCTATTCTGATGAATATTGACCTGGCACACACGATGGTGCTATTTATTTGATGTGAAACGACGTTTGAGCTGAGTAATTTCAACTTGAAAAGTGGTTGCGCTGGAATTATTGTGTGATGTAGTTGAACTTTGAATTGAGTTTTCCGAGTGAAGGAGGCCGAATTTAGTAAAAACTGATGCGTGGCACATAATCAGCGACCCCAAATTGTACTAGAAACATGCATTTCAGGAGTGGCACACTCGAAATGAAAAATGGTTGCGCTGACTCGAATTGATGATCAGCTCATGTCTAGGCCTATACATGGCAGGAAATCATGTGTTTTTGAAGGATGATATTTTCTGATTTAGCGAGTGAATAGGTACGAGTGTTTGGTCTATTCTGATGAATATTGACCTGGCACACACGATGGTGCTATTTATTTGATGTGAAACGACGTTTGAGCTGAGTAATTTCAACTTGAAAAGTGGTTGCGCTGGAATTATTGTGTGATGTAGTTGAACTTTGAATTGAGTTTTCCGAGTGAAGGAGGCCGAATTTAGTAAAACTGATGCGTGGCACATAATCAGCGACCCAAATTGTACTAGAAACATGCATTTCAGGAGTGGCACACTCGAAATGAAAAATGGTTGCGCTGACTCGAATTGATGATCAGCTCATGTCTAGGCCTATACATGGCAGGAAATCATGTGTTTTTGAAGGATGATATTTTCTGATTTAGCGAGTGAATAGGTACGAGTGTTTGGTCGATTCTGATGAATATTGACCTGGCACACACGATGGTGCTATTTATTTGATGTGAAACGACGTTTGAGCTGAGTAATTTCAACTTGAAAAGTGGTTGCACTGGAATTATTGTGTGATGTAGTTGAACTTTGAATTGATTTTTCCGAGTGAAGGAGGCCGAATTTAGTAAAACTGATGCGTGGCACATAATCAGCGACCCCAAATTGTACTAGAAACATGCATTTCAGGAGTGGCACACTCGAAATGAAAAATGGTTGCGCTGACTCGAATTGATGATCAGCTCATGTCTAGGCCTATACATGGCAGGAAATCATGTGTTTTGAAGGATGATATTTTCTGATTTAGCGAGTGAATAGGTACGAGTGTTTGGTCTATTCTGATGAATATTGACCTGGCACACACGATGGTGCTATTTATTTGATGTGAAACGACGTTTGAGCTGAGTAATTTCAACTTGAAAAGTGGTTGCGCTGGAATTATTGTGTGATGTAGTTGAACTTTGAATTGAGTTTTCCGAGTGAAGGAGGCCGAATTTAGTAAAACTGATGCGTGGCACATAATCAGCGACCCCAAATTGTACTAGAAACATGCATTTCAGGAGTGGCACACTCGAAATGAAAAATGGTTGCGCTGACTCGAATTGATGATCAGCTCATGTCTAGGCCTATACATGGCAGGAAATCATGTGTTTTTGAAGGATGATATTTTCTGATTTAGCGAGTGAATAGGTACGAGTGTTTGGTCGATTCTGATGAATATTGACCTGGCACACACGATGGTGCTATTTATTTGATGTGAAACGACGTTTGAGCTGAGTAATTTCAACTTGAAAAGTGGTTGCGCTGGAATTATTGTGTGATGTAGTTGAACTTTGAATTGAGTTTTCCGAGTGAAGGAGGCCGAATTTAGTAAAACTGATGCGTGGCACATAATCAGCGACCCCAAATTGTACTAGAAACATGCATTTCAGGAGTGGCACACTCGAAATGAAAAATGGTTACGCTGACTCGAATTGATGATCAGCTCATGTCTAGGCCTATACATGGCAGGAAATCATGTGTTTTTGAAGGATGATATTTTCTGATTTAGCGAGTGAATAGGTACGAGTGTTTGGTCGATTCTGATGAATATTGACCTGGCACACACGATGGTGCTATTTATTTGATGTGAAACGACGTTTGAGCTGAGTAATTTCAACTTGAAAAGTGGTTGCGCTGGAATTATTGTGTGATGTAGTTGAACTTTGAATTGAGTTTTCCGAGTGAAGGAGGCCGAATTTAGTAAAACTGATGCGTGGCACATAATCAGCGACCCCAAATTGTACTAGAAACATGCATTTCAGGAGTGGCACACTCGAAATGAAAAATGGTTGCGCTGACTCGAATTGATGATCAGCTCATGTCTAGGCCTATACATGGCAGGAAATCATGTGTTTTTGAAGGATGATATTTTCTGATTTAGCGAGTGAATAGGTACGAGTGTTTGGTCGATTCTGATGAATATTGACCTGGCACACACGATGGTGCTATTTATTTGATGTGAAACGACGTTTGAGCTGAGTAATTTCAACTTGAAAAGTGGTTGCGCTGGAATTATTGTGTGATGTAGTTGAACTTTGAATTGAGTTTTCCGAGTGAAGGAGGCCGAATTTAGTAAAACTGATGCGTGGCACATAATCAGCGACCCCAAATTGTACTAGAAACATGCATTTCAGGAGTGGCACACTCGAAATGAAAAATGGTTGCGCTGACTCGAATTGATGATCAGCTCATGTCTAGGCCTATACATGGCAGGAAATCATGTGTTTTTGAAGGATGATATTTTCTGATTTAGCGAGTGAATAGGTACGAGTGTTTGGTCGATTCTGATGAATATTGACCTGGCACACACGATGGTGCTATTTATTTGATGTGAAACGACGTTTGAGCTGAGTAATTTCAACTTGAAAAGTGGTTGCGCTGGAATTATTGTGTGATGTAGTTGAACTTTGAATTGAGTTTTCCGAGTGAAGGAGGCCGAATTTAGTAAAACTGATGCGTGGCACATAATCAGCGACCCCAAATTGTACTAGAAACATGCATTTCAGGAGTGGCACACTCGAAATGAAAAATGGTTGCGCTGACTCGAATTGATGATCAGCTCATGTCTAGGCCTATACATGGCAGGAAATCATGTGTTTTGAAGGATGATATTTTCTGATTTAGCGAGTGAATAGGTACGAGTGTTTGGTCTATTCTGATGAATATTGACCTGGCACACACGATGGTGCTATTTATTTGATGTGAAACGACGTTTGAGCTGAGTAATTTCAACTTGAAAAGTGGTTGCGCTGGAATTATTGTGTGATGTAGTTGAACTTTGAATTGAGTTTTCCGAGTGAAGGAGGCCGAATTTAGTAAAACTGATGCGTGGCACATAATCAGCGACCCCAAATTGTACTAGAAACATGCATTTCAGGAGTGGCACACTCGAAATGAAAAATGGTTGCGCTGACTCGAATTGATGATCAGCTCATGTCTAGGCCTATACATGGCAGGAAATCATGTGTTTTTGAAGGATGATATTTTCTGATTTAGCGAGTGAATAGGTACGAGTGTTTGGTCGATTCTGATGAATATTGACCTGGCACACACGATGGTGCTATTTATTTGATGTGAAACGACGTTTGAGCTGAGTAATTTCAACTTGAAAAGTGGTTGCGCTGGAATTATTGTGTGATGTAGTTGAACTTTGAATTGAGTTTTCCGAGTGAAGGAGGCCGAATTTAGTAAAACTGATGCGTGGCACATAATCAGCGACCCCAAATTGTACTAGAAACATGCATTTCAGGAGTGGCACACTCGAAATGAAAAATGGTTGCGCTGACTCGAATTGATGATCAGCTCATGTCTAGGCCTATACATGGCAGGAAATCATGTGTTTTTTGAAGGATGATATTTTCTGATTTAGCGAGTGAATAGGTACGAGTGTTTGGTCGATTCTGATGAATATTGACCTGGCACACACGATGGTGCTATTTATTTGATGTGAAACGACGTTTGAGCTGAGTAATTTCAACTTGAAAAGTGGTTGCGCTGGAATTATTGTGTGATGTAGTTGAACTTTGAATTGAGTTTTCCGAGTGAAGGAGGCCGAATTTAGTAAAACTGATGCGTGGCACATAATCAGCGACCCCAAATTGTACTAGAAACATGCATTTCAGGAGTGGCACACTCGAAATGAAAAATGGTTGCGCTGACTCGAATTGATGATCAGCTCATGTCTAGGCCTATACATGGCAGGAAATCATGTGTTTTTGAAGGATGATATTTTCTGATTTAGCGAGTGAATAGGTACGAGTGTTTGGTCGATTCTGATGAATATTGACCTGGCACACACGATGGTGCTATTTATTTGATGTGAAACGACGTTTGAGCTGAGTAATTTCAACTTGAAAAGTGGTTGCGCTGGAATTATTGTGTGATGTAGTTGAACTTTGAATTGAGTTTTCCGAGTGAAGGAGGCCGAATTTAGTAAAACTGATGCGTGGCACATAATCAGCGACCCCAAATTGTACTAGAAACATGCATTTCAGGAGTGGCACACTCGAAATGAAAAATGGTTGCGCTGACTCGAATTGATGATCAGCTCATGTCTAGGCCTATACATGGCAGGAAATCATGTGTTTTTGAAGGATGATATTTTCTGATTTAGCGAGTGAATAGGTACGAGTGTTTGGTCGATTCTGATGAATATTGACCTGGCACACACGATGGTGCTATTTATTTGATGTGAAACGACGTTTGAGCTGAGTAATTTCAACTTGAAAAGTGGTTGCGCTGGAATTATTGTGTGATGTAGTTGAACTTTGAATTGAGTTTTCCGAGTGAAGGAGGCCGAATTTAGTAAAACTGATGCGTGGCACATAATCAGCGACCCCAAATTGTACTAGAAACATGCATTTCAGGAGTGGCACACTCGAAATGAAAAATGGTTGCGCTGACTCGAATTGATGATCAGCTCATGTCTAGGCCTATACATGGCAGGAAATCATGTGTTTTGAAGGATGATATTTTCTGATTTAGCGAGTGAATAGGTACGAGTGTTTGGTCTATTCTGATGAATATTGACCTGGCACACACGATGGTGCTATTTATTTGATGTGAAACGACGTTTGAGCTGAGTAATTTCAACTTGAAAAGTGGTTGCGCTGGAATTATTGTGTGATGTAGTTGAACTTTGAATTGAGTTTTCCGAGTGAAGGAGGCCGAATTTAGTAAAACTGATGCGTGGCACATAATCAGCGACCCCAAATTGTACTAGAAACATGCATTTCAGGAGTGGCACACTCGAAATGAAAAATGGTTGCGCTGACTCGAATTGATGATCAGCTCATGTCTAGGCCTATACATGGCAGGAAATCATGTGTTTTTGAAGGATGATATTTTCTGATTTAGCGAGTGAATAGGTACGAGTGTTTGGTCGATTCTGATGAATATTGACCTGGCACACACGATGGTGCTATTTATTTGATGTGAAACGACGTTTGAGCTGAGTAATTTCAACTTGAAAAGTGGTTGCGCTGGAATTATTGTGTGATGTAGTTGAACTTTGAATTGAGTTTTCCGAGTGAAGGAGGCCGAATTTAGTAAAACTGATGCGTGGCACATAATCAGCGACCCCAAATTGTACTAGAAACATGCATTTCAGGAGTGGCACACTCGAAATGAAAAATGGTTGCGCTGACTCGAATTGATGATCAGCTCATGTCTAGGCCTATACATGGCAGGAAATCATGTGTTTTTGAAGGATGATATTTTCTGATTTAGCGAGTGAATAGGTACGAGTGTTTGGTCGATTCTGATGAATATTGACCTGGCACACACGATGGTGCTATTTATTTGATGTGAAACGACGTTTGAGCTGAGTAATTTCAACTTGAAAAGTGGTTGCGCTGGAATTATTGTGTGATGTAGTTGAACTTTGAATTGAGTTTTCCGAGTGAAGGAGGCCGAATTTAGTAAAACTGATGCGTGGCACATAATCAGCGACCCCAAATTGTACTAGAAACATGCATTTCAGGAGTGGCACACTCGAAATGAAAAATGGTTGCGCTGACTCGAATTGATGATCAGCTCATGTCTAGGCCTATACATGGCAGGAAATCATGTGTTTTTGAAGGATGATATTTTCTGATTTAGCGAGTGAATAGGTACGAGTGTTTGGTCGATTCTGATGAATATTGACCTGGCACACACGATGGTGCTATTTATTTGATGTGAAACGACGTTTGAGCTGAGTAATTTCAACTTGAAAAGTGGTTGCGCTGGAATTATTGTGTGATGTAGTTGAACTTTGAATTGAGTTTTCCGAGTGAAGGAGGCCGAATTTAGTAAAACTGATGCGTGGCACATAATCAGCGACCCCAAATTGTACTAGAAACATGCATTTCAGGAGTGGCACACTCGAAATGAAAAATGGTTGCGCTGACTCGAATTGATGATCAGCTCATGTCTAGGCCTATACATGGCAGGAAATCATGTGTTTTTGAAGGATGATATTTTCTGATTTAGCGAGTGAATAGGTACGAGTGTTTGGTCGATTCTGATGAATATTGACCTGGCACACACGATGGTGCTATTTATTTGATGTGAAACGACGTTTGAGCTGAGTAATTTCAACTTGAAAAGTGGTTGCGCTGGAATTATTGTGTGATGTAGTTGAACTTTGAATTGAGTTTTCCGAGTGAAGGAGGCCGAATTTAGTAAAACTGATGCGTGGCACATAATCAGCGACCCCAAATTGTACTAGAAACATGCATTTCAGGAGTGGCACACTCGAAATGAAAAATGGTTGCGCTGACTCGAATTGATGATCAGCTCATGTCTAGGCCTATACATGGCAGGAAATCATGTGTTTTTGAAGGATGATATTTTCTGATTTAGCGAGTGAATAGGTACGAGTGTTTGGTCGATTCTGATGAATATTGACCTGGCACACACGATGGTGCTATTTATTTGATGTGAAACGACGTTTGAGCTGAGTAATTTCAACTTGAAAAGTGGTTGCGCTGGAATTATTGTGTGATGTAGTTGAACTTTGAATTGAGTTTTCCGAGTGAAGGAGGCCGAATTTAGTAAAACTGATGCGTGGCACATAATCAGCGACCCCAAATTGTACTAGAAACATGCATTTCAGGAGTGGCACACTCGAAATGAAAAATGGTTGCGCTGACTCGAATTGATGATCAGCTCATGTCTAGGCCTATACATGGTAGGAAATCATGTGTTTTTGAAGGATGATATTTTCTGATTTAGCGAGTGAATAGGTACGAGTGTTTGGTCTATTCTGATGAATATTGACCTGCCAAACACGATGGTGCTATTTATTTGATGTGAAACGGCGTTTGAACAGAGTAATTTCAACTTGAAAAGTGGTTGCGCTGGAATTATTGTGTGATGTAGTTGAACTTTGAATTGAGTTTTCCGAGTGAAGGAGGCCGAATTTAGTAAAACTGATGCGTGGCACATAATCAGCGACCCCAAATTGTACAAGAAACATGCATTTCAGGAGTGGCACACTCGAAATGAAAAATGGTTGCGCTGACTCGAATTGATGATCAGCTCATGTCTAGGCCTATACATGGCAGGAAATCATGTGTTTTTGAAGGATGATATTTTCTGATTTAGCGAGTGAATAGGTACGAGTGTTTGGTCTATTCTGATGAATATTGACCTGGCACACACGATGGTGCTATTTATTTGATGTGAAACGGCGTTTGAACAGAGTAATTTCAACTTGAAAAGTGGTTGCGCTGGAATTATTGTGTGATGTAGTTGAACTTTGAATTGAGTTTTCCGAGTGAAGGAGGCCGAATTTAGTAAAACTGATGCGTGGCACATAATCAGCGACCCCAAATTGTACAAGAAACATGCATTTCAGGAGTGGCACACTCGAAATGAAAAATGGTTGCGCTGACTCGAATTGATGATCAGCTCATGTCTAGGCCTATACATGGCAGGAAATCATGTGTTTTTGAAGGATGATATTTTCTGATTTAGCGAGTGAATAGGTACGAGTGTTTGGTCGATTCTGATGAATATTGACCTGGCACACACGATGGTGCTATTTATTTGATGTGAAACGGCGTTTGAACAGAGTAATTTCAACTTGAAAAGTGGTTGCGCTGGAATTATTGTGTGATGTAGTTGAACTTTGAATTGAGTTTTCCGAGTGAAGGAGGCCGAATTTAGTAAAAGTGATGCGTGGCACATAATCAGCGACCCCAAATTGTACAAGAAACATGCATTTCAGGAGTGGCACACTCGAAATGAAAAATGGTTGCGCTGACTCGAATTGATGATCAGCTCATGTCTAGGCCTATGCATGGCAGGAAATCATGTGTTTTTGAAGGATGATATTTTCTGATTTAGCGAGTGAATAGGTACGAGTGTTTGGTCTATTCTGATGAATATTGACCTGGCACACACGATGGTGCTATTTATTTGATGTGAAACGGCGTTTGAACAGAGTAATTTCAACTTGAAAAGTGGTTGCGCTGGAATTATTGTGTGATGTAGTTGAACTTTGAATTGAGTTTTCCGAGTGAAGGAGGCCGAATTTAGTAAAACTGATGCGTGGCACATAATCAGCGACCCCAAATTGTACAAGAAACATGCATTTCAGGAGTGGCACACTCGAAATGAAAAATGGTTGCGCTGACTCGAATTGATGATCAGCTCATGTCTAGGCCTATACATGGCAGGAAATCATGTGTTTTTGAAGGATGATATTTTCTGATTTAGCGAGTGAATAGGTACGAGTGTTTGGTCTATTCTGATGAATATTGACCTGGCACACACGATGGTGCTATTTATTTGATGTGAAACGGCGTTTGAACAGAGTAATTTCAACTTGAAAAGTGGTTGCGCTGGAATTATTGTGTGATGTAGTTGAACTTTGAATTGAGTTTTTCCGAGTGAAGGAGGCCGAATTTAGTAAAACTGATGCGTGGCACATAATCAGCGACCCCAAATTGTACAAGAAACATGCATTTCAGGAGTGGCACACTCGAAATGAAAAATGGTTGCGCTGGTTGTGCAGTATTTTATTATAAGCTATGTCATGTGATTTGATGTTTAAGGTTTTCTTTTAGAGCGGGTGAAAGATTGCTTTTGTTTGATTGATTTGATGAAGATTGACCTGGCACATCCGCTGGTGCTATTTATGTGAAGCATAACTGCCGGTGTGCTGAGTAATTTTGATTTGAAGTTTGGTTGCGCCAACTTCACACTTCGGTGAAATGAAATTTTGAAACTGGATTTTTTCCATGAAGATCGATTATTTTTATTAATTTTTTGCGTGGCACATAATTAGGCATGGATATTTCATCGTTTGTTATGGTTTTTGTTGCTTGATGCGCTAAATTTATGAAAGTCAGAAAAATTGGTTGCGCCAACTTCACAGCGCAACCAATTTGAAATTTGAATTGCGTTTTCTGGCCAAAGGAGGCTGAATTTCGTGAAACCGACTAGTGGCACATAATCAGCGACCTTGAATTGTGTGGTTGATGTGATTTTTGGTAGTGGCACAGTAAAAACAAAAATGGTTGCGCTGAGTGGTTGCGCCAACTTCACACACGTCCAAATCGATGTGACTTTGGCAACTCGAAAAGGTGATTATTTGCAAAAATGTGTGCTTTTTACATGAACTTTGTCAAGGTCACAGCGGAATTTTTAGTCGGTCAGAGCCCGCTTATTTTGGGAAAACCGGCAATTCTAAGTTTGCAAACAAATTAGGAAATCGCACTCGCATGTGAGTTGTGATTAAGTTTCAACCAATATATTTAGTAAAAACATAATTTTAATATTCTGTTGTTTTACTGCATGTCGTTGCATCGATACTGTTTGAAATAACGCAATGCACGTGCTGGCTGTAGAATATTTCAACGTGTACAACTTCTTAAACGCGTTTTAAAATGGATTATCTTCTGCGGATTTTTGATTAGACAAAAGGAAGCCAATTGCACTTCGGAAGTACATTTTCGAAAAGATGAAATATGTTAAATCAATTTTTGACTTTCAGCTACAGTGGCATCCAGTTAGCAATTGTAAAAATAACTATCTTTGAAAGGATTGCCGAAAAATATTACATGTATAGTCGAGTGCGCTCATGCCTTCGTTTTTATGAAGGACATCTCTAGTTTCAATGTCTTTATCACTATTAACACAT
Source organism: Prostheceraeus crozeri (assembly GCA_907163375.1). NCBI lineage: Eukaryota > Metazoa > Platyhelminthes > Polycladida > Euryleptidae > Prostheceraeus > Prostheceraeus crozeri. The sequence goes on along the minus strand of CAJQUW010006103.1, from coordinate 168,854 downwards.
GAAGAAGTTGTTTGCATTTGTATTGTACTTCATAAATAATTTTTATATCGTTTTAACACCTTTCAAACCACAATAAGAAGCACTACACACGAAATTTAATAACCAATGCCATTCCTCCAGGTTTGTCACAGTATGAAGGAAATCTTAGCTGCCACAGACATTGCTACACGTTTCTGCGTATATGCATGATACAATCAAGTATTTCGTAATTCTATTCCTTCTCACGATCAGTAAACAATTGGAAAATGAGTTTCACTCACACTTTTAACTGCGTTGAAGTCTATTCTTGTGCCTTGTGGCATAGGAATACCAGTCGTTGTCATTATCGATGTTTCTGCGCGTTTCAGCGCATTATGATTATGATAGGATTATCATGTTTTACATTATTCTATTCATTCTCATGATCAGTAAACAATTGGAAAATGAGTTTCACTCACATATTTAAATGCGTTTAAGTCTATTCTTGTGCCTTGTGGCATAGGAATACCAGTAGTTGTCATTATCGATGTTTCTGCGCGTTTCTGCAAATTACTATAATTTAACAGTTGTAACATAGAGTAATATCAGTAGAATGCAGTCTCCTTAATAAGTAACTTAATACTGCTGATTCAACAGTAGGGGCTTGAAATCCATCAGCAAAAATGTTGAAACTTTTTAGAAATAAATTTGTATTGATGGAAGCAAACTTTCGTGAGGTAATCGGAATAAATCTTGTCGAAGTTGTTAACTACAATACCTATAGTTAGAATCAAAATAATGCTAATTCTAGAATGATAAAGTAATAGGCATTGCATTGCATTTCTTGTTATGAATTTCATTCCCTATTCGGATAATACTCTGTGACTACCACTCACAAACGTGTTGCGTGTGCCCATTGTTCAATGAAAATGTCAAAGTCGACATCGATAATTTGTGCAAATTTGTCATAAAAGGTGTGTAGGCAATTTTTTTTGATATTGCAAATATTTCTTCAGTACAGCTTTCATAATTTGTTCTGTAACTAGAGAAGCGCTTCCTAGTTTGCACTCCAATTCTTTCATATGTCACCAAACGCATATGCAATGCATGCGGTCATTCCTCATAAAAAAATAATCATTATTATTCTAAGGCACGCAGCAAATAGATGATATAAATCTGGAATTTCAAAGTAGGCATTTGCATGTTATTCGCAATTAAGCTAATTGGTATACGAAGATCAAAATCAACTAAGTTTGACAAGAAACACAGTTATGCATTGAAGGTAGATATGAATCTTCCGTTAAAACATGCAGATGCTAGCTTCGGGTTTTCTTGAAGTAATTCTGACACTTATTTCTTTTTTACTCTTCCGTTTTAATTTCTTCTAATTTGTATCACTCGGACAGAATTTTTCAATTTCATCCAATAACTGATATATCAATGTGTGGTATGCTCACAAACATGCTTGCCCAATTAAAAATCCGCAGAAAATATCCCTTTTAAAACGCGTTTAAGAAGTTGTACACGTAATATTTCATGTTACAGAGTAAAAACTCTAGTGTTCTCTTAACTTTCCATCTCTAGTTTAGTTATTGTAGTGACCAGCTTAGTAATGCCGAGTAGTAATTTGTAGTAGTAGTAAATGGCCTTGTACTGTATGAACCATAAATCCCATAAGGTAAAATCCAGTCTATTGTAAATGTAAAAGTTAAAATGTATTGAAGTCAGATAAGGATAAGTACATCATGCCGTACAGTAGGACCTGAGCGATAAGATACAAAATTATGAATTTTAAAGTATCCTAGGTAACAACAGCTGGTACTCCAGGCATTTAAAATGTATCAAATTAAAACAAGCTGCAATTCCAGATACGACATTTTCCCTCCTTTATCGGAAAGGATTCAACTTACAGGGGATATAAAAAGAATTGTATCTACAAATATGCGTGCGAAGAAAACAACTCAGTCCAGCCTATATTTACAAAGTTGGCTTCACTACAACCATCGCTTTTAGAAATCTGATTATAAAAAAAATTAACAGAGTAACATTGATTACTTGGTACAGTAATCACGAAGATACGACGGTCGACGTCGCTCCCGAGTTGAACGACGTGGTGAAGGTTCAGAACTCGGTAATGTCAGTAAATTGTCAAAAGGTAAATCGGCACTTTCATCAAGCCGTTCTGTAGAAGTCTCTGATTTTGGTATGAATGGCACTTCAAAGTCACTGTCTAGAGGCTCTGCTTTACGTAAAATGTTTCTTGTGTTGATGCAGAAGCCGTCGTTCATCTTGAAAGTAAAAGGGCCGACTTGCCTTGTTAATTTCCTTGTTTGCCCCTTTTTCGTCACAACATATTGACCCACTTGAAAAATGTTCGTACTACGTGGTCGTCTGCGTTCATTCGCATATTGAGCATTTGCTTCACTTTTCAGACGTAAGTTCTGGCCCGCCTTTGTGTTGGCATCGTCATTTGGTACAATAATGTTCAAGTTAGTCTTCACTTTATACACAAACATTAATTCTGAAGGCATTTTGTTAGTTGAAGAATGTATGGTTGCATTATAATTTTGTACATAGTTGTCAATACTTAGTTGCAATTTACAGGCACTTACGACAGACATTGCATTGATCAATTTGTTCAAATTTTTGTTGACTCGTTCAACAACCCCATTACTTTGTGGGTTATAGACAGAAGAGCGCCTATGAATCACACCTCGGTTTCGTAAAAATTCAGAAAATTCGTGGGAAATGAACTGTGGTCCATTATCAGATGTCACCATAGTACACTGACCAAATAGTGAAAACAAGCTACTCAAAAATTCGATCACTTTTGCAGAAGTTGTAGAACTACATACACGTGCAGACATGAATTTAGTGTAACAGTCAATCACAACAATGATGTAATATGGTCTGTGGGATTCATCATAGCTTGGTCCTTTGATGTCAATAGCAATCTGGTGCCAAGGTTTGTTAACGTAATTCGGTACTTGCACTGGAGATTCACGAGTTGGTTCATGACAACAACTACAGTAGCGCAATTGTGATTCAACAGTCGAATTCAAATTGGGCCACCAGTAAAATTCACGTATGCGAGATTTACACTTAGAAATGCCCATGTGACCTTCATGTGCAATTGAAACAATCCGATCACGAAGCAGTGGTGGAATAACAAACTTGTCACCACGACATACTACACCATCGATCACAGACAAGTCCATTCTCACATTCCAAAAGCCTGCTAAAGAAGATGGTAGCAATGAAGCACGCTGAGGCCAGCCATTATTTATCGTAGCAATCAATTATTGAAAAACATCATCATCTGTGGTTGCCTTCGTGAGCTCTTGCAATGAGATAGGACTGTTGTTGACTTGACCTAATGACACAGAAAAGAGTTCAATACTAGAGTCTTTTTCTTGAGACGGCACTCGTGACAAAGCATCAGCAACGACATTTTGCTTTCCTGGAATATACTGAACTTCAAAGTTATATTGTAGCAACTTTGCTGCCCAGCGAATAACACGGCACGGTGCAGACCCACCATCAAAGGAGTTCGAAAGCAATTGTTTTAAGCATTGGTGATCTGTCCGAATCAGAAAATGTCTTCCGTACAAATACTGGTGAAGACGCTCTGTACCCCAGAGTACAGCAAGAAATTCTTTCTCGGAGACTGAATAAGTCTTTTCAGTGTCTGACAACTTTCTGCTGAGGAAATAGACAGGCCGCTCTTTGCCAGTAGTAGTGCACTTTTGTGACAAAACAGCAGAAATGCCGTAGCCGGATGCATCAGTGGTAAGAAATGTTGGAGTACTAATGTCGCAATCAAAGAACGCCAGTGGAACAAAATCAGACAAGCAGTCTTTCAAATTTTGAAATTCACTTTGGTGCTGTTCGGTCCATTGAAAAGCTACATTCTCGCGCAACAAATCATATAAGGATGAGCAAATAGATGCAGCATTCGGAATAAAATTTCTGTAAAAATTTATCAGACCCATGAAAGAGCGTAATGATTGTTTGTCATGAGGAACTGGAGCACCCATGATTGCTTCAAGTGTCTCTGGAAGAGGCGAGATTCCTTGAGGTCCAAGCATTCGACCCAAAAATGGCACACTTGTCCTACGGTAGACACACTTGTCATCATTCAAAGTCATGCCGTAAGAGCGTAATTGGTCCAAGGTTGACTTGAGACAGGCATCGTGTTCTTCAAGTGATTTTCCAAAAATCAGTATGTCATCAAGATAGCTGACAGTATTTTGACAGAATTTCTCAAGATGGTAAAAATCACTTTCATGTAGACCGACGGTGCATTTGCTAGTCCGAACGGCAAGCGTTTGTACCTGAACTGACCTACGTGCGAGGTAAACGCAGTAAAATCACGAGAATCTTCTCTGATTTCTAGCTGATGGTAAGCTGCTTTCAAATCTAACTTGGAAAAATATTTTGCACCAGTCAATTTAGCAAAAATCTCATCAACAGTAGGGAGAGGATGCTGGTCGACAACAATGTGCTGGTTGATTTTCCTATAATCAACACAAAGTCTTATCTTGTTGTTTGCCTTTGGTACAACAACAATTGGAGAAAGGAACAGTGAGAAGTCGACTTCTTCAATGACATCATCTTGCAACAGTTTACTAATTTCATTTTCAACTGCTGATTGTAAAGCAAATGGAACACGTCTCTGTTTTTGTACAAGAGAGGACGGAGTATCATTTTTCAGCTGGATGTAAAATTGAAAACCCTTCAACTTCGGCAAAGAAGAAACAGTATTACTTCTTGGATTTTCAGTGCGAGCTACAGAACAGGTAGAAAGCTCAGCATTTCCAGAAGAAACAACAAGCTCAGCGCTTTGACCACGCTTTACGGTAATGTCAAGGTGAAAAATTGCATCTGCACCTATTACAGGTTGATGATCAACGCTCAAAATGACAAAGTCAATGTAGGCAGAGTTTCCATTCAAGTAGCAACAAACATCCTTCAAAATTCCTACGACAACTTTCACGCGAGAGTGATCAAAATTTTTGAGCACAGCATCAGTTAGTGGAAGCAGGTCTCTAGAAAAATGCTTCTCATAAAATGAAAGATTCATGGAGGAAATGTCTGATCCAGAATCAACCATAAAAGTGTCACTAACATCTGCGTTGTTGTCAGTAGTGACGTTCATTGAAACAGTGGCCTTCTTGACACGAGGAGACAAGTTGTTGGAAAAACATCCAATTTCATTTGTTCGTATGTGAAATGACTTTGATTGACTACTAGCTTGACGTTCATTGCTAGTGTTTTTGGATTTCTGTGTACAAACAGATGCAAAATGTCCGCTCTTTTTACAAAAATTACATTGTGCGTTCTTAGCAGGGCACTTAGAGTCGGATGCAACATGAGAATTCGATCCACACCTAAAACATTTTCTTGTATTTGAAACATTCGCAACCTTACTTGAATTAAATTTACTTGTTGACGAATTTGTGCGACTTTGCGACACAACCTGAGTAGACAAAGACGTTTGAACAGATTTCAGAGAATTACAAATTTTGACACATTCAGAGAGAGATTTTGGTCTTCTGATGCGCAATTCACTGCTCAGAGATTTCGGAATCGTAGTCAAAAATTTTGCAATAAGAATATCTTCACGTACAGATGCAGTACTAAAATTTTCATAAAGCATTTGCAGCTTCGATGCATATTCATCAAAAGAGCCTGAGTACGTCACTTCAAAAAATTCAATTCGATTCAAAAATTTGTCATGTGTAGAATATCGCTCGGTAAGAAAAGACACAATATCATCGTAGTTGTCAGTGTTGGGAAAAGCAGTTACAACTGACTCAAATATTTGCATGTCTAAGTTTGTTAGCAAATAGTCAACTTTCTTTTCAGATTCAACATTAGTGATACGTAAAAGCATTTCAAACTTTTTTAGCCATATCAAAAAGTCACACTGTCTAGTAAAAGGTTCTATACGCATGGTAGGACCTGAAGACATGTTGAAAATACTGAGAAAATTTGATGATATGCAGAAAATGTAAACTATGTACTTAAGTAAGTACCTATGTAGTAATGAAAAAGTTTGTACTTATCACAGACCGGAGATCCTTGCAATTTGCAGTAATACTGACAAAATATGTGTAACTTGTAGAAATTTGTAGGTTCGTAACAATTTTCGTCGCCAAAATGTAGTGACCAGCTTAGTAATGCCGAGTAGTAATTTGTAGTAGTAGTAAATGGCCTTGTACTGTATGAACCATAAATCCCATAAGGTAAAATCCAGTCTATTGTAAATGTAAAAGTTAAAATGTATTGAAGTCAGATAAGGATAAGTACATCATGCCGTACAGTAGGACCTGAGCGATAAGATACAAAATTATGAATTTTAAAGTATCCTAGGTAACAACAGCTGGTACTCCAGGCATTTAAAATGTATCAAATTAAAACAAGCTGCAATTCCAGATACGACAGTTATTTTCATACAACCATGTTCAATTATCGGTTGGCTGGTTCATAAATCCTTCATTGGATCTTTCTCAATTTCCAGTTGCAACCAAATTCTTCTCATAAATCGTTTAGAGCAAAAGCCTATCTAACCAACCAAAATAATTTTGAGATTCAATTCTTCATAACTTTCTCGAGTTTTCTCGCTTCTAGCAGAAGGAATTCATATTTAAAGTATTTCATTTGATAGACAAATAGAAGAGGCTAAACATGAAACCCTTCTGAAAACCCTTCTGAATTTAAACATGAATTCCTTCTGCTAGACGCGAGAAAACTCGAGAAAGTTATGAAGAATTGAATCTCAAAATTATTTTGGTTGGCTAGATAGGCTTTTGCTCTAAACGATTTATGAGAAGAATTTGGTTGCAACTAGAAATTGAGAAAGATCCAATGAAGGATTTATGAACCAGCCAACCGATAATTGAACATGGTTGTATGAAAATAACTAAACTAGAGATGGTAAGTTAAGAGAACACTAGAGTTTTTACTCTGTAACATGAAATATTCTACAGCCAGCACGTGCATTGCGTTATTTCAAACAGTATCGATGCAACGACATGCAGTAAAACAACAGAATATTAAAATTATGTTTTTACTAAATATATTGGTTGAAACTTAATCACAACTCACATGCGAGTGCGATTTCCTAATTTGTTTACAAACTTAGAATTGCCGGTTTTCCCAAAATAAGCGGGCTCTGACCGACTAAAAATTCCGCTGAGACCTTGACAAAGTTCATGTAAAAAGCACACATTTTTGCAAATAATCACCTTTTCGAGTTGCCAAAGTCACATCGATTTGGCAACTCGAAAAGGGCCATAATGTAAGTCTTCATAAAAACGTCGACATCTTGTTGTTCTTTCTTGGCTGAAATTTCAAGTTTTTATTCCATTTTCATCGATGTAATCAATTTAATGATTCATTCAAATCTCAATATAATTCGAACCTATCTACATCTTTTAAGTCTACTGTGATTATTATTGTCAGTGATTATTTTGTTTTGATCTTCCAGTGGTGGGCTAATTGCTGGTGATATATGATCACTCTCAAAGTGCTATTCATAGAGTAATTATATTAGTCAAAACGTTGTCTCAAATTGTCTACAAATGTCAATGCCGTGTTGATCCCTGCTATTATGTTCAAAAGAAGACATGCGCTGAAATCATCATAAAGGCATTGGCATGGTGCTATTGATATAGTATTAAAGTGATAGCAATCCATCGCAGGCTAGAGTAGGTACATTAGCTAGAGTGGCAACTTTTTTATTGAATCCCCAATGTGTATACACGTACTTTCGATTTTATTAGATGAACTCAAAGGAGGTGATTGTCACCAAATGTGAGATATGCAAAGTTGTGCAGTTTTTCAGAAATTACAACGAAATTGATCGTACGTGATCATGAATGTAATGCAGAAGGAATGATGATATTTCACAGATCCTCATGACTGCCTTGGAGATTTAATGTTTGTTAAATTCGCAATTCGATGGGTTCTTGCCTTCATGCTCGATCAGCCTCAGGAGTAATTTCTCTAGCGTGACCATATCACAGGCATCCTGCAACGATGGCAGAAAATCACATGATGTCATTGCACTTTGAAAGATGCAGATGGTTCCACATCACTGTTCATTCAAGAAATGAATCATGAATTTGGTGAATCCTAAATGCCGGTGAAAATTGAATTAAAAACTTGAAATTTCAGCCAAGAAAGCAGGAATATAATCACAATAAAATCATGTCTTTTTCATGAAGACTTTCCAATTCATGAAATTCCCTTAATAATGAGCTTGATTTCCGCTTCGTTAGGATGCTTATTAGCAAGTATTCATTCTTTCTGATATCCAACTCTTGTACGTACCTACGTACCAATAAATTGGGTCTAAAAATCTTAATTTCATCATTATTTCGATTAAAGCAATCGTAGCAATACGAGTTCCGTCCGCACATTTTTGAACATTCCTTTTGCCACCAGTGGCTTTGTGCCATTTTGTTAGCATTTTTAATTATCACACAGACACCGTTTGGGATAACGTGAATCTTGCCTTACAATAGGGGTATGTTTTCATGCAATGTGAAAGATCTGGAGCAAAAATAATGTGCTTCATTTTGGAGTTTGCTTATTAGCTTGAAAGTTAAGCTTTATATATATGCAGCGTTGATCAGTGATGCAAATTCTTCATGTGTTGATGAAGATGTGAAGTATAAACACACAGTCCACGCAGCATTCATGAGCGACCATATTGGAAGACATAAAGACTGTAAACTCGTGAGATATTTGGTCACTAAAGATATCTGTGATGAGTAAAAGAATATCTATGATAGCCTCTAACTTCTGGCTTATTGTCCGACATCTTCGCTGAGGATACACATCCTCCATTTCTATTTCAGATGGTTCAGATATAGTTCCAAATCGATTTCAGATCTGCCTTAATGAATTTCAGATATGATCCACATGAATCTCCAGTTGAATTTAAGACATTTTCAAAGTTGTGCTTCTGACAGATATCTGAAATTCAGCCAGAGAAATCTGAAATCCATCTTATGTCTGAAATTCATTTGGAAAGATCTGAAATAGACATGGAAAAGGTGCAGTTGGTACCAAAAGTTAACATACAGGCGATGATAGAAAAGTTTTCGGTCTTTGAATATTGCATAGTCTTTTCAAACGACCATAATAAGTCTCCAAAACAAAGGAAAAAACGTAAATCACCGAAAAATAAATTTCAAAATTTTCCAATGGAAAATTTACCATTTGCATCACTAGACAACGGGAACGTAATCTCCACAAAAAGCTGAATCTTTTGATACACAAATTTTCACTGTATACGCAGATACTTTTTTTGAGTCGACATCCCTACTATATAATCGCAGGTTAATTTTTAAGAAACTATCTCTCGACACAGGTTGACATGACACAGAGGAATTGCAAAATGGTGTTATTCCTCCTGTTTTGCCATCACGATCAGTCGACAAATCCAAAAATTCTCCAAAATTGCAAAAATTGTCATATCTCACATGTGATGCTGGCCGTCTCATTCGAGTTCATTTACGAAACTGCATACACAAAAGGAATTCAATTATTGCTGAGTTGCTTCTACCCAGTACATGGACTGATTACTTAACTTTAAAAGATGCTGGGTTCAACATATGACATGTCAGCGAGGAAGCTCTCAATGAGATATCCACTTTTCCTTGAAGACTTAATTGCATTATAATTTAGTTCATGAAATTCAATAGATCATCAGTTTAATTCCGCATAGTTAAGATGCCTGCTAGGAAATATTAAATCATTCCTTCTTGATATCCAACTTTTGTTTATACCAGTGGCGATTTCTCAGTAAGGTTAAGAGTGTTTACTATCAAATTATCATCTTAAAAACCAACTTTGCCGTTTCATATTTAATGATAGTGATAGAGAAATTCGTTCCATAAGTAAATTCTAGAGATTTAATTCTTATTGTAGGCAATTATATAGGCAATGCTTTCTATAGGCAATCATTAATATAGTAATAATGTTAATTAATTAATTTGTGCTACTATATTTGAAGCCAAAGATATTTAATTGTTTAAAAAGGCAAGATGATATGCTTAAATTTGAATTCATTTTCGCATGGTCCTTATCGTGGCATTACGGCAATGGTGCGAAATAGCTGTTTTGTCGCCTGTGCGATGCGGCAAAGAACCTTGGAAATGTCATATGATGAGCTTATAAAGCATAATTCATACTGATATTATATGGCAAAAGTTTCAAAAATATTCATTCAGCAGTCTCCCTGAAAAAATTGTTAATTAAATGCAGTAATATCAATTCAGAGGGAAAAAATATTCACATGAAGACTGATGGGGCATCAATTGATAAATACTCAACTCCCTCTGTAGAATTCATAGCTATTAACAATTTCAGTGAGAATCTGAGGAATTGGCTAATAATAAAGCTGACGTCAACAATTACGCTCTTCAAGTTATTCACCAGGCATGGATATATGCATTTCAAATAACTAACAGAGGGCATTTTAGGATCAACTGGAATCGAACATCACATGTCTGTCAATGTCAAAGATGTTGTCAATGTGCATTGTATAATAAGCCAATTCTATATGCTATTCTGATAGTTCATCTTTATTTTTTCTGTTGTATCATGTAGTTCCTACCACAAAATTACATACACTCAAGGAAAAAATAAAGTACCCGGTTAGACAGTTAACTCTATTTCGAAAACAACAAGACAATATGCACTACTTGTGCTTCAGAGTCGATCACAGAAACAATATCAATACGCGTATAAAGTCACGAAAGGCGTACTAGTACATAGAAAACAGTCAAAATCTCGTAAAATCACCTTCAGCATTCAGTACTGCTTCTACGCGATCACGCATTGAACTGATAAGAGAAGCTCGATAATTGACATCATCCATCAGTTCATTCCAAATGACATCAAGCGTAGCAAAGAGTTGGTCACTGTCTTCTGGGTCCTCATTTTCTCTTTGGAGTTTCAGTCCCATCTGTGCCCACACGTGTTCGATGGGATTCATGTCGGGACTAAATGCAGGCCAGTCTGAGGTAGGGATTCCATTGTGTTGAAGGAACAGTTTCGTCCGGTTCGCCGAATGTATCGGTGCATTGTCTTGCTGGAAGATGCCACCTGCTTGAGTGATTGTATTCCATACTGGAAGAAGATTACCTTCAAGGATGTCGATGTACTTTTGGGCATCCAATCTCTCTTGAATTCTCACCAGGCTCGTATGTCCATTACTTGAGAATGCACCCCACACCATTACATGCGCGACAGATCTGTTCGGAGTACGGCCGACGTAGCGATCCGTGTACCGATCTCCTATCGATCGACGGACATACTGTACTCGTGACTGACCGAAGCAGAATTTCGATTCCTCAGAAAACACCACTTTCTTCCACCTCGTCAAAGTCCACGATGACTTTTCTGTAGCCCATTCCAATCTGCGATGTTCATGATCTGCTGTCAAGGCTGTCTTTCTAGCTGGTGTAAATGCCTTGAAACCACCGCTCAGCAATCGATTTGTTACGGTCCTTCTGGTGCATTCTAGATTTAAGTTTTGCTTAATTACTCTGGCAGAGCAAAAAGGATGGTTGGAAGAGAAAGTTAAAATTTCCTCGTCATCTTCTTCAGTTGTACTTTTCCTACGGCCACAAGAAGCTCGATTGGTTGCTTTAGCATCTCCACCAGCTGATAGCCTCTGTAGGTACTTTCTGACTGTGTTCTCTGATATCTCGAGGCACTCAGCAATTTTAGGTCTTGAAAAATTCGCATGAAACTTTAAGGCGTAGATTTGACCTCTCTGGAATTCAGTCAAATCACATCCACGTGTCAGCATGACTAATTTGCTAATGCTACGATACTGTCAATGATTGTGGTGTATGTAGCTAGCGGATTGAACAGAGTACAGCTCGGTATGCATGAAAGAACAATGAATGGAATCATAGCATTAGGCCTCAGCTACACTGAAAGCAAAGCAAACACGAGCGTCCCAAGCGTCTCGAGTAACCGCATGTCCACAAGCTATCAATCGCTCTAGTTTGCTTTGCGTGGATTATGGAAGTCTACAAATGCTGCAATGATGACTTTGTATTTACTGCAAAACGCTTGGAAAAGCTCGCTGTGTGGTTGAGGCCTAATAGTTTGACTATTGATTTAACTTCTAAAGTTCATATTTCACACCAACGAGTAGAAAAAAATGACTGAAATGATAAATTTGTCACTGTTAACATAACTTTTTACACCGGGTACTCTATTTTTTCATTGAGTGTATACACAATAGATTATTGTCAAGCTTGGCAATCGCGTCCTGCTGGGCACAGCAACGATATACATGTACAGGGTCCGTACTTATTACAAAGAAAAAATCTAACTGCATGATCACAAGTAAAGACGCGGTTCATTTTTCTGTTCAGAAAAGACATTTATTCATGTATATTTGGTGAATTGTAAGTTAAGTAAACTTTACTCTGGTTTCATCAAAAATGAAACAATTGGTTTTCATTTGTATTATTCCTATATAACATGCGCTCTTCAGATCTAATAATCAACTGACATTAAATAATGCAATAAAGAGTTGTATCAGCAGTATTCTTATTTACAACTGCGTTTTGCAAAACATCTGAAAAAGTAGAATGTTGAACTATTCTTTGTTGCAATTTGGACGCTGTTTTTTGACATACATAAAAACTTCTTGATTTATCATTGAAATGCGTTTTAGTTCTGTAATTACTAAAAAGAGGCATTGAAAAGGAATATTTGTTGCTCGCTTACAAACATTTTCAAATTCCTGCAATATCAGCTGAATTTCACTGGCTTCGTTGCACACAAGGTAGAAACACGTCTATTTCCTATCTAGCGCTTTATAATATTAAATATCTTTGATTGAAGCGTATTATCAGTGACACTTAAAATGGCGAAATCGACTTGTTGAAAGAAGATTCAATATCAAGATGATAGACACACATCTAATGTGATTATGTATTGGCATGGAAACATTGTTTGCTGATAAACGTCATCCACTCGAGTTGGCAGACATCAGGGTAAAGATTTCTCTCAAGCATTACCCATCAGTGTTACGGGAATGCTATATCTGTCTTATCTCCTGATGATTTGTTTTGTTCTATCGATAAAGATAAGATGAATGTTTTGCCAAACAAATTGCATGCTGAATTGAACGTTTTGTATAAAACCGATGAGTTTGTTTGTCAGGCAGAAAGAGCATCAGGGTTATTTGAACCTGCTGATAAGAGATTTTTCTGATGCTTTCACACGACTGAAAAGTTAGTCAAAACACTCACCACGCGTAGCGTGTCTAGCTGTGGTTGTGAACGATCATTCTCTACTCTCAAAAGAATTACTAGATTTTCTAGGACGAGTATGTCCGATGAGAGATTGCGTAGCTTTGTCTTTTCTTTCGATTGAAAATGAACTCATATCCCGTATCATAAAAAGTGACCCTGAAAAATGGCAGTCAGATGTTATCGATCGACATTTTGCAATGTCAGAAAGAAGAATAGAACTGAAGAAAAATGAATTTTGAATTGGAATACTTTGTTTTTCCTTCATTTAGTGTACGGATGATGGATATACTCGTATGCATTTTAAAACGATATGATAAAAGGCGAACAATTGCATAATAGTTGAACCTGCTGTTTACCTGCTGTTGTGGAGTGTTTACCTGAGAATGAGAGGCAATAATCGCCGCTGGACATAAGTGACAGAGTTCTGAAATCAATTTTGAATTCTGTCGAATTTGTTATTTTATAGTGAAAAAGGTGTTCAATTTTCCGATGAGCATTGCACATTTAATTGAGCACGAAAAGAATGATAATCTGAAAGACTTATCATCTGTATTTGCCATTTACATTATTATGAGAATTAACACTCATAAGACAAGACGTATGATACTCGTAAAAAATCCTTCCTAAATTCGCTTCAATATTTCACGAAAATGCGGAGCCTTCCCAAAATAAAATTAAAATTCACATAAGGTTCGTGCTCTGCCAACACCAAGCCTATCAATCTTAAAACCTTTATCAATCGCTTCAGTGATAAAACGAATAAAATCTGAATAGAGTCAAAGAATACTGAAAATATCTTAACAGGGTTATTTCCAGTCCGTGAAAATTCTTCACAGTTTCACTACGTGAGTGACTGGAAATCATCTTCCCCAAAGTTTAGAAACCGTTCCACGAGATCCGCAATAAGTCTTGCTCTATGTAGTTCAGGGTGATCGTCGGACATGAGTCGAAGTATAACTTTTATCAGGCGGTCAGTGTCGACAACCGGAGAGTCAGTGCACACCAATTCTTCGTAATTCTGCAGAGAAAAGAAATTTTTAATTATAATAGTTAGCATTGGTAAAAAAATAAGTACTTACCGAGGTTTTAAAGTACGTTTCCAGCACTGGTGGCATAAGGCCTAAACGTTTGAGATTGATTTGCTGGCTTATTGGGAATATCATGTGAGCACATCGTTGACCAACAATTAACAGCAGTTGACTTGTTAATACTTCTAAATCATTCACAATAGAAAATTGCTGCAAAATGAATAAAAGAAGTGTCTGAGACATAGCCTTCCTGTAATGGGAGTTAGATTAGTCAGGTTGAACAGGAACGGAGAAGCATATTAGCTGTTGATCACGATCGGAAAATTGCAAGTCTCAATCAGAAATGGAAACCATCGGCCGAACCGGACAGGCATGGGATTTCATGTCGACTTTTCTCGATCTTTTGCAAAAGATTTCATTTTTTAGAAATTGTCATCGTCATGCATACAAATGAGCATAGCAGTCTAGTTTTTTTGCGAATGACAAATACTTGGTAAATGCGTTTTCAGACTATTCTAAGATGCTGCTACACATTTTGAGGACTCCGAAACATGTTCAAGGGACAAAGAAGATTAAAAAAATTTTCCGGAGGTCAATGTGTTGTAGTGATCAGTAATGATGTATAACCACGATTACTTGTGATGCTTTATAATCATGCGCACCAACATTGTCGAACTCATGCGCACGATGTAGGCACACAAATGATTGAATTAAATGTATGATAGACATTATCACCTCATGACACCGGCATGAATTTCTGCCAGGAGCCAGCCTAAGAGCGGTCTGAAGTTGGACACATGCCGCCCTGCAGTTACTTAAGCTGACCGGCCGCGGGACCGGACTGATCTGTAAATGTTGGCCGATTTCCATCTCTGGTTTCAATTATCATCAGATCGAGCGATGTAGAAATGACATTGAGCTAGCTCTTGTATGAAAGTGATTTAGAGCAGTGGTCTTCAAAATGTGGGGCGCGTACCATTTGGTAGTACGCCGAGCATTTCCAGATGGCACGCGTACCATTTAAAAAACGAGGCACCTGAGGAATCAACACAACATTCGGTATACTGTATCAGCTACAATATTGTATAAGAAAAGAGTGAAAACGATGATACACATTACATAAAGCTTATATATACTATATTCTAAATTTAAAGGAAGACATATAATTTCTTATTTTCTCACATGTCACATGAGATTGCCAAATACATGATTTCTAATACGGTACATTAAATTTTCACGTAATATTTCAATTTTGTCTCTGATGTGACCTTTGGTGCGTAGGTGTGATCGAGGCTAGGAAGGCTTGTCTTTTCTACTGAATCACCGAGTGAAAAGACGCCCTTTTTCACTATCACGGGTCATTCCCTCAACTATTTCAAGCTTTACATGCACTGCTGTCTCTGTACTTTTGTTTGACTGTGAAAGTTGACATCAAGACAGCGACAGCTATGCACAAGAATAAATAATTTGTTTTTATTATATTTCGCGTCTAGTTATAGGACGGAGTCCGGCTCCGACTCCAGCAAAAATGATAGGACTCCGGGACTCCGACTCCGCATCCCTGATTAAAACAACATTTAAAAAAATTCTAACAACGGTGCATCCAGGTGAATGGTCAGTGACCACTCTGCTTGGCAGCTTGGAGTTTGTTGATCCGCGGTTGTATCGCGCTGAGCTTCAGCCGGAACGAAGGCTCCACAAGAAGTCTGTTTCTCCTTTTTGTCTTCACATCAACATGATGTGAGAAGCCTGTCTAATTAGGAAAGACGTACATGGAGAATAAAATCAACACAAGTTTAAGGTATTATCGTTGTATACTTGCTATTGAAAATGTTTTAGTTGCGTAAATAACTATCATGTTGGCACTATTATCATCATTAAATTATTTTATTATTGCATGTATTATCCTAATATTCCGAAAAATCATGCAATTTGCAACCTCATGTGACGTGAGAAAATAAGAAATTGTCTGTCTTGCCTAAGTATAACATATGCCGTTAAAATTTGCTTTTGTTAGTCATCTATACCCATGCTCATTCTTCCGAATAAAACTGCTCATACACTTTGGGACGCTTATATTTGAAAGTGATACGCCAAGCAAAAAGTGTGAACACCACTGATTTAGAGCATACAGAATATATATATATTCTCGAAGAAAAAATGTACTCCATTGTTCAAACAATTTTTCCTGACACATGTGAATTAATTATCAACTCATGGAAAAGGTTTCTCGACGACTGCTGGATCATATGGGATGAGAAATACGGCGAATTAGAATTATTCAAAAGTATAGTATGTAACCTAGATTCATCTATCAAATTTACTTACGAAATGAACACGGATTCTTTAAATTTTCTTGATGTGATGGTTACAAAAGACACAGTTAATGGATTAATAAGCACAGACATATACAGAAAGAAAACTGACACAATGAGTTATGTTCCCTTCCATTCCGCTCATCCCCTTCATGTTATCAGAAACATTCCTTACAACTTAGCACGTCGCATAAAGATTATAGTTTCAAATGAAGATACAAGAACTTACCGTTACAATGAATTAAAAATTCGTCTACTGACTTTGAATTATCCTTCTTCGCTTATTAATGATGCGATTGATAAAGCCAAATCTTCTGATGTCAGCAATAACAACAAGCAAAACAAAAAGAACATTTTTCCATTTGTACACGAGTTCAACAGGAGTAACCCAGACATATATAATAAAGTTATACGTCCTATTTCAAATACATTAAATCTTCTTAAATTAGTGGAGTGTCGAAATGTAGCGAGCCAAGATGCAAGTGTTGCAACATCATAATTGAAGACAACAAAGTTGATTTCGAAACCCCATCTGGCATAAAGACATTTAACATTCGAAAAAACATGAATTGTAAATCAACAAACGTAATTTATAAAATGATTTGTGGAGGATGTAAAAAATTCTACATCGGCCAAACGGGGGATGTATTTCGACATCGGCTGACGGTACATCGCCAGCAAATCAAAGACAGTAGACTGTGTGCTAAGTGTCAGTAAACACATAGCGAGCTGTGGTGGCGGTCATTTTAGTGCTATTCCTTTCTTTCAGTTGTCCCCGGACGCTAATCGCTTGGACCGTGAGTCCAAGGAAGCTATGTTCAGTAATTTATTTCATCCTTGCCTCAACGCTGTTTGATTTCTTTGATTTAGATATGATATCTGAAATTTCTGTACAATTTCGTTGAATAAATCAGTTGATTGCCATGACAAGCCAGAAACGGCTGAAATCGATCGGCAGCTGATGAAAGTTTTTTTTTCTTTTGTAGTATTATTTACACACACATATATATATATATATATATATATATATATATATATATATATATATATATATATATATATATATATATATACGGAAAGTGCAATGCAACTATCTTTACATTCACTTTTATTTAAGTAATTAGTCACGCTAATTTTCGATTTCCAGCATCTACATGTATTAATGGCCGTAGATCTCATTTCATAGAAATACAAATTGGTGTGAAGTTGGACGAATATAATTTACGGGAGCAAAATACATGTCAAATTATTCATGACTGAGAATAGTATATATGATGATTGTAGTTTGTGTGATACGTAGAAAAAAGCAAATCACAAAGAATTTGCTTCATCGTTTTCAATTTCTCAAAGATATTTCAACTTGATATTTCAAAGAACTTTTCTGATATGATTGCCGTCTTTCAATGCGAATGATGAAAGCAATTTTTATTCTTTTGTGTCACAGAAGTGAGCTTGCATAATCAGAAAATTCATTCAGATAAGCAGGGAAATAAGTAAATGGAACGCAATTAGACAAAACTTCCGTTACCAATTCCATAACTACAGTGCCGAAAACGCAAGATTCTATGGCGGAGCTATGGGAACTTGATATCTATATTTATATTGCTGTGCTGGAGAAAAGACCGGCCAATTGTTTATTTTCCGAGGCAGCCGGCCGGTGGCTGGTTTCTTAATTAATTATTATTAAAGGCTAGTGCTTGAAGGCCAAAAAAATCAGCCAATTTTTTCTTTACTACTCTTTTCTATTACAGCACTTAGATCAACAACTACTATAAGTGACCTGTGAATAGCCTACAGCTTTTCTTTAGACGGAGCTGCTTTTGAGCGCGAATTTCAATGTGAAGCGTGTCAATTTCACTGAACATCACAAATGTAGTCATGAGGAAACGTCCCTGGGGCGCTGCGTCATTTTCTAAATAGCTCCAACTACTGATGACGTTGGATGAACATTTTACTAACTGGGAAAAGGCACAGTATTGATTCCATGGAGACCTTGACCTCCGAAGACGAGGACACAGAAGAACGAAACAACTACCGAGAGGCAAAAAGATAGCATACTAACTGAGGCCCTAAAAAAAGTAAATAAATATCAATAGTACATTACAGTACTAGACAAGTTTGGTACACATTGTGGTACATCCAGTCTTTTGTCATAGTACAGTCATTGTTTTTGAGATTGTTTTGTTGAAATACAAGGAATAGTATTTATTTGACAAATTGGCTCCTAAAAAATCGATCTTCTAATAATCATTTATCTTTCCAAGGTGACCGGTCGATGGCCGGTTCCTGAATTGATTATTTATCCTTCGAAACAGTTACCGGCCGACGGCCGGCATTTTTTCGCCAGTACAGTAGTGTTCAAAATCATATTATGAGTAATACCCCACTCACTGGTAAAAGGTGTTGATTTGCATGAAGAAAATAATTTGTGTTACATATAGTATTTTATTTGTAGAAGAATATTTGAACAAAATACGTCAAACCACTTCCACATGAAAAAGAAATTTGTTATAATTACTAAGCTCATAAAGAGGATATAAAACGGAAATATTTATGGCACAAGCTACGAAGCTCTTGCAATTGAAATGAAATGGACTGTCAGATTTTAAAACAACAATTTTTTTAATTTGAGTAGCTCTTATGCTGTTGTATAAAAACTTAGAATAAATAAATAAATGAACGTTGTTTATACTCGGAAGCACATTAGGCACGGAGCCTTTCTTCCATGTGGCCGAGTTGTCATTTACCACTCTCATTCTTTACCACTTACACTGCAAAGTTGCAAAATGAACGACAATCGTTCTATACAGCGTCTTCTTTCTAAGTTCATGATACATCACTGACTCATGAACAGTGGCGGATCTAGGAATAGCCCGTGGGGACATCATAGTAAAATATCAGACAGCACCTAAATGCCAAAATATGAAATATTTGGCTGTATTAGAGTATTTTGAGTTGAATTGGAAAGAGCCAATATTGAAAGATCTTGATTTTTATTGATTTTATTTTGGTTATCTATTACAATTAATTTCTGTTAACATCCGTTAACTATCTTCAGGTAAAACAGGAAAGAAAATTAGCAGGTTCAGTATAAAATTAAAATTCACACCGACGTCTGTACAAAAGTCTGTCATAATGACATATAGATTGAGTATGAAAGACTGGATATAAAGGGAGGGATGGGCAATGAAACAGGTAGTATTGAGTTACATAGTATCAATAGCATCTTAATGATGACCTGACTAGATAGGAAAACACATAGGTCATAGTAATGGATTGGCAATACAAAAGTCAGGTCATCATTAAGATGCTATTGGTACTATGTAACCCAATACTACCTGCTTCATTGTCCATCCCTCCCTTTATATTCAGTCTATATTATATTATACTCAATCTATATGATATATGTCATTATGACATAGACTTTTGTACATAGACGTCGGTGTGAATTTTGAATTTTAAACTGAACCTGCTAAGTTTCTTTCCTGTTATACCTGAAGATAGTTAACGGATGTTAACAGAAATTAATTGTAATAGATAACCTAAATAAAATCAATAAAAATCAAGATCTTTCAATATTGGCTCTTTCCAATTCAACTCAAAATATAACTAATAGCCAAAACAATCTATTTAAAACTTTGATTGTATTAATTATTTTGTATATTAACATATCTCGCATTTGCATGGCATGGTACCGCATCAGTAAATGCAATTTAACGTAGAAGTCTATGAAAAACCAGAATATGAGTAGAAATTGTTGTTTAGAGTTAATTTCATATCTGATAAGTGTACTTATAACCATTATTGCTGCAACATGATTAAGTTGCAATTAATATTTCATACAACAGAAAGAACTTTCCTTGTCCGTCAATTCCACGTATATATACAAATAAATATTTATTTATGCTTTATAAATACTTATTTTTATATATACTCGGAAGTACATTAGGTGAGCGCCTTTCTTCCATGTGGCCGAGTTTTACTTCTCCCACTCTCATTCTTTCGTGCCGAGTATTTAGTAAGAATGCAGGATGCACCTAAGGCTTAACCCGATAAAGGTTTGAGTCCAAGTCACCAACAAGCAGAGTGAGCACTATACCCTACAATCAGCGGTTCCCAAATGCGGGGTCGCGGCCGAATTTTTTGGGGTCGATTGAAGCTTCTGGAATCGCCTGAGATATTGAGGCATTACTGGGAAGAATGAATAAAACGCCTGTGCTACGGTTACCTTCATCACAACTAGAAAGAAATACCCGCCCTACGGGCGTGTTATGTTATTTAATTGGGTTGATGTAACGCTTCCTTCTCTCTCCTTGCAAACGACTTATGTGATGCTTCCTACAACTCTGTCACGTGAAAGATAGCGCGAGTGTTTCCAAAGGCGGAGGGGCAATATTGTATATAGTTTTTGTATGGTTGTTAGTCGCACATATTTGGACTTGGTAAATGGGGTCGCCATGCTCTGTCAGTTACAAAACGGGATCGCATATAAAACTTTGTGGGAACCCCTGCCCTACAACAATGCCAATCTGCTGGGACGATCATCTGAATACCATGCTGGGATTTTATGCAAAATTTTTAGTCAATATTGTCAAAATGTTTCATATATATGTATAATATGTAAAATCATAAAACAAATAAAATGGGAAAGATAGTATATATTATAGCGGTAATGATGATCATGTAATGTATGAAGGTATATGAATTAGGTAATGAAATAACTTTATCGAATTATGTCATTTACTAAAAGACATATAACAATTATGCATTGGAGATGACTTACATATATGCATACATACATTTTGTGCGACTTGCAGAGCTAGACTTTTGATCCGAATCCTTCAATGTGATAAACTGTACATTGATCAAATCAGGATTCGGCAGTTTGCTCAATGCAGATATTGTGGGACGTTGGGCGGGTAAGCGTTTTTTCATCTATTCATCTATAATCTTGCAATCTATCTTGATAATTGTCAGTATATTTCTATGTGGTAATTTGTGCATTTCCCAGCACATTTTACTTCTATCATAGCTTTTGCACTTGAATGTACCTTAGCTTTGCTTACTTCATGCTCTTTCTTTACATTTTTCATGACTAAGGCGCATGCAGAAATATGGAATATCAATATTGACTTCGATTATCTTCTGTAATTAAGCTATTATTGTTGTTCGTTAACGTTTTGATTTACATGTAACTCACACCAAAGGCGCAAAATCCAAATAAAATCCTTAACATGGTTGGGTCTTTATGGTCATCAATGGATAGCTATATAATGAATGATAATTTTACTAACACTACAGAACCATGAGTGACATGGCACACTCAGCTGATTTAGAGGTCAAAGCCTACATGATGGAGTTCGGATGCCATTAAAAATTCAAGAGCTGTATTAGATTGCACTTCATAAAATTAATAGTTCAAACCAGATGATGAATATAGACATTAAAAACTCCTACCTCTTCCGCGATGTTGTCAAGACCATGTGCGTATAGTTGACAGACATAGTGTATTCGCATAACATCTCCTTCAATACCCATCTCATCGGAAATTTGGTTGAGAACACGGTCGATGAAGATTTGATGCATTGATTGCTCCCTTTCTACCATTTGACCACGAACAGCAACTGTGATAAGCTTTGTAAGAAACAGACGCCGCTGATTCTGGATGGGAGTATCCACGTTCGGTCCAGGAAGCAGGGGATGCGATGTGAGGGATTTGAAGAAAACATTGACACCCTATGATAGAAATTTTCACGATGCATGAGCGGTACACTACTGTGCATGATATGTTCTCGTACATGTATGTATATAGCAAATATGTCTTGGGACTTTAATTTACCAATATTCATTTGAATGCAACACTAAGATGCAAGGTTATCTCGAGACTCTTGCAGACAAAGTTCACATCTTGAATATTATTTTCTACACTAAGCCGTTATAATAAAAGTTACTAAGTAAAGTCACATAGCATGCATTATTTTTAAGATTTTATCAGAAATAATTCTTTACAATAATTATTATGATTTAAATCTATCTAACCAAGTATAAAAAAGCTGGTGCTAAATGAAGTAAAAAAAAAGTTATTGCAGGGGTCAAATGCAACTATGCAATAATTTGGCATGCCAGTTGCTATGAATTATTGATGTGATAAGGATCCTTCACCAGCTGAGGGTGAGAAACAACATACCGGGTAAGTCAATTAAGAAATGCAAGGTGAACCCGGATGTGAATATATTCTATTAAAATTGCAGAAACATTGTATCTAACGACACTACTGTCTGACTCCAGTATTATGTCCTGTGTCATCAAAATTTACTAAGTGATTTGTGAAGGTTGATGACAAATAGAAAACATTTTTGTATTATTGCAAGTATGCAAAAATCTCGCATTGACAATGCTTCATGAGGCCAATCTCTCATCATCCTTGACTCAAACTTTCCTGTCGAATTGGCGGTTAATCCGCTACTGCTGTCAGCGTCAACCACAAAAATACGATACCATTATCGATATTCCTCATTTAAGATTAATAAGCAAAACTTCGTCAAATATCACTAGCTGTCGAATGCATTTGCTTTCGACAACATTAACCTACCAGAGATGTTTGCAAATTCTATAGAGTTTATTTAGATGTCTCATGTCTGTCTTTTTAGGCTGAATAAGTATTTCCTCCAAACCACATGAGAATTTTAAGAGAAATATACAACATGAGAAATAGACTGTGATAAATTCGCGAAACATTCCAAATTTGAATAAATCCAATTTATAATGCAGTATTCAGGGTGGTCGCACGGCTCCGAAAGTAAAATTCGGGCATATTTTTAGTGCCAAAGATTCCCAAGTTAGTAGGAAGCAATAGATATGGTAGGTTGCATAATTACGAGGAACCATCATGAGTTCTCGCTTCCACGTTATTACTTTTATTCTGTCGTAAATGCTCATAAATTCGTGTCCAAACAATATTCGTTTTGCAAGAGTATTAAGTCAAGAAACTGGAAATTGATAATTAATTCAAATATTTATATTTTTTAAACAGAAAATACTGACAGCTAATTGCATATTCGCGTTATACATGTATAGGCCGAGCTTCAGATACAATCAATTTTGTCCTATCCCGGTTTAAATTCAAATCTCGAAGTATCACAAATTTATCTGTTACGCGAAAGTTATTTGGCGTCCAGCGCTATCTCAGTTGTGCTGCTAGGACTTTGTCGTCAACCGTTTTGCACACTTCAACTGAACAAAACTATAATCTGATGTAACCTGATGATTCAGCCATGTAGGTCTATCTGAATGGAAAGAATGTGACAGATATTGAAAAATACTTATTGTATCGTCATTAGGAAATGCATCTCACATAAGTAAAGCATGCCTGATCAATAATCAATATACAGTATATGACTTTCAACACCTAGTGTGAGTAAAAGAAGGGATTGAATCTAAATTTATGGCATTTTCGACAATGCGTTAAACTTTCGTAGACGTGAGGATGCCCTGCAAAATTTGCACGTAGTTGTATTACTAAATCGTTAAGTATCCAGCGGTAACATGCAATGATGATTTGTTGTACGATCATCACAACTGAATAAGTGAGCACTGGTGCAATTCATTGTCAATTTTCACTTGCTAATCAATGTTTTCAAGAGAATATTAGAAAAAATTAAGGCTGTGCAAAAAACGGAAATAGTCTAATAGTGAAAATGTTATGAGAAACATGTTTCCTCAAATCACGAAAATCATCATCATTCTCTCAAATCACAAGTTGTAAAAACCAAAATAAAATTATTTTGAAAAATTAAAACGATACTCTAAAAGATACGTTAAACATGACATTTCAAAATTCGGGCATAATTCGGGTATTTTTACCGAAATTTTCAAAATCCGGGTATATACCCGAAATTCAGGTATGTGCGGCCACTTTGAGTATAAGATTTCTATATTTTTATGCTTGATTATCCGTGGTGGTCTCTGTGGCACAGTGGTTAGGTGTTTGGCCTAGCAATCTTTTGGTTAAGAGATCGAGCCCCGAAAGGGTCATTGGAGGTCGTCATGAAGCAGCATTTGGATTTAAAGTAGGTCTTCCACAGCGCTCCAGAAAAGTCTACGTCAACACCGTCCAAGTCTCCAGCATGTAGAAGTAGTGACGTCAAACCTTCATACTCATTTTTTTGCGCTGTAATCTTCAGAATATTTTGTGACAAGCTTGGTTCACTCAGTTCAAATTAGCAAAAGTTGCAAAAAATATTGAGATCGAAAAAAAACCCAGAAATATTTGAGATTTTGCTTCTGTGGTAATGCAGCGAAGCCAAAATATATTCCTTTCTGAATCAATGCAATTGATAATGCCAATGTTTTCTTGGCACTTTGCTAAATTTCTTAAGAAATTTCCGCGCTGTTGGAGTGTTCCAAGTATTGACTTGCAATTCATGCCACAAGTGTACAAAGAAAACTGAGAGAACTTTGGTAGCTCGACTCACTGAGCATGTCTAGTCTTTTTCATCATCTATTATTGTATATTTATCAATTGCTACCAAGCAGCTGTTTTGAGTAATTTTCATGGTTGTCTCATAAGCAAGACGCACTAATATGCTTATTTCGTTTTGCCCAAGTCAGGGCAATTGAATTCGTTGACAAGAACGAAATCTTGCAAGAAGAAGAGGAATTGAAACCATTTACTCCTTAAAAATTATTTTAGTTCCTATATGCTGTATGCCAAGGGCTATATGCGTGGTTATGTAGAAAAGGATTACTTATTTATTTATCAGTAGTAATAAAATATTACTTCCTCTCTTGTTGTAGAGTTTTAATATTTTTACTAAATTTGCATTGTACTTAAGTAGACTTAACTGATGTCAATACAAAGCCTACTAAATTACTATGCAGAGGCCATGCATCTCTGTAACCTCATAGAAGAGTCAAACACCATAGCCGCGAAAAATAAGACTGCTATGCAATTAAGACTTAGAATTGAGAGGATGATGAAAAAGATGGCATCAGCATGTCAAGCAAAAGAATCAGAGAACAAGATTGCATCTCCTTCTATTGATTGATAGGTAGCCATGAAAGTCTTACATCCAATTAATCAGCAAACGTACAGCTCAGCACATTTATTTGTAATCTCAATCGTGTCAGTAGCTACCATCCACCTTAGAAAAATGATGATGTAACGTCACTACTCCACTTTACTTGGGGCTTGGAGGGTGCTGTCCTCGCATGCCCTTCCTGACGACTTCCAGTGACACTTACGGGGCTCGATCTCTGCACCGAAAGATCGCTAGGCCAAGCACTTAACCACTGTAACACCTAGACCACAACCATCCACCTTAGACTTTTGTTATCTTTGCAAGTCAACTGTCCGTCCACTTTTAGAGGAATATTGCCACCTGTGGGCTGGTGGTCCACAAACACATCTTCACTTTCACGACCATGTCGAGAGTGTTGTCATGAATCTTGTGAAGAAAAACTCGTTATAACGATTTACAGCCTTTGTCCGTCAGACAGGATGTAGCATCACCTCTTATACATACCGGGTGTCCCACAGCAAACCCCCCCGCGCCCCTCCCAAACGATTTCCATCATTATCTCAAATTATAATGTAGCCTACATTGATACGTTGTGATCAAAAGGTCATTATTCCCTTATTAGAGTAATTTCTGCAGTTCATACAAAGCACGAAACGCGTCTTAATTAAACTTTTATAATTTATGTTCAATATGTTGACCATTTTCCTGCACACAGAGTCGAATTCTATTTTGAACAGCTTCAGAACATACTTTTCTGCATAAAAGCTCGTCTATGTCACGAAACACAGTACGAATACAGTCTTCCAATTCATCCAAGGTTTGAGGATGACTCCTGTATACAATCTCTTTTACGTGTCCCCAAAGAAAAAAATCACACGGTGTTAAGTCTGGTGATCTTGGAGGCCATTCCAAAAGGCTACCACGGCGTCCAATCCAGCGGTTGGGAAAATTACTGTTTAAGTAATTTATGACGGAACGGTAATAATGCGCCGGTGCCCCATCCTGCATGAAAATGCTCCCAAGATCGGTGATTCGCGGCAGACGCTTTGCAGCATACTAAGATAATTCTCTCCTTTGACAGTCTCTCGAAAGAATAATGGCTCCGTCACACCTCGGGATGAAATGCCAGCCCACACTGTTACACCACGCTGGTCCATAGACTTGGTGCTTAGGCGAAGCTCGTTGTGATCTGACCAATAAACTGAATTGTGGCGATTCACAGTTCCGTTTAAAAAGAACTTCGCCTCGTCTGTCCAGACAACTTTATTGATCAATTAGTGATCTCGTTCCAATAAACGTAGTAAGTCCTCACAAAAATTCAAACGTCGATCAGGATCGTCTTCATTAAGTTCTTGATGCAACGAGAAGTGATAGCTTTTCAATCCCAAATCAGCGGATGTCTTGCGGATAGAGAAATTATCACCCATTTCAGTGATAGCACCGGCAACCGCGGCTACCTGTTCACTATGGCTTTCACTTGATGGTCTACCATGTCCCTCTTCGTCAACTCTTCCAGTGGACTCAAATCTCTTAATCAATGATGGAATCGATTTCCTATCAATTGGTCTTCCATACGTGTCTTCAAAGCGTCGAACTACTTCACGATAATTGCCAGTTTGATAATAGCTTTTCACAATGAACACGCGTTCCTCAATCGTGTGGCGACGTGGCATGACTAATTGTAAATGATTAAACATGAAGCAGCATTTCAGTTAGAAATTTGAATTTGCAATTATTGTTTGCGAAATGAAGACAAGCGCTATTCGATATCCTAATGATGGCATACACTGATATCTAACAACCCAAGCTGCTCTTATCAAGCCGAAGTCACCAAACTTAGTAAATAAATCTTGAAAGTAATCTTCAAAGTAAATAATCTTGATTTTGTGTTGGGGGGGGGGGTTCGCTGTGGGACACCCGGTATAGTATTTCAGTAGAGACAGCTCTGTTGTAAATGAGTGAGCATCCAGAACTAAGATCTTCTACAGAAGCAGCAGAGCCAATGCACACTCATGTGCACGTACAGAGCCGCTCAGAAAAACTTTTGTTCGCATAACACAGTCGGCAAAAAAAAACTCTCCCTCAGATCACTTTACTTGACCATGACAAGATTGCCATAAACAACGAGACATCGCATTAGAAAATTCAGTCTTCTTCAGTCTACTAGTCTAATCTATCTTTCGAGGTCCGGAACAATTTCATCAATTTTGCGCATTTCTCATCAATGCGTCCTTTACAGAATCATCAGAATGGCAACATCAAGTATAGACACTTCAACATCAACAGCATCTGTCATCTCTGCTCAACCATCAATTCCGGAGAAGATAATCGGAAAATGTGGCTGTTGACTGTTGTAAGCAATCAATAAAAGAAATTGATCCACATCTGAAATATGAAAAGTCCAATAACATCTTTCATGTCCACTGTACTTGTCTTCCCAACTACGAATTAATCAAATACTTTAAACTGAAAAGGAAATACTGTTGTGAAGCTTGCATTATCAACATAATCTCACTGAAATAAAACACATATTACATTCCACACAAACAGCGACAACACAACACAGGACAGAGCATCAAAGCATTACAACACAAACATAGAAGACACAAACAGACAATGAAACATGCAGCACACTAATAAATAACCATAATTAGCCATCAATGTTTACGAAAATGAAATGAAATGAAAGAGAAAGATGATCAAATCTGAAAGCTGCAAATGAATGCTGAAGTTGTAAAAAAAGCAAAAAAATAACAACCCTCGAAGCATTGCTTGATTGTAAAGAAGCTAGATGAACTACAAAAAGCGAGACGAGAAATACAACAACTGAAATTGTAAGCCAGGGGAGAAGAAAGATGAAGAAGATATGGTTTAATCGATGAAGGTAGTGAAAGTGAAACCGAAGACGAAAGTGAAATGAAAAATGACATTAAAGATTTATTGAAGATGAATGTAATCGAAAAAGAAATGAAGAAAAATACGGAATTTAGACAACAACAGCAAGACCAGCAACAGCAACAATCAGAGCATCAGCAGGAAGAGCAAGAACAACATCAATATCAACGACTGTAGCGGCAATCAAGATTCAACAATAGAATCATAACATGCTACTACTGCAGCAGAAGAGGTCATCACATGCGAAACTGTTATCATGCCCCATGGAACCGTCAAAGAAACAACTATAACGGAAACAGATACCAAAATAATAACAACAGAAGATACCGTGATGAAGGACAAAGATATGAAAATCAACAATCACACAACAACCAGAATAGATATGAAAATGGAAGAAATCGAGAAAACAAAATATATGATCCTGAAAGAGAAAGAGGAGCACAAGAAGACCGATTTAGAGTGTCAAGAGTAGAGGATGAAAATGGACGCAGTTATTACACACCGACACGCCTTGTACACACGAATACCAGACAACACTCACCCATAAGACCTTGTCTTTAACGAATCATTAGAAGGAGAGGATGAAATACAAAAAAATGATGAATTAAAAATCAGCTTTATAAATATAAATGGCTTAAATAAAAATAATATCAACGATACTGATATGATCAAGGACAATGTAGATAATGTAGAATGTAATGGATATTTGTTTCTCTGAACCACATTTGAACGAAGAAGACTTTCCAATTACAAATAATTATTCAGGTCATCACACAACGGGAAAAAAGTCATTGAGCAGGAAGAAACATCAAAGACATGCAAGTATATCGAAACGACAATTTAGATAACTTGGATATTGAAAATATCGTAAGTGGAAAAGGAGCAATGATGATTACAAAAATAAAAAGTAAAAAACATGAGTGCTTATCAGACATATATCTAATGGTATGTTGTATAAGCAATAGGGAATCAAAATACAAAGATAAATAATTTTACCATAATGTCAAAAATCATATTCTCAAACACAAAATGGAAAACATAACAATAATTGTAGATTTAAATGGCAGGATTGGTAGTGAAAATGATAACAAAAAGCACGGTTTGCCAGAGAGAAAATCAGACGATGAAACACTTAATAACCATGGTCAAGATACACTTACTTTTTGCAATGAAACTAACTTGATCATTGCAAACGGAAGATTTGAGAATGCCAATTGTTTAGGAAAGTGCACATTTCATTGTATTCAAAATGATGTTGTAAAGAAAGCCATGATCGACTACTTGATCATATCAGAATCCATTCTAAATATTTTAAACTATTTTGAAATTGGTTATCCCGTTTTCTATACTGATCATTCACAGATGAAAATTGAACTGAAGTTATCGTCAACTAACAAAATGAAGATATTGAATCCATGAATCCAACGCCTACGTTAAAGAAAACATTTCCCTGTAAATGGACCAAAAACTGCTGAAAAATTTGATCAAAAGAAAGTTCGATATGAAATGCCTAGAATTATCAAATGAATTGAATGTCAATCCCATGAATACGAGTGAGATATATATATATATATATATATATATATATATATATATATATATATATATATATATAGCATAACAATAAGAAATAGTACGAAAAATTCTGGAAACAAAATTCATAGATCAAGATATTGCGAAAAAACACGTTTGAGAAAAATTTACAGAAAAGATAAATATTTTGGAAAGAGCCAAATTTTTTTGATATTAAAATATTTGATTATTGATAGCGATATATTTCAGCTGCCACCAGCAGCTATCTTCAGGTAACTATTGAAGGAATATCGATACAAGCAAAGTTTGAAATTTATACTGATTCAACTGTTGGATAGGAAATAGAAAATAAAAGATTGAGATAGATATAGAAGTGCAAGAGAGAGAAGATAAGAGAGATATGCGGCAGGTATTATCGGGTTACATAGCTCCCTTATCTTCTCTCGCTATAAAAACATTACATATAGCTATCGACCTATAAATTTGAGTTCAAATATCGAATAACTGTTAACTAAAACTCTGAATGAAAGATTAAATCAATGGCTAAAAGATAATTACATAATTCATCTATGTCAGACGGGATTTCTAAAGGGAAGCTCAACGAAGGACAATATTTGTATAATTAGAGAAATGCCGCAAATCTACAAAAACTGTAAACAAACTCTACACGTAAGTTTTACAGATTTGTCAAAGGCGTTCGATTCAATTCCCAAAACTATAGTTATAGAGAAGCTACGTTCATTGCTTCCAAATAGTAATTTGAAAGTCCACCTTCTGAATAGATTAATTACAAAAAATATACAAAATATTACATGATGGTGTTGAATCTGAAGCATTTAATTTACAAAATGGCTTACCCCAAGGAGATAGTTTGTCACCAACCCTATTTTCTATATTCATGAATTTGCTGAACAACAGAAATTTACTCTAAAACTGAAGCCATGAATGCCGCGAGAATTGATTATATATACCATGTTTAATATATGCAGATGACATTCTCCTAATGAGCAATGACAAAGCTGGTTTACTTTCTGCTATCTCAATGGTCTTCAAATTAACTACGATAAAACAAAAATTGATTCATAATGACATACATGAAAATGATTTTGTAAATATCAGTTTGAATCATCACACAAAGCAAATTGAAATAGTTGGAGAATATAAATACTTAGAATTTTAATTTCAAATAATAATAAAAAACATTTACTTTCACTTTCTAAAAAAGGCTATCAATCTGCTTATTTAACTGCTAAAAAATTGAAAGAACTGGGAAGCGTTAATGAAACAATTGCAAGAGACACCTTTGAAATGTTAACTTTATCAAAAATGTCATATTGTGCAGAATTCCGCTTCTATAATAACTTATCTGAATTAAATAAAAAACAGTTTCAATTCTACAAACGTTTCTATCATTTATCACCCACAACCGCCTACAACATCAAGCCATCGTTTGATTGGTGAGCTTGGATTACTGCTGTTAGAATTTTATTTTTATGAACCCGCATTCAATTTTTGGATAAAAATTATCTTCAACCAAAATAATAGTATTTTGAAATTTGTTTTGACAAAATTTCACTATATTTGACAGACAACAAATATTTGTATACATGGTGTTGGAGAATAGGAAAACTGTTCAAGCAAGTTAATCTGTCAATTCAATTCAATTTATTGTATTCACTACATGTTGCATGCATCCTGTAGCAAACATACCTAGATGATAGCGTAAACACTTCAAACATAACTATCAGACAATGTAAGAATATGGTTAAAACCAGGTTGACTGAATATTTTAGAGTCGAATGGATAAATTGTGCCAAAAGAAGTAGAACTGGAACTGACTATTTGGAATCAACACAATTTGATTATTCCATAAAACGATATCTGACTCTTAATTTACCATAAAAGGATATCGCACCATTGTTGAAAATGATGTGTGGAAATCATAATTTAGCTGTAGGAACAGGAAGTTATAGAAATAGCTCAGAATATGAAGAAAGAATATGTTATTTGTGCAATGATAGAACAATAGAAACTGTATTTTATTTTATTTGTGAGTGTTCCGTATACGCAGATATCAGATCACGCCACACCATAGAAATTGATAACAATAAAACCTCTAGAATGGAAGTAAAGTTTCATGCAATACACAATAGTGGCACAAAAATCGCACGCATTTTGACTTAGATTCGCTTGTCAACGGCTGTATGATTGGGTTAGAATCAGTCACATGTGCGATTCTAAGCTTTTCATTGGTGGTTCATGCCCCAACTTAGTTCCCCCGGATGTGCCGCGACCTTGAGTCAATTTCCATTCTAGCCAACTTCAGATAAACAACAATCTATTTCTATGCGCCACACACCATTTCTTGTAAAATGTTTCGAAGCTAGATTTCTATGGTAAACTGCAAAAACTAAATATAGGAAGCGTTTTGAAATTAAGTAAATACATCAAAGCTGCAAATGACGTCGGATCAAATGCTATTTACAATCACAAATATCCGGTTGGAACAATGATTGATTAAGTGAATGCTACTTAGCTACATGCCATAAAGAACGAGACATCGCATTTGAAATATTTCAGTCTAATTTACGAGTCTGATCTATCTTTCGAGGTCCGGAGCGATTTCATCAATTTTACGTATTTCTCATCAATGCGCTCCTTTACAGGTAAGATAATTTGCATTTCTCTCAATATATTTTATGCACATGCGTTACTCGATGACATGCACATATTACTTAATGATTATTTTGTTTCGAACCTCTTAATATTTAAGATTAAATAAATTAACGTAAATCAATTTGGGATGCTGTATAGGTAAAAGTTTTGAATTGATTCATGCCGTTTATTCTTCGCTCCCCATCATCTTGTATGCATTATTATTTTTCATTGTCACATTTCTGTCATTCATAGCATTTAATTTTTTCTATCATCACCAAAACGTGTTTTCTGTTGAGAAATATACGTTCTGCTTTTCATTGATAGTTGATACTGCAGGTGCGCAGTGGTCCCAAAACATGGTCCGAAAACATCCAAGAAGAATCCGAGCCCGATGCGACCCGAATGTTGCCTGCCAGCCCTACCAGAACCCTAGATTGTTTGAAAGCAATTCGAATCCAACCCGACTGGATTACAAAAGAGTTGATTTAATTGCTTGAATTTATGGGAAGTTCGTCCAGTGTGTCAATCTCGAAGAGAATGTGAGCTAAATACGCTTGCATTGAAAATTGAGATAACTGTCACGATTCATGATTAATAACACTGATATCCAAAATTCATAATTTAATTAGAACATATACTCAAAATATAATGATTTCTTCACGCAACCTGAACATAATTATTTTTTCTCAACCCGATCATGTTGGGGTCGGGTTCGCCTCCCGATTGATGCCATCAGGAGGCGTGCGAACAGGTTTCTGATGGGAACAACAAGCAAGCAAAGATTATCTAACATTTTTACTTTTAGTTTGTTTGAAGTAATGCAATCTACTATTTTTCATTGAGTAACCCCTCGCTTCATTTATGACTGATTACGAAATATGCAAATAATCCGCAATTCCACACATTGCCCATTCGAATGAAAAGTAAAAAACTAATTCGCATCTAAAGATTTATGAGTTAGAGACGCTAGAAATTAATCTAGCTGCTACATCTCTTTTGATAATACAATGTTCAGTGTTTCATTACATGCAATTTTGGCTTATTAGCTGTCACCATATCAGTTTCAAAGAAAAAGCATCTACGTTTTCATGAACATAAATCGAATATAGTTGAATGAAATCAATTCCCGTCAACTATCTAGTCAGTGTTTAATGTACTGAATATGTTTTCACTGTTTATTAAATTCAAGCGTCTCCTTCTCCCTTCAACTAACTTTTCTCTCTTCTATTTTTCATCGACATATTCAAAACAGCAGCAAAGTACACGTTACATGTATGTAATGCCACTCAGATTGAAATCTATCTATTCATCTGCTTTTCTTTCAAAACTCTATGTCATATAACGTCACTTTGATCTTATTCATGAATGGAGCAAAAATTTCAAATCTTGTGTTTATTCTAAAAGCGGATTAAGTGCATTGTTTGCAAGAGCGACCGTGTTGAAGCATCGCAATTATTACATCATTGCTGCACGAGGGTCTCAGATTCTTATAATTCAAGCCGGTGTCGAAGTCAGCGTCATTATCCTCTTAGCTCCGAAGTTGAGAATGTATCTTCTATATTTCAACTAATATTACACTAAGTTTTTGACGAGTCAAATTTATGAACAAATAAAGTCACCAAATTCATCTTGAGAACTTTTGCATTTGCACAGCGCATTTTGTCAACTCTTATTCAAATGAACTGAATTCACTTACTTTTATTCTAGTCAAGAGAGTTTATTATCCATCATTCAAATAGACTGAAATATCCATTAGACTGAACTAATAATACAAATTCTGAAATCATGAAACTGTGAATAAAATTGAGAGTATGTAAATCTATCATTTCATTAAGTATTCTCTCCCGCTTCTTTTAGCCGTTGCGTCATTATTTCATATCTCTAGATCTGATAAAAGATACATTTGCACTCTATCAATCATATTCATAAATTTATTGTAATCACTGTAAATGTGGGTAATTTCAGAATTTGTATTGAAAATCGCATATAAAAAATTGTGTTGAATAATCGCTTATCAGGGGTCATAGTTCCAAATATGTTTGTTAAGTCTAATTCGTGCGCTCTTCTTACTCATTGCAGCATAACGATACCGACAATTTAATGTCGCATCGGGAAATGCGCCTTTCAATAATTGATTTTTCAAAGGATGACATGAATGTCTCACTCTCAGAGATGAAATGAAATTGTAATTTCTCGCATCAAGATATTTGCTGAAACATGCGCTTTAAACTACGCACATTTTCAGCAATTCTTTTAGTTATTTTGGGTCAGATCCAGCCATGAAAATACTCCTGGTTTCGTTAGGTTAATTGATGCTTTCTATTTCGAAGCGAGTTCGATAAACTGTGGCAGAAGGTTATTCTTGTCACTCAATTAGCGGCTCACAAGGTTGGACCTTGAGTTTTGGTCGACCTTGGGTAAGTGATACAAACCTTGCGTTTTCTATTTATGCTGAATATATACAGATCAAGTTACAAAAATTAATATTTTTTATTTGACTCTTAGGAGAGCTACAGGATAAGAGCATTAAGTTCTGATATCTTATCAAATTTCCACTGGAGTCACAGAATATTTCAAAAATGAAATACGGGATTAATGAAAATGAAATACAGAGGCTATTTCATTCTGGGCTTGACAATACCGCGCATTGTAAGTTCATACATATTGTATCTACTGTAAACTCACATGTATTTTGTTGCATTTGAGCACATTGAATTTTTATATGTTCCGTATATTTTATATCTTCGCACCCTTAACTTTCTGCGATAGCCGACATTTATCCAAAAATAAATTCAATCCGATTTCGTATTCTAAATATGTTTAACCATGCACTTACTGCGCAGCTATAATATTTATCAAATTTGTTTATATTTCTGACTGATCAAATGAAAACAATTGCTTTGCTATGAGCAATGCGTAACTCAATCATAATTAAATCAAAGATCTTCAATTAGTCAGTATATCAGTGCAGGCTAGATTATAAGAAACCTTTATGACGTAATACATGCACTTAGGCTACTAATTACAATTATTGCAATAATAAATCGTTTCCCACTAATACCACACTTCTCATGGGCCCAATAGGAACTTTGGCCTATAGAAGAATCTTTATGTCAGCACAAAATACAAAGAATGCACTTCGTTTACTTGATTTCATTCATTTATTTAAACTTGGGCTTGGGTTTTGACCCCAAGTTTTGGCCCAACCTTGCGGCTCATAGAACAGACCAATTTTTCGACAATGCCCGAGCTTCATCGAAATTATATACTCGAATACAATGTCCAAACTAAAAAAAATAGCTTGTAGACATGTCTGCAAGCATCGAAATGGAAGAAGAAACTTAAAGTTCCATTATTAGAGCCACACGTTTATAGTCTAAGCATCAATGTTGATATCATCATATTCCAGTTGAGCTACTTAAAGCTATTATTAAGCTGAGTGAAATATTACGAAACAATCATACAAATCATTCATAAAGTACTGCAAGATGTCGACAGAATTTCAGTTTTTGCTTCATCCAATAAAAAAATGAAGCTTTAACGTGACTACTCCTCCATACTGGGGGCTTGGACGGTGCTGACATTGTCAGACTTTTCTGGAGTGTTGTGGTACTGTTAGTCCGGATGCCCTTCCTACCGACTTCCAATGACTCCTTCGGGGCTCGGCCCCTGAACCAAAAGATCGCTAAGCCAAGCACTTAACCACTGTGCCACGGAGACCATGTCATCCAATATCAAATATAAAATCATCATTTACAATTCCATCTGATTTAATCAGATAAATCCCACATAAACAATTTCTATAAGATTGCCTTACGTGCATGGAGCGAAATAGAGCTGTCAACCATCCTTACTATATGTTGTCAGTGGAAAATGCTCATATTGCCAAAAAAAGTTAAAAATGAGCTTGAGCATCAAGTAGCTGTAATATGAGTTATCAATTGATATTCGCAGCAACTGACTAATCACACGATAGCAGTCATCAATTGCATCAGTCAAACAGGCATGCAAATTAAAGTGGTTATTTGGTGGCTGGAAACAAATCAGCACAGACCGATGTCACGTTTTCGATGTTTTGTTTATAAATATAGCGTGTTTTATTTGATTAAATAGGCTGAAGAATAACTTTCATACTTTTGATATCACCTCACTGATATTTACAAATCTAGTAACATTATTTTCTATAAAATCCATTGCACTTTATCCATGAACTCCTACCTGCATCGTATGGCACCGATATCAACATAAGAAAAAACGAAAAAATTACTC
This sequence comes from Prostheceraeus crozeri, assembly GCA_907163375.1. Classification (NCBI taxonomy): domain Eukaryota; kingdom Metazoa; phylum Platyhelminthes; order Polycladida; family Euryleptidae; genus Prostheceraeus; species Prostheceraeus crozeri. Next base: position 131,883 of record CAJQUW010006103.1, on the reverse strand, counting down.
AAAAATGAATATTTGCACAGGAAAACATACTGAGCGCGTATAAATGCAAGATAAGTTCAAATCACGGGTTAACAAATGTAATGAAAATGTATCGCGTACCGTTAGTAGTGAGCAGTCCTTCGTGAAGATGAGTCACTCGGCCAGGATGTACCATCGCCCAGCCTCTTCGTGTATCGACTATCGAACAGTTATAGCGAAGAAAGCGCGCACCACCACCTTGATAGTCAATATTTCGTCGATTAAGAGCAATATTTAGAGTGTACGATGAGGCATCATGATGTGGACGAAGAGAAGCCTGTTCTGTCGGCTTGTATCGAACAACAAAGTTCATCCTGGCTGATGGTTCGTCCTCATATCCTTGAAATAGCCTCTTCTGAATAGGATACATATATTTACGGAGGAATTCCATCCAATGATCCTCCCAATTGACTTGTCGCATATGAATATCACGGGTGGGTACGTTCTCATAACCACCCTCCAGTCGCGGATCTTCGTTCTTACCATTCGACCATTGTCCAAAGAATTCCATGTCTCCTATCAAATCCTGACAAAATTTTTCGGACAAGAGAGGTATCCAATAAACATCAGGACATGGCTGCTCATAATCAGCTAATTCTTTTTCACCATCAATGTTTTGTGAATAGTTAGGATGAAGATATTTCCTCTCCCAATCATAGGGATTACTAAAGATGGTCCAAAGGTCGTTGTTGAGATGAGCAGTTGGAAAATTCTCCGCGTCGATCAAGTGCCCATACTGTTGAGTATTCAGCAAAAACATGAAAATGCCATGCTTGCGAGCATATTTAGCAAATGCCACATCAGAGTCTGAACCAATGCCATCTTCGTATGCACTCACCAGTTTTGGGACCATGCTTCGTCGAATAGCGTAGATGTTGGTAATATATGGGACGTTCCATACGCCGAGTTTCCGACGCTCTACAAGGTCAACATAATCATCGGAGCGAGCATAGTATCCATCCTCGCTTAGAGCTCCCCAGAAATTAGACCACAGCTTGAACGGACGCATGACAAGCGGAGCGACAATGGAGCGATTAGTGTCCACTAACTGCGTAAGCGTGGCCTTTTCCGTCAATTGTACAATGGAGTCGATAGAAAAGAAAACAGCGCATTGAGGATCAGCTTGACACATAGCCAGGAATGCATTCCTAGCATCGGATTCATCAATATGGTCCTCACGCTTGTAGATTTTGATGGATAGATAATCCTTAGCATTAGCTTTACTGAACGCTTCCACATGCTGATGATGATAAGAAGGCAATACATAAATAACCATTCGAATTTTTGATTTCGGATACGACAGAGCAATGAGATTGGAGAAGAATTCTTCAATGAATGGTGTCGGGACTTGTATGTACACAGCCATAAGGACTTGAGGAAAGTCATCACGAGGCATTGTATCAAGTCCTAACCGATTATCAGTGCAATGCTGACAACCATCAACAGGATTCCACGTTCTACCGAGATAATTTGTAAGGCTGTTGAACTCCGACTTGATCGGTCCATTACCGTGAGCAACAAGGGGAACAGACCCTGACTTGACGCTATAGAGGTAGCCGAGGCCATCTTTGTAGTTCACCGTCACTTCAGATAATGCTCCATTCAAGGTGAAGAAAATTTCAGAAGTGGTATCCAATTGGATTCCCATCTCCCGACGAGTATTAGCATCAAGAAAAAGTTTGGTATAGTAAAGTTGGTCATCAGCGTCGTCACTTATTTCGGAGTGGCTCACCATCTGGTACACAAATGGTGCATAGCCAATAAAACCACCGGAATTGAGATACCGCTTCTCATTTGGTCCAACAGGCGGATATTTATCAGCCAGACTGCGATCCGGCCAGCAGTAATATTCAGCAGAAAAGAGTACCTTTGCACCGGAGCGCATAAACTTCCTCACTATCTCGTCTGTAGAATTTAAAAAAACGACGTCGTAACTGTCGGAAAACATAACAATTAGCTCCTCCTTTGTCTTGTACTTCTCCATAGCCGCTCGTAGGAGTCGAATCTACTATCACCTCCGTTACAATCAATAGACCCCTCCTATCACCGATTTACCAATCCCTATCCCAACCCAACTTCCAAAACCACTACTAAATCCTCACTAAAACCTCTATTTACTACCATCCTAATTCATATAATACTCTACATTAACATTCCTTCCAATTCCACCAATAACTATCAACATCCACTCTACTCTCTCCATCACCATCTTCCCCTTCACAAAACCCTCTTAAAACCCTTTCCTCATCTTCAAATACCCTCCCTCATACATTCCCTCTCTCTCATATCCCTCCCTCAATCATTCTAACTACCCTATAAAACAATTCACTTCAACCATTCCTCCTCATTCCCCTTTTCCTTACCTATTACATTCCTCTCTAATATTACTATCATTATTCCTCCCCCAAAAATCTCTATTCTTATTCATTAATAATGTTGTCTGTCACACAGTCCATATAACTTCATCTCCAGAAGTCCAATGAATATAGTCCTGCGATACTCCCCCACTATGTCCGTCCCCAAAAATTGCCACCACGAGCACACCGACGTGCATCACCTTCGGCTGAAGTTCTCTCTCCTACTCCAAAATCAGTTACTCCTGACCCTTCCTACCCACCACTGATCCCACCTTCTCTCACATAGACTCCCCAACATTTATCCACGTGCTGAACACACTCAACAACCACCCCTCAAGTAACACCTAATCTTACTGACTCCCACTCTCTCTACGTACCTTAAATTACATCTAGAAATTACCCTGAAATGCACTCACTGATGTCTCTCCCCAACGTCTATAGAAAGTTCCACACAAACAGTAGATCTCAGCTATGAATTAGTCGTCACACACATGATATAGAGACCAGTGTAGAATTCTAAATACCCCGACCTAATCCCACTGAACTAATCTGTTCCCCTACAAACTCCTAAAATACAAATCGCTCACTATGAAGCTAGACTAAATCAGGCTCCTGCTAGTGTAAAGATACACCTCTTGTCGTTATTAACATACAACAAATGAATCTCTCTCACAACCTATTATGGTTAGCCATGATGAAGATAGAATGTACAGAAGAGACTCATCAAACACATAAACCACATCACCGTGATTAACTCAACCAAAACAACCACTGTTGCACGCTCTACAACTACACGCACTGTCGTATCTCCTAAATATAAGAATCCTCCCCGATCGCATGCTACCACTTGTCCTCCTAGATGACCCTCTCTCATGTCTATATAATGCTCGTTGTGTGTGTGTGTGTGTCTTGTACATCTCACTTCAACTCTACATGACCTAGATGCCTCCAAAACACTAGTCAACTCGACACTTACGACACATCAAACCGCTCTCAATCCTGTTACTGTGCGTGTATCACGATATGCGTGCTCACACGATTATCTTTAGCTGTGTGCTCTCCCGCTCTCTACATCGGTCCTAACCATTCTATAGTATCCCACTACTCTGAAATCATGCCCCACCTCTCTCTCGCGCGCTAGAGCCATCCTATTTGTCCGCATATCTCAGAGAGCTGTAGTGATTAACTGAATCTTCTCTCTATGACACTCAAAATGTCATTGTGTGTGTGTGTCTCCCAGCTTACAGCGTTCGTGTGTGCTAAGTGTACCAACTTCGCGTGTCTCTCCCCAATCTATCCACCACCAAAGCACTCTCCCTTACCTTTAAACCGGTCCCTCCATCCACCTCAATAAACTTCTCCTGATTCGCCATCACTACGCGAGACCTTTTCTCACACCGCAGTCTTGTGTCTCTACACATTCAGCTTCTATAGACTCTGTTTCACTCCGCCTCTCTCCGCCTCACCTCCATCGGATCTTCTGTAACAGAACATCTCTCGCACAGTGAGTTAATCGCTACCTGTGAGTATGGATGTGGATCATGACCCTCGCTCACGCGCGAAACATAGGGTTTGCAGATAGTATGAGTGTAATGTCGCGCTGATACTCGCATGCTCCGAAAGCGCGCCTCTATATCAGACTCTCCACATAATACATGGCTTGCTGCGATAACGAGTTACATAAACTTCTTGTGAAGCCGCTAAACAAGTGTTGCATTTGAAGTGTTGAGTACGACAGGTAGCCACTGTCTCGTGTGACTCTCTCGGACCTGTGTTCGTGAGAAGATGACTTCATGAATAGTGAAGAGTAAACCTGTCGCTCTGATCCACAAGACTTGTTTGCGCGATGTCTGCCTGAAGAGATCATGTGTCCACTTGCGGCGAGTAGTTATATCACAAAAATTGAATCTACTTCACACGCGATCCATTTGCGCCACTATGCTGATCAATAGAGAGTAATATGAGAAAAAGAGAAGATAGAACAAAGAGACATGCTAGCTAGACTCCTCATAAGAAAGTGGAGCTCGGCTCCAAGCGCACTCCCCCTCCGCTCGTCCCCATTGCAGAGCGCTTGAAAATGAATGACTTCTTGTACATGTACAGTTGTAGTAGAACAGCTCCTGCTGTTTCGTGATGCCTGTTTCCTTACTTATGCAAGCTGGTAAGACGTGATTCCGACAAACTTGAATCAACAGAATCATTCAGACATCTCAAGTATTTAATACTAATATCTACAATGCTACTGACGTCACAGATTTTGGTGTGACCCGACAAGGCACTTGTGCTGTTTCTGTTTTTGATACTGTTGTAGTGCTTATAATATCAAATGCAAAAAGGACGAGGAGCTTTCCTATGTAGTGAATGACAAGTTCACGAAAATTTTGAATGGCACTCAGTTCACGTCCATTTTAAAAATCGCGAACACCGTTCAGCTCAAGTTCGGCAATTAGTCCATCTCGTTCACTTTACGTTCACCTTTCCCTTTCCGTTCATTTCCCGTTCAATTCAAAAGGAATTTTGAAATTTTCTTTGACTACGTAGTTATCTATCTAAATAATTGAGTCATCGCTTCTTTCACATGTATAAATATTCCAGTGTAAGATATTACGAACTATGATGTCACTGCAATTTGGAGAATTCACAAGTTATAAGCTTACATGGCTTAACAGCACCGATACTTTTCCTCTTTGACATAATGGCAATTGCATGAAGGTATACTTGTATAAATCTGTCTTTAATAGATAAAGCAGCACTACATTTTGTAACGATCAATCCTAAGCATCCTACAGTCTTTTGTCATAAAATGAAATTAATTTGTAGCTGCTTTAGTCATAAGAATTAGGGCATATGCGTCTGGGTGTTCCCAGTTACTTCATCAGAAATGTCATCATCTAAGATTTCCAAGAATTCGATATTGTGCATGCGTGTGATCATGAGCGTCAAGCAGCCGAAAGTATGGATAAAAATAGCTTAGGATGGACCATTCTAACTAGGTAATTTCGGTCAATCATGTGTGAACGTCTAAATGTAGAAATGAACGAGAGCAACAACTCCCTTTCATCTCCAAAATATCCGAACGCCATTCAGCTCAAATTCACGAAAATCGTGAACTAGTTCAACTGAACGGCGCTCTGTCACACTCTGCTCCTATGCTTTTAGCATCATATTTGTAACATGGAAATTAACAAACCGTCATCCCTATCCTCTGCCCCTCTCCTTTTTATTGTAGATTTGCATGGATCTCAGAAATGACTAAATTCTTCCCTATATTTACGTGTGCCCCATTTCTACCGAGATGTAGGTTCCCTGTACATAGTGTAAGTCATAATTCGTGATAATCTGTGATAACAACTAGAGTCAAAAGAAGAAGGACTATTTTCCATGTTCTGTGCTATTTTAGTTATAGTGTCTTGTAATAGCTTAATTACATTCTATTCTATGTAGTAATAGTGTTATTGCAGTTCAATTTCTACTTAAATTTTCTTTGCTTGTAACGCATTTTTTGATTGTACATTAATTATTCATTTCCCTCTAAAGTAACTATTGATGGCCTGTGTCTTTCTATACTTCCAGTAGTAGCCTATCTGCGGTTTGAGGCGCTCGTGTTACGTTGTGCACTTGTGTGGAATGCGTGTTAGAAGGATACGTAGGCTTAAGATTTCCAATTATTACCAGTTCATAGGCCGATGCCTACCAACTTCTTTCCGTTCACGAGAAAGCTACAGCGAGTTCACTCAAGAACTGGTCAACCTAATGATCACAACAATACTGCATCTGTGAACCTACAGATTGGAGAGGGTCCTCTGGCCGCATAAGGATTACTTCAATTAATTTTCAAATTACCAAGAATTATATTCTATTATAAATGAGTGATTGGTTAATTCTCATCAACGTGTGAGAATAAATCATACGCATGACCAATTCTGCATCTATTGAAGTGATTCTGCCGTTATCTAATGATAATGCTTAACCTTGAATAGTCTGAAAAAATTCCGATTGCTATACATAGATAGCATACACAAGGCATACATGGCTAAGTTGTATAAAAATGTATTATTAATAGTTTAGCCGGCAACTAGTTAAAGCATTCATTTAACAGCTTCAGCCCCTTTTCCTAGTTATTATAGTGCTGAGGTCGCTTTGAGTGACAGACTGGGTCAGCACGGAAAATTTAGGAAAAGATACCTGAAATTTGAGCAAAGTCGAACGCACGTAGTAGTGAAAGGGTTATCGAAATAGCATTAAACATTGACGCCCAAATGTGCAGACAATTGAGCTATGTTGTGGACATGTCGTGCGTATCCGATTTATGATTCCAAAGCCGTCATCGGTTCTCCACGAGATTCGTACTTGGAGATCCCCAATCTTTTGAAAATCATAAAATAGAGAAACTGAAGTATTTATACAATGCTTCTACAAAGAAATCTAAATTTCAAAGTTCAAACTTCCATCCAGAAAATAAATTACAGGTGCATGGCTTTAGAACAGTACAAGGACAATAAAAATTATAATAATCAACAACACAAACTAAAAATAATAGTTAAGTGGACCATACTTTTAGCTGAAAGAAACAAAGCGCAAAACGAAAGTCAGTGAAATATTTGTGTATTAAAATGAAATCAATGAAGTCTTGCACCACCCATCACTACCATTACACTGAGGATTTGAATGGTGCTGACATAGTCAGAATTTTCTGGAGTGTCGTGACGCCTTGAGTCTGGATGCCTCGTCTGCCAACTTCCACTGACACTTTCGGGGATCGACCTCTAGACCAAGAAGTCGCTAGGCCACTCATTTAACCACTTTGCCACAGATAACACTCAATAACACGAGAAAAACTTAGAAAAAACTTATGCAGCATTATTAATTTGCAATAAACTTATTTAATTAATGAATGCGTAGATAAATATATTCTGTTTTTTTGTAATACATGCATACACGTATATGTAATTCATCTACATGTACCTATGCACATGCATGCACAGTGTTGTGCCGCAAAATTGACCACCCTATCAAATTTGTAAAAGAGCACGAATATCATCATTGCGCATTTATTAATACAAATTACTTTTGGACTGTCATTTCAGTCTCGTAAGAATGGCCAGAAAAATGTAAAAAGAATGAAGACTATATGGATGTGTAGCCACCTCTAGAAAACCGCATTTTAGCAAAATTAACAGGAGTGGGCAATTTTGCTGCACAACAATGTGTATTCACATTTGCCTATGCTACCATGCTGTGTACTACTTTTACAGACTATAATATAATTTTCTATTGATTCATGTCACAATTAATTTCGTCATGATTTTTTCCTTGTCACGTAAACATGAAGCAGGAAATTCCTTTGTGACCATAGACGCTGTCATTCATCCTACACGAATTGCATTGACGTATTGAATTTCTTTCGTCTTCTTGTACGGGAAATGTTTCCTTTTCCAGGAGGTGAAGAAAATTATCGATCCTTTTTTCTACAGACGATTAATGTTTTTGACAATAATGCAAGTAAAATTTCCCGACGCGCTTCGTGTCGGAGGACAGCCCCAATGGATGTCTCAAGATACCCCTTGAGATCATCCATCAAGACGGAACGAGTCTCGGAATTTTACTTGCATTATTGTCGAAAAAATAAATCGTCAATAATTTAAGTGAGAGATGCATCTCTTGCCTCTTGACAAGATATTGAATTTTTATTATTGTGTAGATCTACAAACTTCCGTCGAAGAGATGAAATTTCTATTCAATGCAAATTTCCACTGTCTGACGACCATTAGGTTATGGACTCACTCGGTGGTCGAAAAGGCTGTAGGGCTTCATGCCACGGATGTCGTAGGTGAGAATGGCATCGAGGATGAAAAGCAGATGAGAATGGTGTAGAAGAAGACCGTAATTTGTGGCTGGTTGATCGATGGCTAATTCCACGAGTGATAAACGACCGTCAACGTTGTCTCTCCAACTTTCATCCATCATGAACGCAGGAACAACGTCCGCATCACAATTTGCCTGCAAGCAGTATGACCGTTATTCATTGTTCGTCCAATGCAAAACTACCGCTTGTATGTACTAAACGTATCTGGAGACTAAACGATAAGATCTCAAATGTCATCGGGAAAATGTTTAAGAAGTTTCACACTGATATTTAAACATCTACAGTAAAATAATGACAAATTATATATTTATTGCGACATGTCATTGAGCTTGCATACATCAATAGAATAATAGAAACTGCGGATGAAGATGAGAAGCATTTAAAACAGACACTTTGAAACCGATTTATTTAACATTTCGATTGGTAGTTCGATCTTTACCATTTTCTCTTTGATCGGTACAAACGTTGGGCTTGAAACTTGTAGAATATTGAGAATTAAATACCAGCCAGGCAGAGTGAAAAAATGAAGGTGACTTTATGACATTCAAATACAATAAACTGGTTCGACATTGCTATCTAATGAATGTGAAATGCTGTTGAACCATACATCATATAAGTTTCTCAGAACATCGTGTTTGTTCCTGGTGCTCTCAGAATGGACTAAAATTAAGCAAGTACAAGAAGATGGCCATGTTTGTTTCAATCTCCGAGATAAACTTATCCGGTCAATGATATAAGAGCTCCAAAAAAAAATAGCGACCAGTTGCGCAACCTATAATTCTGGTATTACATGGGATCTTTACGTCAAAGAAATCTGCACTTGCATTACTCAACGACTGCAGTTTTGATGCGGTTAGAAATGCCTTCCCCTTGCTATTGTTGTGGTGCAAACGGTATCCCAACATCTCTCTATATTTCTAAATAGTAATACTACCGGTTTAAATAACTGAAATACAGAGAGAATTGAAAAGACACGTCGACATTCTTTTGGTTGGTGGTATCCAATGCGGGTGTAACTCATTTGTGTATCTGGCAATCATTCGAAAACAGTACTGCATAACAAACTTTTCCGTGACATCAAAAATGGTTATCTTTTAAAGAACTTTATTCCTTGGCAGTTCGATAGTACTCAATCATATGAATGACCTCATTCACAAATTTCTTTACGACAATTCTCTTTTATGTTATTCGGAAATAATGAATAGCCAACAACCGTTGGCAAGAATTCTGATTAACCAACGTTGAAGAATTTTCTTTGTACTTGCTGAATTAGCATCGTACGTGGTTTTTATGGCACCCTGTATACTTTTGCAACTTGTGATTTTCGATGTTTCGAACCAAGTCATCCTACTTCTACCATGCTACTTCCATTATTAACTTCTATTGTTGAATACATAGAATGTGTAAAAATGTTCATGAACGCAATGCCCTTTTGCAGTAATTAAAGGCTTGGGGATAGACAAATTGAGAATTAATGTTAAGTCGCATACAGTAAGCTCAGATATTTAATAACACTTTATTTTGCTTTGATGCTTGCGACTTGCAGTTCTGCACTGCCACATCGTGCAGGACAAGTGAGAGCTGCGGCATGGATACGAGTGATGCTATGAGACATTGCCTAAACGAGTCTGCGAATGCATCAAGACTACAACCACGCTTCATTGTCCTTCAAGTGGGGCATTGCAGAGCGGTAAGTAAACAATGGGACATTGCTGAACGGGACATAGTAATCAAGCAACAACTTTGATGTGGTCATCTATGGTTGGAAGCGGTTACCTGAGGTCGCAAGCAGTAGAATAACAGCACTCCGTTGGTCTTGATGCAATGATTAATAGCTTAGTGAGCATCACTCTCAACCTTGTAGTAGTTTTTAATTGATCCAGGAATAAATTGATTTCATTCAAGAAATCTATTTTTTATGGAACCTTTATTTTCAATTGAATATAAGTGACATGGAGAAATGACCACATCATGAAAAGACATGAATGAAATGATGTCATGAAATGAACAACTGATATCTTTGACTCTTCGTATTTCGACGTCGTCTTTTGTTTCGCAGATATCAGCAATAATTGAAACATCGCATTTACTCGAATAGAGTCCACGGTGAATTGAAAAATAATCACATAACCCCTCCTCAAATAGTGCCCGCACCTGAATTGATCAATTAAGAGGCTTTCAGGATATTTATCATAGAACGAGCGCCATGGGAGTGCAACTACATGATAAACTTGACGTTTACTTTGTCTCACTGTGGTCGCATAAATTCTTGATTTTTAGATAATCAACATAGGATTGGTCATAATCATTTTATTGACAACAGTGCTGCTCTCCATCACAGAATATAACCACTTGTTTACGAGACTCACTTTCATTCCTATCTTTAGAGAGAATTACAATTCTCAAAATGATAAGTAGGCCCTAATGACTGAATTGATAATCACTACTAATACTACTCATAAAACGTCTATATTTTTTTTAATTTTTTTTACGGATTTTACGTCACTTTTTACCCCTACTGGGGTCTTGGACGGTTCTAAAAAACGTCTATATAAAGCGATAAATTAAATAAAATGATCAATACCACATCGTCATTCAAGACAAATCTCTGGTTCTACTTAATGCAAATTCTGTGTCTCGATACGTCGGCATTCTCGCATTTATTTTATTCTTCCTTCGACTTCTTCCCTTTCGCATAACGCCCCATCACCAACATATCGAGTTAAATTACAAGTAAGAAAATATATTCCCACAACCCGCGCTCGAATAGAGCAGGCATTGACATTGCAAAAAAGTCATACAAGCTGCGGGCTATGTTTGAGAAGATAAGGCAAGCTAAACTTATTTAAGCACGACCATCGCATGAGCAGAATGAAAAATGATAGACAAGGTAAAGAAGAAGAAAAATTGCGTGACACATTTCATTTACCTCTTCAAGCTCACACGGTGAACATGATTCTTAGAACAGGATTTGTATTGTAATTACAGTGAGAGGTAGACATTGATAGTCCACTCATCCCGGTTATCCATCACACGACGATAAGGATCTAATTACTTGGTGGTGAATCAATCATGTCAATGGTTAGACGAGAAATAATGTCATGAAAAATATTAGGATGGATAATAGGAGAAATAGATCTGAACTCCATCATAAGATTTCCCTTCGGTCATCAAATCAATCATCACATGAAATTTATTGAAACGTCTAAATTTCGTTCAACAGTTGCAAAAATTGTCCACTAAGAATCACGAAAGTTCACGATAAATTTCCAAAAGCTTCATCAATAATGAACACTTTCATGAATGCACTTTCATTTTATAGCGTCTATGATTAGTTTTATAAGATCTATTTATACGAAATTTTATTAGATCGATCTTTCACGAGATATCTATTCATTGATCATATTGATTAGTATATTTGATAATATGACAAATCATGTGTGGTTTGATCCTGCCAATTGACACAGTCGCCTGTAACCGTTGTTGCTCAGTTGGCTAGAACACATGTCTAGTTAACCTCGGTCGTAGGTTCAAATCCTGCCAACCGCACTTCCTTTACATGGCAATTTGATCTATCGTTTATTTCATTTCATTCTATTGCTAATTTTATGAATGCATCTTAATTATATGAATAAATTTCCTTTTAGCTGAAAACACAACAAATGTGAGGGATGCGGCTTGCATCCGGATGGCGAGCACCTCCTGACGGTAGCCATCAGAAAATGGTTTTGATTGACAAACAGACCCAGTGTCGTAATATCTTTGGCTTTGACAATTTATCGCCGACACGTAACTGCTCTCCTTTAAAACATCTTAATCACACTGAAATCGATGTGCAACTTTACATAATGTACAGCTAATCAAATAACATTATGATGTGATGTTAAATCTAAATTTAAAAGATCTCCTATTTTTGACCCGAAGTCTCCTATTTCTGTGACTTATATACCATTTAGTTGAGACTCTATGTCATTCCATTTTATGCATGATATCTTTTCAGGCCCCTACTCACAACAATTTGCAGACTTTGAATTTTTGTGTAAATTTGCATGAATAAAGTCCTTCTATTCCTGATGAAGATCAAGAGCGGCTGACCGACTCCTATCCGAAGCCGGTCGAATAAAGTCTTGGACCAGTTGATTTATACGACGTTTTTACTATCGAAATATTAAATGATGTGACGTTTGTAATCATAACATTTAGTATTGAATCATAATTTGAAAAATGAGCCTTCCTTTTGTAAAAAAGTTAAAAAACCCAACGCCTCGTGCACCACGCACGGACTTAGAAATAAGTAACAAATCGCTCATTTGCCGACCGTTATGCAGAGCATCGGAGAAACAGACAATAGGAGTGCCATCTCCGATCATGCTGTCCATGCTCATAATAATAAGATCCTCAGCTTGGAAGATTTCACAATTGAATTTATTCAACGCTTCAGCGACCATTTTTCTTACCAGGATTGCTGAAGCGAATTGTATTAAACCATATGATCCAGCATTGATTAGGAAACATGAAGTGACGAGTTATAATTGGTCATATATTCGAGTAAACCCATCGTTTTAGAAGCTGCACTTTGTTGCCCATGACTAAATTCGTGGTGGACGAAACATTGGAGGTTTTGACTTTTTTAAAAATAAAGAAAACATTTGGTCTAAAAAAAGGAGAATTCATTTTTGATTCTTTTTTCAATTTATGAAAAATTATCTTCCACTCGACGCTGTCAATTAGCATTGAACGTACAATAGTGTACTGAAACAGGTGAATAGCTGAAAACGAGCATTTTCATGAAAGTGGTCCCGAGAAACCCGTGGATTTCTGTTTATATTTTATCGTCAATCATTTACAAAGGGAATGATACAGTTACACTTAAACGTGTACTTTTCTGAGTGACATATTGAGGTTTACATGAAACATGAGTTCCTGATATCCTGATAATGATAAAAATGATATATACAAGCAATTTTACAGCCGTGCGGCCCCGAACACCCATTTTATGCAATTGGGGTTTAAAAGAAGTAATGAGATATTTTCCTTCGATTCAATACAAAACTGTCGTTACATGTCACTAGAATAAGAGTGCATAAATAGAAAGATTTATGCAGTTTGCTTGTGAACCATTGAACTATTTTGTAACAAGCATGGCTGTAACGGGCATAAAAGCGATTCTTGTGCAAAAATGCTTAGATCTTTGCAATTATTGAAATCTACGTACCATCATTATTTGGGCGTGCCATGGACTCCATGAGTCTACTTATCGCATTGTTATAAACATGTGACATTCTGTTGCAGGCGACAAAAAATACTGGTGAAAAATTGAGTGGCAGTAACTCAAGCAACGAATGTAAAAAGATTAATTTCCTTCTTTTGGAATTTCAGGACTGCAGTCTTTTTTACATCCAATTAATAAGTCAACATAGCTTGATATTGCAAAATATGAATCGAATAATTTCACTGAATTTATGTGGGGATTTCTAAAAATGACTAAGTTGCAAAAACGAAATTTATTGGATTATCGTTAAATTCATTTGAAAATTGAGGTAGCCATTAGATATGGCTAAATTAATCAATTACCTCCCCTTTTTGTAGAACAAGTCATGCTGCGATAAATTCTTTAAATTTATGAACTTGCCAGAATGATTTAGAAAATTACAAGTTGGATCGAAGCGCAAGGGAGATAAAAACGCTCAGTTGAATTCTTTCCCATCCACATCATCCGGTAGATTACCACGTGCCGCCACGTGATCGAAAAAGCCAGGGATTAGATAACTATGACTCATGTTGCTTCCTGTGGAAGCACGTACAAGGAAAAGTGCACTTCATTCCCTACAGGCTACCACCTTCACGAAAACATGCCGATTAAATGTCTACGATCCAATTTGCGATAAACCGTCATCAATGATAGGCATTTCGACAGTGGAAAACTATACACATCACAACGACTGCTACTTGTCGGACAAATTCTGAGAAATCAAACTACATATGATTAAGCCTTTAATAAAGGAGAAATCGAAAATCTTCCGTGTATTTGTGAACTGCCAGCATCATATAACAGCCTACAAATGCTTAAAAAATACCTTTGTCTTTATCTGCATTATCTGTGACCAAAAACATGTACTTTTGCGATGAATTTGAATTTTTGAGAATCAGATTTTGAATTGACAGGTAGAAGCTTGTGATATAAAATGAAACATCATCAACATTACTCAGACACTGCTAATGTGATGTTTCCTGCATACTCGTTCTGAATTGCACGACTAACGTCAAAGTATCAATTCTAAAATAACTTCCTTGATTGAGGCACTTGAAAAATTAAGTTATCTAGATATCGTACATGCCTGAATTGCTTTACTTGTACGAAGCATGAACGCATCATTTGACGCACATTTTGAACTTTACAAATGGTGTCCCACGGCTTTTCGAGGAAAAAATTCCAGGTCCACTTATGCAAAATTCCAGGCTTCTTGCACTAGCTTTTCTAGTCATATTTCAAGGTTTTCATGTTTAAACATTGATACTACATCGATTTTACAGGTTATTCACGGTTAGAATGTACAGCACATGTAATCATGTATGTAGTCAGATTTCCGCCAGTAGAGAAGGCTGAGGAATCATGTGAAGGCTCTGATGCAGGTTGAAATAAATGTTCAAAAATAGTATTTACGATCAAGTTATATAATCTTCAAGTTACAATAGGATTGTGCTACCATCATACATAGCATCATTTTTCTCAAAATCAAGTTTTAATTTTGTAATATATTTCTCTCAGTACGCAGAGTACATCAAAAATCAATTTAAGGTCTAATACATCAAGTTATGACAATTGCAGGTTTTCCAGGTCAAACCACAAAATTCCAGGCTTACAGTCTTGGATGAGCTAGACAATGATTCCCATCAGTGCAAAAGCTGCATTTATTAGCAAATGCAATGTAGCAGTAGATATACATCTGCTTTAACGTCATTACTTTCCAATACTGGAGGCTTGGACGGCGCTGACACAGTCAGACTTTCCTGTAGCAATGTGGTACTTTTAGTCCGGATGCCCTTCCTGCCGACTTCCAATGACACTTTCGGGGTTTGACCTCTGGACCAAAGGATCGCCAGGCCAAACACTTGACATATATAAAACGAAATGTAATCCGAGCTTAACTTAATGAATTTCGAGCTTAACTCGCATGTGGACCGTACCATGTTTCTTGCAATGTCCTGGAAAGTGTCATGTCGCTATATTATGTTTTATTTTCTCCTTACCAATTGTCATTTAAATTCTCTTCTTGCCCTGTAAATTCCACTTCAAGCTTCTGTTTCTGTAAATTCATTAAGATTCTTTAAAAAGGAGGACAACCACTATATTTCCACAAATGAAATAATGGTGCACCGGTGTTACTCTTCTTGCTTCCCCTGCTCTCAGTTTCGGGAGAAAGTATTATGTAGCTTAGAATCTCCGGGATTGGAAGTTAACTCTTAGTCACTCATGCTGTTCACCTTCCCCCTCTTTGAAATGATGCTACAATACTGAGATATCTAGGTTTATGTCTTCTAGGAGGCTTTATTAAGCAAACTTGCTTCGCTTTGTCCGAGGGGAAATTAAGTAATAGCAGTTTTCTGATATACATTTTCCGGCCAGCAACTTAGATTGGGGGAAAAGAATATTACAACACTGGCACTGTGATCTTGTGGCAGAGTGCTCTGCGTCCGGGAGATCTGGTTTCGAACCTCGGTCGGGTCAAACCTAAGGCTAAAAGGCACCGACTTGAATCTAATAGGTATACTCTGCTTCATGTGCTTCCAAGTAAAAACAAGTATTATTCATTTATTTAGATAAATGGCGTGCTATTTCCAAATGTTGTTGCTTGATTCGGGCAGTTGTTGAAGACACCTTGCATCACAATAAAGTAGGCATGAATCAAATCGATCATATTTTCGTTTCGAATGTTATTGAAAAGTCACAGAATGTATTGTGCAAATTTTGCATCACATATAATCGCCATGATATTCAACAAATGCATAACTCAAACTAACGTGCCTCATAGTTGGAAGTGCGCAGATATTATTCCGTGTCCTAAAACGAATCCACCTAACTTAAAAAATGTAAGACCTATATCTCTGCTGCCAGTTCCGGAACGTCTGTTAGAAAAGCAGTTGCTGAAACACATGAAGAGTGAATTCATTGACCGATATGACCGCAAACAATTTGCATATCGCCCAAAAAGTTCCACGACCTGTGCCCTTCTAGACATCGACAACTTCATCTCCTCAAGTTTACAAGAAAAGAATGTTTTTGCATGCCATTTGCTTGTGCTTGACATGGAGAAGGGCTTTGACAAATTGTCTCATCGCATCTTAATTGACAAAATGAAATCAGACGGTTTCAGTGATTTTACTTTTAATTTTGTGATTAATTACTTGAGTTCTCGTTTACAAAGAGTTCGTTGGCAGTCTACATATGGTGACTATTTACCAGTTTGCAGTGGAATACCTCAAGGGTCATGTATTGGCCCCTTTGTATTCAATTACTATTGTGCCGATATGCCATACCCTGTATCTGATGATGTTATGTTAGTCAAGTACGCGGACGATATCATTATCATTGGTAAAGTGAAGCTAGATTGTCGAAAAAGTCCACTTCTATCGACATTTTCCGAAATACTGAAATGGTCTGACGAAAATAAGATGACAATAAAATCAGAGAAAAGCCACCAAATGTTTGTTACGCTACGTTCCAATTATGATATGGATGACTTCTTTATCCCTCAGATTCCCGTGTGCAAGTTCATAAAGATACTTGGTGTAACATTTGATTCCAACCTGAACTTCCGACAGCATGTGCACAACATTTCTAAGAAGGCATCATCAAGACTTCACGTTCTGCGAAAATTAAAGCCCTTCCTCCCTACTTCAGGTTTAGTGCAAATATACAACAATTGTGTGAGAAGCATAGTAGAATACTCTGCTGCCATGTTCGTTGGTTTCAGCAGTTCGAACAATTCTTCCTTGGAACGTGTGCAGAATAGGGCTCACAAAATTATTTGTGGCTCCTCTACATGTCATTGCTCTAACTTTTTGCCCCTTGAGTATCGTCGCCTCATGATCGGTTTCGACATTTTTTCATCTCTGTCCCAAGATCAGAATCATCATTTGCACCATTTATGTCCTCAGCGTCTGGCTTATTCGAATAAGTTCACCATGCCTGTCTGTCTAACAGCAATGAGAAGCTCATCATTCTTAGTCAAAATGATAAAATTGTCAAACAGTGGCTTTGTTCGTTGACAGTTACTTTTCTTCGTGTTATGTGTGCTTTAGTTGTGTTATCATTAACTTTAACTTTAATTTTTTTTTCATATTGTGATGTAATCTTTTTGTCAATTTGTAGCCGCTTGTCATGCCTCACGATTACCATTATTGAGGCTTTACAGCAAAATATACACGTCTATTATTATTATTATTATTATATCCTTGCTTTATCCGATGATGAGTTTAACTATAAATTTATTAAAGTCTAATGGAGATTGCCGTGTAGTGATTACATAAGAAACAAAATAATACGACATTAATTAACTCGATTCTTCCCAAATTGTCAAAAGCAATACTAAGTCTGGACATACGTCATGAATCATTTCACTTTCACAATACAAAACACAAAATATATGACAATTTAAGGAAAGTGAATGAATCTATAATTAGTGATCTTGATGAATATTTAATCGAAATGCAACTCAATTCAGTTGCCGTCATCACAATTACACGCCAACGCTCCACAGGCACTGTGACCTTCAAAAGCTTGGGACGTCTGTCAATTTTGGTTGGGACACTTCCTGAATTTCATTTGGAATATTGCTATCAAGAGCAGCTTCGTAACTTCTCTTATACAGAACATTTCACCAGAACTAATTGCTTCAACATTTTTTTACCATGTGAATTTAGGAATTTATCAATGATGGTATTTTGTAGCTTGGGAGAACCTAAACAAAATGCATTCTCATCGTCGCAATTATTTTCAAATGAGATGGTGTCTAATACAACGAATCGGTTAGCAAATAAAACACTCTGACAAAATTCGAACAATCAATGTCTAAGCAACGATACTCTTATGAAATGTTTTACTCTCAACAATATGTCTGTGTCTAGTTTAAAGGAAATATTGGATGAACGACTTGTGAAGGCATGCTTGCAATGTATTCACAACTTAGTTTATGGTTTCGCGTTGTGTTATTGTATCCTATATCATCAAAATGTTGAAGCAAAATCGTAGTTACACCGTGCGCGGTTATCCGACTTGAAATGCAGCTGACCAACCCGGGTAGTCGATTTGATACACACATGGATCGGACTTGGATACTTAAATGGAAAGACCTCAGAAAAGAGTCGGTTGATCCCGACATGTGCCCGAGTAATCGGCATCCATATCGGATTATAATTTGTATGTCCAGAACCGTACCCATACATACTCTTCCCGACACTCCCATCAGTGCTGAAGTTATAACCAAAAGGTCTGTGCTTGCCCACTATCCGAAGGTTCAGTCTTTCACTGTTGCAGTTTTGCAGGAAAAGGGGAAAAATTAGGTAAATCTTCCAACCAAAAAAATGATCAAAAATGTGAGAAAATCAGAGAGGCATTTTAGAAAAAATAAAAATAATGACATAGTGAAGCAATGTTGTTCACAGGGTCGTGTCTGGAAAAGGGCCAATTTGAATCAAATCGATTTCAGTCCTACTGTTATCGATTTGGAAAGAATGTGAAGTTATGTGGCTGATACTTAGTAACCAGGGATGGCACCGGGTCAAGATCCGGATCCGGGATGAGATCCGCCCGGATCCCGGATCTATCGAATAGCGTTTCTGATAAGATGTTGATGGTCATTAATGCTGTGGAAAATCCTATTTAATGATAGAAGTTATAAAAGTTATAGAGCCTCAATATCGTTTTTCTCGTTACTCACTTAGAGTTGGGAGTGGCAGCCAAGAATGCGAATATAGATCTTAATAGAAATGTTTTGTCCAGGAATGTCAGTAGCTCGGTATTGAATGATCATCTATTAATGTGCAAAAAAGATGAAGCTTCTTCATGCTTCGTTCATTCTAATTGTCATGTTGCTGTTGTAGACCTGTAACCACTGTACCCACTTTACTATTCCACACCAAGGAATGAATGGACATCCATGAACTCCAAAGTTAATAGCATAAAGAAATATTCACTGTGCTTCTCCAGAAATATGGTATTCATCCGACTACCTCATACTTACAATGAACAATAGCTGTAATTATTAATAAGTCTATTAGTTGATATGTGTACGAGTATATTAGTTAAATAAACACAAATAATAGCAGGTTTGCTGTCTTTTCTTTATTTTAATTAAATACACTAGTTTATCGTTATCGAAATTATTTTTTGACTGACAATCATGGTAAATATTGGCCTAAACTTAATTAATTCGGAAATTCAGTTTCAGTTATCATGTACTAAGAAAGAGAACACATTTCTCTAAGCTCGGTCTCAATTGTAATACCGATATTTTAGATACTTACAATCATCTACTGATATTTAGTAATGATAATTTGTAAAAAAATTATAACAACTGATAACCAGAACGACAACTGAAGTTGGCGATAGCAAAATCCTAGGATTTCAAGGTCACTTCATTAGTATGCTTTTTGTATTATGAAGCATATAATTTAAACTTAATCTCAAACTAGACTATTCTATGTTTCATGATAATGAAAACGAATTACATGCAATTTAATCACTTTTGATAACAGGATCCGGGATCCGCCCGGGTACCCGGGTCTAGGATCCGGGTGCTTGCGAAAACCCGGGTATTTGCAATCCCTGACAGTAACACAAACTCACATAGGATGACAATCCTAACTTTCGACAAAAATTGATATTTAAAATGTCATTGGTTTTCAGCATTTGCAGCACACCATGTAGAACTCGGACAATAAATTGGAAGCAAAAGTTACTTTTCAGCTCCATTTTAGTCTCACATTGTAACATTAAATTCGATCTTGATTAAATTTCCTCCATGTAACTTGTTAACTTACATTTGTTTATTGAGTTGTGCCAAAAATCAAATACGGTATCTAATAATTTTAAGAATCAAATTTTGCATCGATAATCAACAGGTATTATAATGACACGCACTTCTTTAGCTTGCATTACTAAGTGAGAAACAAATTGACTGCACTGTCTGCTCATTGTTGCTGCTCTGGTTGTATAATAATCGACTGAGTCTATCGATGACATGCATTGAGTCATTTAATTGGCACACGAGAACGTGTGACATCAAACTGCAATTATGCGATCGATGAGAAACATGCAAGTAGACCTTCAACTAACAAGGAAACGAGACAAGATTATTTCAACCAATGATGCTGATTTCTGATTTAAGGAATACAAATTCTTGAAGTTGAAAATATGTCTTGTTGCTCAGTCGAACAGTGAAACAATTCGAATATGCTCGTCACACAGAATTACTTCATCACTACACAAAATGATGTATCATCATTCTTACCAGTCAAAGTAGACCAGAACACTTACCTGCTTAAAGATTTCTATGAAGTCGAAGACATGATGAATGAATTGACTGAGACTAGGTGCTGACATTTGCGTTTCTTTCCTGCATAATCTGTCTTTTGGAGCTTTTCCTCCTATTTTTTCCACGAGGTAAGTTGTGCACTGGACCGTTTTCTCAAGATGCATATGCCAGGCCATCGAGGCTACTCCATGACAAATGAGAGCTCCACCAGGACCAATACTTCGCAAGCAATCGACAGCTGTACCTAATAACGACACTTCTTCCATGTCCTTTGACCACAGAAAGATGTATTCCCAAGCCACGTTCACTAACAATGAGTCCATTTCCAAAGCCAAAGGGAAATGATCAAAAAGTACGGAGAAGAGTTCCTGCAATTCGATCAAAGTTATTTTGTTTTAATGAGACCTTCATCATTTTCATCAAAGATATTTTCATGACGTTATCAAATAGACGCAGAAAAAAATCGTGGCTCTAGTTGCTTCCTCATGAAACATTATGTTGCGGACAACAAATCTTATCACATAGTAGTGCCTGTGACTTAAGATTGTATCAAACAAACTATTGAATCTTAACTCATGGTAGTGTGTGGGCCCTAGTGAGGTTGAGTTTCTCTTTGGAAAGGAAAGGAGAATGGGAAAAAATCTGTCGAATAATAAATTCGCTGCAAACATGGATAATTGCAAATATGCATCAAACTATGCATAGCCAAACATCTATAACTGACGCTATCTGGGAACCAAAAATTCGACTGTGTTGTTTTTGATTGTGCCTTCTTGATTGTATATTTTGACCCTAGATGTTATCGATAATGCAGAATTTAAGTGTTTTGTAGTGAAGTGAAGACAAATTTAATAAAAACTACTTACACCAATGACATCGAATATTTTTCTATATATTTTTAATCATCAAACTCAATTTTCGCCATTGTTATGGATCGGATGACAAAGAGCGCTCGTGTTGGTCTCCCATGAGAGTTGCTCTATGCTGATGACCAGGTGCTGATAGATACCTCAATTGAAGGCCTGAAGTTAAAGTTATCCTCTCGGAAATTAAGTTTGGCATCAAAAGGAATGAGAGTCAACGTTGACAGAACGAAGATCATGGCACCATGCGAAGTACCTCTAGTAGAGTCTGGAGAGGGGCCATGCGGAGTTTGCAGACAAGGGGTGGGCGCGAATTCCATCAGACAAGGGGTCTGAACGGAACTTTAAACGCAGCTGCGTCTCATTTAGTTTGCCAGGTCTTCAGGACGGCCTCAGGTAGATTCTTTGAGTGAGTTTGATGAGCTAAGTGTGGGTGGTGACCGTTTCAGCTCAGTTAAGTCCTTCTGCTACCTTGGTGATGTGTTGAGTGCCGCAGGTGGATCCGACCTTGCAGTGACTTCGAGAGTAAGCTGTGGATGAAAGAAGTTCCATGATCTTGCATCTTTCATCTGTCATCCAAACCTCCCACCCTGAAAATGAAAGGCCAAGTGTATTCTGCCTGTGTCCGTAGTTCGATGGTGCACGGGAGTGGACCGTGCACCAGAGGGGCGTGAAAAGTGATCAGATCAAGAAGATTGAAAGAACAGAAAAGGCAATGGTGAGAAGAATGTGCGGTGTGAGGCTGGCCGATGGACACAAGTGAAGACCTAAAACGGAAGATGAGCCTGGAATGTAATTCCGATGTCCTGCGAAGAAGACTGCGGTGGTATGGCCACATTCTGAGAAGAGATGAGAATGACTGGATGAAAAGATCTTTCCAGTTGGAGATCGGAAGCAGAAGGCCGAAAGGAAGACCAAGGAAAACATGGTCGCAAGTCGTCTCCGAAGATCTTCAGGCACTGGACCTGAATGCAATGGTCTATGATCGACAGGAGTGGAGGCGCGCCATCAGAAGACAACAATTTTCTGACCCCGATCAACGCGGACAATGACGAAAAACGGCGAAGTAAGAAAGCAAGTAAGTAATTCTAAAACTGAAATTAAAAGTAAGAAGCAGAATTCTAAAGAGGTTTATCGAATTCATTACCTCATGCCACTGGTGCATGGGTGTGTATAAACTCGTCCCTCGTCATCCATCCGTCGATCAAGGGCAACTTCTAATGAAAACAAAGTTTTGATAGCTGCATGCCAGGGTGGTCGCACGGCTCCGAGAAAAGAATTCGGGTATATTCTTGTTGCCAAAGATTCCCCAGTTAGCAGCAAAGAAGAAATATAGTAGGCTACATAATTACGAGGAACCATCATGCAGTTCTTGCTTCCACGTTATTACTTTTATTCTGTCGCAAATACTTATAAATTCGTGTACAGATGATTGGCGCTTTGATAGGACTTTGTCGTCAACCGTTTTACACAAGTCAGGTTAACAAAACTGTAGTCTGATGTAACCTGATGATTCAGCGATATAGGCCTATATGAATGGAAAGAAAGTGACAGATCATGAAAAATACTTATTATATACTCATTAGGAGAGGCATCTCATACAAGTAAAGTATATCTGATCAATAATCAATATGTATGACTTTCAACATCTCGTGTGAGAAAAAGAAGGGATTGAACCCAAATTAGCGGTATATTAGACAATGCGTTAAACCTTCGTAGACGTGAGGGTGCCCTGAAAATTTGTACGTAGTAGTTGTATCATTAAATCGTTTAGTACTGGTAACGTGCAATGATGATCTGTTTTACGAACATCAGAAAAATCGCCAATCGATCAAACACGATTGAATAAATGAGCATTGGTACAATTCATTGCCAATTTTTCACTCGCCAATCAACACTGGTATATAACATCAGGAAAATATGAGCAAAAATTAAAGCAGTGCGAAAAACAGAAATCGCCTATTAACGAAAATTTCATGAGAAACACATTTTCTCAAATCATGAAGATGATCATCATTTTCTGAAATCACAAGTTGCGAAAACCGAAATAAAATTATTTTGACAACTGATGCGTAAACAAGATGCGTAAAACATGACATTTCAAAATTCGGGTATACACCCTGTGCATGCGCACTGAAAACCATGACTGGTAGATTGAGTGCTTTGCTGCAGTTGACAGCAACAAGAATTGTTATATGCAGACCGGGATGGAAAATATTAACCGGTGGCCTCATTCTAATATGCGGCGTAAAATCCATACAAAAAGATTGAAGTGGATTTGGGTTCTGATTGTTTATCACATTCGGCGGTGGTATCATTAACCGGCGGCCTCTGTGTAAGCCCCAAAAAATAGACCCCATCGCGCCCAACTGACCATTGTGCTTCATCGATGCGTCTCAAATCGATACCTGTACATATGTATACAATGAATAAAAACGAACATGGTTGTGAAGAGGTAAATGCAGTAAAACATGAAGTCTTTTCAACTGACCAGCAAACATTTTTCGCAGCGTGATCATGCAATGGCATATATGCATGTAGTAACGTAATGTATATTGAGTCTGAAATATGTTATGGTGGTGCATCATGCATTCCTTGCCCACTGTGCTGCTGCATCGTGATTGCTATTTCTTGCCATGATGGATGCTATGAGCTCACAATTACATCTTACATCCAGGGGTGTAGTCGTAAATTCTTAGGAAGTATAACGCTAAGAGCTAAAAATTCAGCTGAATTATGGGAAGTATAACGCTAAATTTGACATGTATATACACTAAAAGCCAAAAGACCTGTCGCACATGCAATGTTAACTAATGCGCAAGGGTGACAAGTCTTTTGACTTTTAATTCATCAGCTGAAAAAAACATATTCGTGCCACTATTGTCCATAACGGACTGTTCGAGAGCTACATAATCGCCCTTTCAGAATTTTCAACCGCTCTCATCCCCTTTTGGCCATTACTTTATCATTGAAGGACTTCCCCATGACCTTAGGAAGTATAACGCTGATTCGGCCAGAATCTTAGGAAGTATAACGGCGTTATACCGCGCTACCCCTACACTACACCCCTGCTTACATCCTATTTTTTGAAAGTTGCACATTTTTATATATATTTCTTATTACTTGAGAATGGCTATTGAGTACAGTCGAAAGTAATTGTCATCATCTAATAAAAATAAGACCATCAAATACAAATACTTGATTTCTCCAACCATAATGAATAACATAAATATTGACCCTTTAACTATAGATCCCTTTCCTATCAGCATGACTTCATGATGCATATCCCAGACATAAAATACATAAACACCTGAATTATTGCTGGCAAAATATGTCTCTGACCACGTCAGTTAGTTATCCAGTTTTAATACGGTGATTTCCCCGTGTCAGAGGGTGGCCGAATGTATCTTATCGTGCCGCAATCGCCTTGCCCCCTCGTCTCCATTTCCCTATGTCCAATGCGTCCTTTTTTCGTCAGGCCTATCCTAAGACATTCTTCCTCCACTTGCGTCTTCCACATTTTCTTGGGTCGTCCTCGTTTTCTTTTGCCACCCAACTTCAAAGTTCAGCGCTCTCAACGCGTACAAACGTTATGTTGGAATAATTCTTCAATGGAGTTAACAGTTGTAGGCTTAATTCTCCTCCTAGATCAGTCAGAGAGCTTATTCCTTTAATTGGCATGATTAAAAATTTGAAGATGATGTATAGCCTTATAAGCTTAAAATCCCATCAAATGATGACACCATTTATTATGTTATGTGTTTATAATATTACGCATATTCCTCAAATGTTTCTTGAAGTTTAAAACATGAGTTGTCAAGAAATACATATTTTCGCCTCTCATTATAAACCTACCTGAGTACTCGG
Organism: Prostheceraeus crozeri; assembly: GCA_907163375.1. Lineage (NCBI taxonomy): Eukaryota > Metazoa > Platyhelminthes > Polycladida > Euryleptidae > Prostheceraeus > Prostheceraeus crozeri. Next base: position 106,376 of record CAJQUW010006103.1, on the reverse strand, counting down.
CCTCTCCCCGTCTTTGTCCACTTCTTCATCCATCTCCTCTTTTTCTCCTAAGCTGTAATAAAGACACTGAACATCAGCTAATGTTAACCTCCACCGAGTTATCCATCGAGCAATCAGCTCAGTGACGAAGCCCCGGCCTCCCTCTGTAAGTCGGTTCAATGAAACGGAGAGATCCGGCCGGCTGTCGTAGATAGTGGGAGCTCCGGAGGTCGATGGTGTGGAGCGACCATCAGTAAGAGCTGGCAGAGGGTCTTCACTCACTGGTGCATGCACTAGAAGCAATTGCAGAGCAAGAGTATCCTCGCAGCGTCGACAGAGGGCTAACGAGGACGGGAGGATATTGGTTAGAGTCTCTGCTTCCTCTTGTACCTACAAAATGATAATGAAACTATTATCTGAAGAGAAATTGTGATGTGTTTAATCAATGGATACCAGCCTAGGGGAAGCCAGGTCGCAAGGTTATTTGGACAGGTCAATAATGGCCTACTAGAGAAAAGAACATTATTGAATTATTGAAAGGCGTGTCCTTGTTTTCGCGTCGCACCGACGGAACTTGTTCACTACCCATGTTCTTCATCATGGATCGACAAAGAAGTCAGCAATGAAGTTGCACGCATAAACGCACATTAACATGATAATTAACGAACATGAAAAACCGTACAAGCGTCTTTGAAATGCATCGTGTGGATAATCCAACAACTACTTAGTGTTAATTCTACATCCACACTCTAAGACAGATAATAGAAAGGTTCAATATCGCTAGAAAAACCTACAATGCTACTGTAGATGAGCAGTAAATTGTGATGCTGCAGGAGCAACCGATATATTTGTCACTGAGAAAACGTGTGGATAAAGACTTCGGTCATCATTGGCGAGTAAGGCGATCATTCTTTAAAATCATGCGGTCATAGAAAAATCGTAAACAAATACATAAATCTTCCCCTAGTGAAAATCGATTCGAACGAAAAACAATTTAAAAATTGAACACGGATACTGACCAATTTCTGTCGTGACTGAATCTCCGATCGTAGCAGTGAGACGACACTGATAGTGAGGAGAAGTGGGGAGCCAAGCTGTCGACTTGATTTCACTTCCTTTTCCACGCATTCGAGCAAGTGTTGAACCTCTGAAACTGAAGCCGTCACACCCTCTTCTACCTTCAGATGAAGGAGGTTCTGTAGCACTGCTGTCGTTATATCCACCAAAGTCGCTTCGTGCCTCTCCTCCGACAAGAAGTACTCCAGGAACGTCGTCTGGAGAAAGAAAGAGTAGGAATTAATTTACTGAGAAAAGTGAACGATGTAAAAGGAAAATGAAACGATCATATAAAAGATGACAGATCATGGTGTGATCTCGACTTGCATTACGAAGACCCCTGCGAGATTTGGACGCTGCCGAAATAGTCGAACTTTATCCGGAGCGTTGTGACACTTCTAGTTCGGATGCCATTCCTGCCGACTTCCAATGACACTTTCAGTGGCTAGACCTCTGGACCAGTGGATCTCAACTTAGTAGCAAGGATTCCTATCTTTCAAAGCTAGTTAGGTAACTAACATAAAATTATACCTTTGTGAGATCCTTGAGCAAAATGACTTCTTTTTACTAGCTTCACTATGTTTCACTATGTCAAGTTCTGCAATTTTCTGATCATTGGCAGAGATACATATCTTAAAAAGGAGTAATTGGCCTAGTAGCCATCTTTCCGTGAGCTAAAAACCAATATGCTGCGGCATCGAATTTTCGCCGTGGACTTTATCAAAGAACAATATAGAGTTGACAAAAAAGCTCAAAAAAACTAAAAATTCATAAACTTGAATGTTGACTACATCTATACAATGCCTAAAGCGAAACTGATGTATACAATGACTGAATTTGGACAGCAGTGACTATCAGCTTCGTCTTTACATAATAATTGCTGTCTTCTAAAAAATTCTCACAGTTATACAGGGTGTTTGCATCTTCTTGTCGATTTTCATCTCTTTTACTTCTGCAGCTGATTGGCTCGCGGTGCTCAACTGGGACCGAACACTGAAGCGCTCACCGATAATAGTCTCATCTTCCATCAGTCGAAGGATGTTCACTCGAAGATATTTATTGACGATTGGTTCTTTTGGTGCTTCCCTTCGGCACCATCACTAACGGTTCATTATTCACATCATGGAGTATTGTGACTTGAATGATGAAGAAATTGCCACTGTTGTTTCATTCAGCATTGTTTTCAAATGCGAAGAAGCTTGTTTACAATTCTTTGATAGATGAGGTAAAGATACTACTCCAACCTGCATACTGCGCCATTGGAAAGGAAGATTTCTGCAGACACTTCAAGACCACGCACTGTGAGACATTTTTCGTAGGAGAAGCGAAACGAAATTCTTGCGAATTCGCTAATCATCCCATAACGTCGTGTCAGTCAGCAAGTTAGATCGCCTGTCCCCTCGGTGAATAAAATTTTGAAAGAAAATCTCGAGATTGTAATAGTTGTCCTTCATCTTCTCAAATTCAGTGACAAGACGTTTGCAGCTGATCTAGTTTGTATTATCTTGAAATTCTAGACCCTCAGTTCAATTCTATGAAGTTTTAAGTTGGACTACGTTGCTAACATCGATTGATGCTTGTAATTTCTAAACATATGGGAATACTGCATTAGGCTATATGAATGGTAACATGCAAAATTAGTTTTGAGAATCTGTTACAAATCAATTGGGAGGAAATTTAGGGAGTCAAGCGGTTAATTACAAATTAACCGGTTAACCGACGAGAAATTAACCGGTTAACCGGTTAACCGATGTAATACTAGTAATAGATGTTTTTCAATTCCATGTGACTATACAAGGCTTATATAGTCGCACTGAGTATAGTGTATGAGTATATGCATGTTTGCCTGTTATACCAGTTGAGTAAGCTCACTTACTTTATGGACATAAACATTTTCTACTGATTGCTTGTAGGTCTACTTCCTTAACATTTTATTTTCAAGAATATTGTTATGTTTTAGTATACCCTCGTGAATATTTGAGTTTATTCCGTCTGGCTAACTTGAACCTAAAATCAATTTCACGGAATGTGCATAATTCCATGTTAATTATTCAAAATAATAAATTATAAAATCTAAATCCACTAATGATAGTAATAATGTATATTTTACCATAAAATCTGTACAAAACATTCAATGTGAGGTACCAGTATGGTAATTCACAACTTATATAGGATGTGGCCAGATAATATAAAAACAACGGCTACACAAAGCTATCTTTAGGTTACTAATATATTTATGTTATTATTGATACATCAATATTAATATGTTGAATTCCTTGTAGATGGTCATGTGTAGAAGACTGATATCAATTAGAATTACTTTTTCCTAATACAAGATCACTTGATATTCCTCTACTTTTAAATTACTTATAATGAGCCAAGACTTATCACAATTGATGTGGTTAAGTAACACATCACAAGTAACAATATACCCGGTAGGCTATATCATTATTCTCTATTGCTAATCAAAACATCAATCTTATATGGAATTAAAAACTTCCTTGTTATCATAATGGAATGGATCTTGGATGATCAGATATCGACTATTGTAACAACAAAATATACGTATAAGAGTATTTTATCAAAACAAATTGTCTGGGAAAACGAAGAAATCAGGTAGAGTTATTGTGATGCAGAAAAACGATGGCTTCTGCTGTTTCGAGTCTCACTCCCTTTCCAGGAAATTATTATTTGGCAATAGCTTACATCAGCAATGAGATATTATCGAAATTGGAAAATGAAAACTAAAGCAATGTAGTTGCAATGTAGCAGAAAAGTTGGGAAAGCGTCGGTTAACCGATTAATTATTTTTTAACCGGTTAAATTTAATTAACCGGTTAACCGCTTGACTCCCTAGGAGGAATATCCTACATACCTAATGAGTTTGTAGATTAGACATGATTAGTAAATTTATCACAAAGATTTTTAAAAGTCAAAGTCATTTTTATCGCTTTCTACTTTTTACATGATGATGGATATACTCGTATGCAGTAGAACATGTTACAAAAGAATTCACATTTCATAAAACATTTTGTAGATATAAACAGCAAAAATGATTTTCATAAATGATAGATTTTATATTTTTGTGCATCCTATGTTTTGATAATGGACTGGATGTAGCCTATTTATGCTTGGATGCAGTAGCTTGACATATATGTGCACTATTTTGATAAATGGATGGACTGTTCGGACAGCAAGCTGTCGATACTGCAAGCGATGTTGCAACGACGGAACACTATCTCCACCAAAGATGTCATTGACAGAGTCATCTCGAAGCTGAAAAAATAGATATCTAGATAGTCATCTAGATGTCCTACAAGGTATCACTGTACATCTATGCTGAACATATTTGCTAGTTTGATTCAATTCAGATTCGAAGACTATGAATAAAATCAGTGAGCTTAATAATCGTTCTACTCGAAGCATTTGAAGTCAAGAAATTATGTTAATTAAACGTAGCAACAAAAAATCACTAAATCATCTTCACTGGATAATTAAGGGCCTATTTCGATAAATTTAAGAGCGATTCTCAGGTCCCAGAAAAATTACCGGGGATTCTCGGACTGAGCTCGGCCGCCACCCTACTGTATATTTAGCTAAAGACAGCAAAATTAGTTGGATTATATTTTAGATTAATCATATTTATTTTTCCCTTTTCCAAAGTGGGAAACATAGCTTACTGCCAAGATCTGGGTACTGATGTGTCAATGAGCGTGTTAAATAGACACACTACATTTCCTGCATCAATTACCTACTATGACCGTGATAACCAGTTTGTGGCAACCCACAACCTACCAAAGGCATTTGTTGAAGGATGAACTTTCGATGAATGGATCATCTTTTGTTTATCACAAAATTCCATATTCCGCAATTTTTTCTGCATTAAATTAAATTGCGTTGACGCGGAAAATACACACACAATACACACGAATATTATTACATAGTAAGTATACAATGTGACTGCGATAATGGCTGAATTCGTATGCAATGATCAGACCCGACTTATTATACTCGTTATCCTGTCCCATACATATAAACGGATTATGATTTCGGTATTATAGTCATTGAATCATTGATGGGCCTCCGTGGCACAGTGGTTAAGTGCTCGGCCTAGCAATCTTCTGATCCAGAGGTCGAGCCCCGAAAGTGTCATTGGAAGTAGACAGGAAGGGCATCACAAAAATATATCACAACGCTCCTAAAGTCTGCCTATGTCAGCACCGTACAAGCCCCCAGCAAGAGGGAGTAGGACGTTAAAACATTTAGTAATTGAATTAAAATTGATGATAGTCATCTATCATTAAATGAATTGTTTCAACTTTTTTGACAGCTTCTTTATTGTTTTAATTAATAGCAATTGATCTATTCAATTATTTATTATATCAATAAATATCAAACGTATTTTTAACAATAAAGAATACTATGATATCGTTATTTGTGGAAATTTATTATGTAACTGAGAAAGCTATGGTGCTTATTAAGCTGAAATATTTTGAAGAAACATTTTTTGCATACATGATAAATACAACATGCTTGACATTTTGAAAATCGCTTCATTCACATTCAAGTATGGAATGCAACAACACAAACATTTGGTTTGATGCACAGAGCTATCTTTTGACATCATATCCTTGTATCAATAGAGGACAAGGGAAATGCAATCTTCGACGAAATGGCATAAAATCAAAACAGAAAGAAATCTGCATCCTTCACTATTCACAAAATAATTGCGAAATTAGATAAGGATATTTCAATCAGTAAATAAACATTTTCAATCGAAATTGCGCAGTCCAGCTTACTGCGGATGCCTGTTGTTCGTGATTATACCATTAACTCCACCGTGAAATCGAAAATATTCGCTTCACATACTCGATAACAATGATGAAGCGGAAGTGAGGCGCAATTTCCTACCAAATTTGACGCGATTTCAATGGATACGTGAGAATCAGTTGAATTGAGATGCACTTAAGAATGAGGAATTGAATTGTCAAAACTGGAGCGTTCGGAAATGACATAATTCTACCCAGAAACTGCAGCGATTAAGAGGTCGTGATTAATCACCATCTGCTTTACAGTTGGAAAAAATGTCACTTTTCATCAACAAAATTTAGAGCATTTGATATATCAGAATGAGGATAAATTCGACTAGTGCCCTTGAAAAACTATATATTACGATTGTGTGGTTGAAATAACCTAATATGAAACTGGAGCAAATCAAATTTTACAAATAAAGCGGTGAATATAATTCTCGAAAGCCAAGTGTTTTCTCGTATCTAATTATATACGTTGTAAACGACATATTTTCAGCCAGCCCAGGCTGCTTTTATCTTCAGGTTCTATAACATAGCGATGGACAGAGAAAACTTATTGCTGGGCTTGTGATGATTGACATAGATGTTGTAAATTTAAGTCCAAATGGACGCCAGAGCCCGATGTAGAAACGGTTGAGGTTTTTACTGACCATTCCTGGAAAATCTCAATATATAGACTATTGAAAACATTGCCGAATTATTGAATGCAAAATTTGTCACAAAATATATATTGGTGAGACATTTCAAACTGCATATCTATGGAATTAACAAGCATTTCAACAACACATCATCTGTATTTTACCGACACAAATGTGCAAATTTCACAACATTATCACAACGGAAAATATTATGTTCAGAAAGAAATAAGGAAAATGAAAAGCATTTGAAGTCCTATATTTTCAAAACACTTTTAAAATTTAGTAAATGGTTTCATAGGTGCCTTACTTATCTTAGGTTACTTGAGTATCGATCGCTTTTCATTGTGTTCAATTTCTTAGTTTATGGTAGATCTCTTTGTGTAAATATTTTGACTAATTCTATATATTTTCCTTTGATTAAACTTGCATCTATTTAATGATATTTTATGCATATTTTCTTTACTCTGGACGATTTATTCATTTTTGAGAAGCACTGTCATAATTAGCAATATTCATATTCACCTGCAATCAAATATCTTTGGAAATCGACGTCACATAGCATAGCCTACGCCCTACATACTGTATAAACCGCCACATTGATCGAGTTATGCGAATTGACAGCGTTATTTAATGTCGTGCACATCTTATGACAATGATTAGACATAATGAAAGTGAGTGGAGAAAGATGAAATCATTCCAGTATCAGTGTGTGAAGAATTGACCACAGTTCATAACTAAGATGCTTGCTTGCATTTGAAATCGGGGTAAATAGCGAATTCTAGAAATGGAGAAGACGATATTACAATGCTTTCAGAGTAGACTATCTTAAATAAGCCGATTAGGTTTTTGCATCCAAACTGAATATTTTTGAGTCAATGCTGCAAATAATCTACAACGCTTTTCACTGAACGATTTGGACAGAACATCCATCTATCCCTAGAGACTATAACCCAGGATAATCGTCGATTATATTTAAATTGGGGTTTATAGCATTTTGCATTCAAAATCTTCGAATATAGAATCCTCTTTTACTTTAAACGAGTGCACAATTTCAATGAATGGTAAAATGTATTCAAATAATTGCATGATATCTATTGTCATCGATGTCACAAAGACAAAACCTATGCATAGGTAAGGTTGCCGTCAGGTTGAGTGTGACGAAGTATTTCATGATGCAGCCATATTATTTCGACGGTGCAACTGATAGCTCATGCTGTCTCCATATGCCTCTAGATTATTTACTAGCCGCATTGCGTCGAAAAAGAAAAGTAAGTTCAAGTAACATTTTTCAAGATTTGATTCCTCACTGCGAATTACCTTCAGTCAATACACTATTTCAAATGCGCATCCATATTGACTATATCTAACATCGCTTCGTAGTAGAGATTTGACTCTGTATGTTATGATAACTGTCTGCCTTTCATGCTCTGACACGTCTGGATAAAGTACCACCCCGAACATTTGATGAATAAAATTGCTTGCAACTATTGACTTAGTTTCACTTTCAGAAATCATCTGGTCAGTGATTGAAATCAACACAATCATGAAAGGTGTCTTCATCAGCTCACCATGTAGCAGTCACGAGGAATGCAGGAATTCTGTATCCGTTGAATCAAGTCATCAAGGGAAGACTCTCCCACCAGATAAGGGCGAAAAAGGAATTTTCCTGAAAGAATGAAGGAGCGTTACATCACTAGAATTCTGTTATAGAAAAACAGTTATACTACTTAAGTCAAATATGAGTAGCTAATTAATCTACAGAAATACAAAAATGGAAAGTAATGTCATTCAAATCTCATTTTCAACCACTGTCTAATTTTGGCATCATCTGCTAGCTTGCCAGAAAAGTACATAAATGAGTAACGAACATTTTCAGATATTGTAATTAAATATCGGTAACAATACAAAATTATGCAGTGGGGGTGGAAAAGGCCTTGGTCATACGTAGCTGGTTTGTGGAGTGGCGTCCTCAAGCCATCGAAATAGCTACACGAGTATGGGCCATTAGCCGACTGTTACCTCCACGTGGTCCCCCCCGGGTAACGCTAACAACAGCGGCTCACTGGCGAGTTAAGGGCGCCAGTCTAAAATAGCCCTTGCCAAGGGCAGATGGAGCTCGTTAGCTTGGCAGGCAGTCCATCTAGGAGAATGAAAACTCTGATTTAAAACCAAAAATTCTCCGCCATTGCCTGGTCCCAAGTCCAGGACGAGAAAGGAGGAGGGTTTGCGCCAGGAAGGGCATCAGGCAGTAAAAACCCCAGCCAAAGCAAATATGAAATGTCCTCTAACATTGAATCGATAAGGGCTAGGGCGTCCCCTGCAAGCGACGCGCGCTGTCATCGCCCAGACAGTGTGGCAAGTGAGCAAGAAACCGCAGAACAGACAACGACTGCGGCTAAAGAAGCAAGTTGTCAAAAACAAAAACAAAGAACGCGATACACCATGCATGTGGCGTTTTGGGACATGGAATGTCGGATCTATGACGGGTAGGAGCATGGAAATAGCTGATGTGCTTGAAAGGCGAAAAGTGGATTTTGCGTGTATTCAAGAAACAAAGTGGACCGGTAATAAAGCGAGAAAAATTGGCCACGGATTTAAGCTTTTCTACTCAGGTGGAACAGCAAAGAAGAATGGAGTTGGAATAGCAGTAAAACAAGATCACTGGTCGAAGATACTAGAAGTCAACCGGGTGAATGATCGGCTCATGTGGATGAAGATATACAACCCTGGCAACATGAAGACCTATGCTTTAATAAGTGCCTATGCTCCCCAAACAGGTTGCCAAGATGTTGAGAAGGAGGAGTTTATGAGCCTGGTAGAAGACACAATTTCGGGATTCGAAGTATCATGTAAAGTTGTCATTGGTGCTGATATGAACTGTCATGTTGGGGCGCAGAGGAACAACTGCGAGGCCCATGGGGGTCACGGATTTGGCAGTAGAAACACAGAGGGAGATAGACTAATGCAGTTAGCCCAGGCAAACAACATCAGAATAGCTAACACTTGGTTTGTGAAGAACGATGCACAGAAAGTGACTTATGAAAGCGGTGGCAACAAGACGGTCATAGACTTCTTTCTAATATCATCGGACGAACTAAGAGCAATTCAAAACTGCAAAGTGATCCCAAATGAGTGTGCTGCCCCACAGCATAAGCTTTTGGTTATGGACCATCGGTCAGCAGCACTGGCGAAACCAAAGCAAAAAGAAGCAGAGAGGAAGATCAAGTGGTGAAAGTCAGCAGACGAGGAGACAGCAGAAAGCTTCAGGCGCCTCACGTTGAGGAGTCTAGAGGATGCAGTTAATTGGGAGGAGGTGACAAATATCCTGAGGAGTTGTGGGCAGGAGATCTGTGGAGTGACACGCGGTGGAACCTTTCGTAACTTAGAGTCCTGGTGGTGGACGGACGATGTCCAAGGTGCCTTGAAAGCCAAGAAGGTTAGCTTCAAAAAAATGGAAAACCTCCAACCTTGGTGCTGATAGAGAAAGTTACCAACTGGCCAAGAAGCACGCCAAAAAGACGGTAGCCAAGGCAAAGAGAGAGGCATGGAAAGGAATGTACGAGAAATTGGAGTCGAAAGAGGGAGAAAAGCTGATTTTCAAGATAGCGAAGTCCAGAAGCCAGAAATGCAAAGATAACATCGAAGGTTTCTTTATGAGAGACTCTGAAGGTACAATTCAGACGACCGGCGATAGTAACAAAGCGATATGGAGGGATTATTTCTGTGAATTGATGAATGAAGAAAGACCACATAATGAAATTACCACAGAACTGGCAGTGAATGGTCCGATCGCTGAAATTACCCAGGAGGAAGTTCAGAAAGAACTGAGCAAAATGAAAGGCAGGCGCAGTTGCGGACCCGACGACATACCCATAGAAGCTATTAAAGTGCTAGAAGAGAAAGGAGTACACTTGTGCCTGCATCATTTCAACGAGATCATCCAAGGCCATCAACAATTGCCGGCGGTGTGGAGAGAGAGCATTTTAACACCAATATATAAAAACAAAGGTGATCACAGAGTTTGCAGCAATTATCGAGGCATCAAACTGCTCTGCCACAGCTTCAAACTCCTAGAGCGAATAATTAATAAGAGGTTGAGAGTGTGCACAAATGTACGAAACAACCAGTTTGGATTCCGACCTGGATATAGCACCACAGATCCCTTGTTTGTAATGCGTACGGTTATGGAGAACCTGAGAGAGGGAAACGAGCCTTTCAGGGCAGTTTTCGTGGATTTAGAAAAAGCGTACGACTCTGTTCCTCGAGCATTGTTGTTCAACTGTTTGAGAAGGAAAGGAGTGCCGGAGGTGTATGTAACTCTGATTCGGGAAATGTAGCGAGAAACCCTAACAATTGTGAAAACCAAGCATGGTTGCACTCCACCTTTTGAGGTCACTGCTGGGCTGCACCAGGGATCGGCGTTGAGTCCATATCTCTTCTTACTGGTCTTGGATGTGATAACTGGGCATCAGGATAGCAGTCCCCCAAAAGAAATGCTCTACGCTGACGATCTGGTGATTTGTGGGGATTCTAAAACAATGGTAGAAAGCAGGCTGGAGTTATGGCGCAATGCCCTGGAAAGTAGTGGTCTCAGAATTAGCAGAAGTAAGAGTGAATACCTCTCTACCGCTGCGAACGATGAAGAAATCCAAATGGATGGAACCTCGCTCCCATCAGTTAAGAAGTTCAAGTATCTTGGTTCACTGTTAGACGTAACATCATCTTGCGAGCAGGACATCAAAAACCGCATACAAACAGGATGGAAAAGTTGGAGACAAGTGACAGGAGTTATCTACGACAAAGGAGTTCCCCTCAAGCTAAAATCAAAGATCTACCAGGCTATGATACGACCGGCAATGACCTATGGAGGAGAGTGTTGGGCACCAAGGAAGAAAGATACGCAAAGACTGATGGTGACGGAAATGAAGATGCTCAGGCGATGTCAAGGTTTAACCCTCCGGGACCGAGTTAAGAATGAAGAGATTCGGCGCAAGATGAGGATCCCATCCATCGATAGATTCATGGAGTACAAGCGGCTTGCATGGTACAGACACGTCAAAAGAAGACCGGACGATCATATAACCCAAACAGCACTGCACCAACCGATATCTGGTAGACGAAGAAGAGGTCGTCCACCCCTATCATGGAAAAGGGTCATAGAAAAAGATCTGGAGAGAAAAGGCATAACCCATAATCTGGCCCTCGATCGAGTAAAATGGAAGAGGACGATACGGCCCACCCTGGAGGAATTTGGGATTGGTGGCCGGTAAAGGTGAGCAAAGGTGAGCAACAATACAAATTTATACCGCATGTTGAGGACATCAAGAACATTTGAATCATAGCTTTTTGCATCAGAAATTAACACTACTAATTACTACTACATGATATGGGACAGAGTCAGGTATTGAGGACAGGGTGAGGTAAGGGGGAAGTGTTAGGTATTGAATAGAGCCAGGCATGCGGGACATTGTTGGGTGGCAGGGTAGCGGTAGATATGGTGGTCGTGTTTGGGGGGAGACATTGCAGGGTTTTGGGGTCGGAGTTAGGTATTGGGGGTAGGGTTAGGCATAGGGATACGGTTCAACACTGAAATATATGCCAGAAATCGTCTCTCAGTTACCTAGGGCAATTCTTTGATCAGCTTCAAGATTAGGGGCCAAAGTTAAGGCACACTGGAATCCTTCATTCTCTTTCCTGTGTTGGAAATGAGTGTAGAAAAATTCGATGAACTGGATGACAGACAGTTGCCCTCTTTGCTGTGATTGCTGAAGTTGAATTGCTCTCTTTGGTAATTGTCCGATTGTAGAAGATAAATCAAGAACTCGAATCAGGCGCTCAATCCGTTCACACCATTCATCGGGAAGGTGTGGTGCAATAATCTAAAAGACAAAATCAAGCATGTGAGAGAACATCGGATATCCTTAATATGATGCTGAATAATGATTTTAACGATTACGTTTCCATCTCAAACTGATGCAAGAAGTGAATATCTTATGATTGCGGCGTCGTAAGAGGTAGAATGGAAATAAAGCAACGGCTGTCAGAGTAGACTATGATCCAGAATTGCCGTGGGGATTGAAATTTAAGTCCCCACCCCATACTCAAAGAAAAACCTTCCTGTGGGCATCCCACAGAATCCCCACCCCCACAGGATTAGACACCTAATTCATACTTTGCATGCTATTTTTCTTCATACGAGTATACATACAATAACTAATGTCCTATGTTTCACTTTCAGTAGAACTTAAAACATTATGCGATCCGGCAATTCCCTTTGATGATTGGATTGCAACTCAATGGTTTTCACTGCAAGTTCCTTTCAGTCACCTTATCAACATATGTATTCTTTCTATAACACAACAGAACTCAGACGAATGCCTTTTCTTTCTCTTCAATGATTGCCAGTCCACCATAGAGCGAGTTCCAATTGATTATTTTCACTTGGCTAAAAGTAACGGTTCCGGTCAAATGGTTTTATGCAGTGCACTTAGTAGGTTCCATAAGAATATTTAGAGTCCGCCATATCACCCTGGATATTATATTCATCACAAACAACAGTTGCAGTACTGTCATTTATCGCAGTCACATTTGACATGTACATGCACATCATTGACTGGTGGAGTTTCAAACTGAAAGCGTTTTTAAATTTCTTAACAAGCTTCCGGCAGCCAAGCAAGATGCTGTCTGCTCTACTACTTATCTGCGAACGAGTCAAAAGAAATTTCGATTTAAGATCATTGATCATTGTGAAATGAAACTGCGTGCATGTTCTGGCTATTCGACTATTATTTCTATGTAGGCTCTTCATCAATGAATTAGGGGTCATCGTGAAGGATTTTAGCCTTCCAGCTAACTTTAGGTACCTTTTGTCTTTCTCAACAGCCTTCCCTTCTGTTGCAGGAGGGACTGTAAGCTTTGCATTGCAGGAATATCTATTTTAGAGCATTTTTTGAGTACCGATCCTCGCCCAATCAGAATATTCTGTTACGTTACCGAAATACTCTATTCAATAATCCTGTGCATTCGAAATCATGCATATTGAAAAGTGGCTTCGGAACACAAAAATTCAAGTTTTCTGTAGAATGACCCATGTGTTATCTGTACTTTATACACAAAGTATAAAAGATATGTTTCATTAGGACCTCTTTTATATCGTGATAAGTTTCAAAATGTAGGTTAATGATTCATCATTAATCACGTGAGCATAATTATATCACACAAACATTATGAATCAAAGTGACTTAATCTACATGCATGTAGGTGATTTATGCAACTAGAGATAATATATGCAAAAATAAAATGCACATGAATTAAATGTAAAATAAAGGAATAAAAAACTTGCGAATCGGTCTCCATTAAGCTCTGTTCTGAAACAAACTTGCAAAGTTCTTCACCTTCAGACGCCTTTGACAACCGAGGCTATAATCAGTCATTCAAAATCATTGACAACATGTAACGGATGTGAAATCACCACAGATATTTAAAAGAATTTAAAAGGTGAGATGGTAAGCTGTTCGATAATTCAAAGTCAGAATTCATTGTGTGATGAAATGTCAGTTCTGATTGCTTCTAGTGAATGTCAATAATCATGACAGTCCCCATAGAATCTTCATAGAAGCACTGTGGGAGCTGTGGGCATGGATGGCCTCAGCACACATACCCATGGGTATACTCACATAATCCCCCTACCCACAGCAACCCTGCCGTGATCCCACTTCGGGTCATGACATGCAAGGCATCTGGTTATACGAGCAGTTACTTTAATGAACAATTTCAAAGAAGGTGCCTTCTTTTTAGTGCACTGAGGCAGCGACTGCGTCGCGAAACGTTTGCTGTGTAAATATTTTTAGCAACTAGTTTTTTATTAAAGCCGTTACTAAATGGAGTGCCGTATTTTTGTTTTCTCATCCTCATCATGAACACCCTCCCGTATAAGGCTACCAACTCATTTCATATCAATATAAGAGTCATGGGCAAACAAATTAGTAAAAAATACGGACAGCATCTCCCTGGTTTTCAGTTTTCATGTAACAGTTAATAGATTTAATGTGCTGAAAGATATCCACAGACTGAACAATTTAGCCGCATTTGCTTCAACGGGTTGCACAATTTACAAGCGTGAAGTTAGGACTATCATAGTTGACATCAACAACGTCGACATTGGATTGTCTTCTACAACATCATTTTTATTCAGATGAAGTTGGCTTGCAGTGAAAAACGGCTGTGTGCATAATTTTTATTTGACTCCAAATTGGGGAGATCAAAATCCGCAGTACATGTTTGCTTCTCTATAAAATAATGCTAAGTATTGATAGACAAGCACTGATTGTACATGTGCAGCATTTGTCACACTCGTGCAGATTATGTTTAATGCCATTGTCGTAGCAATAATGTATCCTCCCAAACAGCATGAGGCACAAGAATGTTTCATGGGTTATTTATAATATTCACTAAGCAGCCTTGTGCATGGTGTTAATTGCACCATTACATACTTACTTACACATGTAAATATGATTTCATTGATATTGATTCTGATGTCACAGATAAAAAACAAATTTACATTTCTATGATAACGGAAAATGCAAGTAATCATTGAACTGCAGCTGTTATTAAGTCTACCAAAACCATTAAATCTATCTTAAAATGATGAATTACATCATTTAATGATAATTACTCACCTGTGTAGTTGATCGATTTCCAACATTTCTAAATTCAGAACCCTCAAAACTTTCATCGTCCGTTAGAGCAAGATTTTGAATAAAAGTAAATGTTTCTACCAGGTTGAGCACATTCTGACCATACATAATCAAGCGTTGCTTGTCTGAGGATGGACTCATTTTGCAAATTGTGTCTGAAAGGTAGTTTGAAATCAAAAGTAAAACGAACCTATAAAGCAAAACAGAAGGAGCAAGACTATATGGAAGACTAAGCGAGTTGAACGAACTTCATGATGGAGCAAAATCGGCCTGGCAACACGGGGAGTCAGTTGGCAACCTGACTAGGTATCCATGAGCCTATATTTTCTATATGAGTTCAGATTTTTGTTCAACGTCCATAGCTTATCCCCTGGTAGATCCCCACGATTCCATTATCTTTTTGTGTATGTCATAATCTTATTTATATTACAACCAAACATGATAATTAAAGCATAATAATTTGTATTTTAACTTCATCCATAATATGGCTTATAAAGCGTTTTATTCTTATTGACACGGTCACGCTACTATTGAATCGCATTGTATTCTTCTTGGATTGTAATCTTTGAGACATGCATATCAATTTTGCCCACTTTGCTATAGCTACAATTCTACTAAGATTTATATTTAAGCTATCTTGAATTAAAACTTGAGGAGTGTGTCAATCACCTATCTTTGAATAGGAGGCGCGTCTCTGAATGTTCTATAACTAAAGTCTTTCATTCAAAGGTGTCTGCTACTCCTTTTTCTTATTTCTTTGTTTGGCTGATTACATAAATATACACGTATGGCTAAATCATAGCTGTTGTTAATTCTGCACAAGATGTTCATATTACTCAGCAAGAATTCTGGTGAAAAGTGAATTTAAGGCAAACTGGCTCTTCAGCCCTATGGATCTAAGCTCATGTTGTAGATTCGTATTGTACAATAAAATTTGCAAGCCGACTACTTGATGCACATAATCAATAGGCTAGTTTTTAAATGCGTCTCTTATTCAAGGACGGTTCTCATTCAAGGAGGTACAGCATGCAACGCTATGCATTACCAAGTTATCACTCATTCTGCTAGAAATTGCACTAGTACGAAAAATTCTGAATAACTAAGCATCTTCGCACCAAGTCCCAACTAAAATCCATAAGGTCGCAAAGTCTAATGAAAGAGTTGAAGTCATGTACGTTTCGATGTTTCTCTATCAAACTCATTCAACAGTTATTCAATGTGTAGGCCTACATTTCATAGAGATAAAATTGAAATCCGATCTATTGTTACCCCGTAACATTGATTTACTATTTTCAAACATATTTGAAATGATAATTATCACCAATCACCTAACTCCAGCAAGTTGATTATATCCTTGAAGATTTGTTCCAGAACTATCACCGTCATATACTTGGTATTCAGTATCCTCTCAACCGCCTGTTCAAGAAAACCAACCAAATGAAACTCTTTCATTACTGCTATTATAGATTCGACCAACGTCACTGAAAAGAAAGTATTGAAAGATTGAGATTCTAAAAATTTGGAAAGGCTCTAAAGATGTTGAAGATTTCCCTCACCTTCTTCTGTCATACATGAAGCCTCGCGCAATATCTGCCGCAGCTGTTTGAGAAGATGATAATCGTGGGCGCGGTGACTGCTACGATCTGTGAGACAGAGATGGAAAGGAATATCTAGAATGGACAGAACACCTTTTCTGTCAAGGAAGAACAGTGTATGAAGAGGTTGTGAAGAGCGCTGTCTTTCCAGTGCATGATAAGCTGTAGGATTCAAACCCAACATGTGAAAATCAACTGTCAATAGACATCCACCACGTCCAACATTAAATGCAGCGACACGAGGCCCTTGTTCAACCGCCCACACTTCCAAAATGCCGCGACGCGGTGCGTAAATAACCAGAAAGATCACACGCCGTCGAATCCCGCTGGAACGATGCTCCTCTTGTTGAAGCCAGGCTAACTGAAAAAAATTGACGAAAACAGTAGTTAAATTGTGAAAGTATGTCAAGATTATTAGTATTCTCAGTCTTTTATCGAAGGTTTTGTTTACTCTTTTTCATAAATAAAATAACAAAACCTCTAAATTTAACAAAAATAGTGATGGGTAAATATGAATGCTGATATCGTGTTTATCGAAATACTTAAACTGAATAGATAGCAACAATTTGCCTAAAAAATTGCATATGCATCATATTTGTATAAATAATTGAAAACAGTAAAAAAAGGATGAGGACCGACAGTGGTAGATAACAATAATCCACACCGACAACACCACTGTGGCGAATTAGAAGTCAGTAACAGCTAGGAGGAAGCCGAGAAGGAACATGGGGGACAGAAGAAAGGGATACTCATGTTCAACGACATTATTTTACACACCCGGTTTAGCAACATGTAACATCATGCACAAATCCGAACGAGACGATATGTAATAATGAATTGGTAATATATAAAATTTACGTGGAACGAAAGCCAACAATTCTATGTCGGCAGAACTGTACGAAAATTTCATACACACATACCCGAGTACATCAATCGTCCTCAATTTATGTGGAACTCTGTGACAAGTTCAATTTGACAACATTGCAACAAAGACGTAAGATAACTGACTCTGTTATGTTCCACAAAATTTTGCACGGCAAAATCAATTCGTGTCATCTTGTTTCTTCGTTTTCGTTGCATGTTCCAACTAAACGCACGAGGCATACGGGTGCTAAAGTGTTGTGTTCTATGAAGCCGTATCGGTTGGTTGTTAGAAAGAATACATATTTTCCACGAGTGATGAGTGCCGCGAATGATGAAAATCGCATCGACTATTTTGACATTGGTCTCAGCAAAAGTTGCATATCAAAAGCCATCCGCTCTTCTAGTCTTTAAAGTAGCCGATAATGATGGTTACCTTTTGTATTTTATTTGTATTTTATCTCTCCTTACTTTTACTTTTAATTTCTTGAATAATTTTCGTGTGTGTATTTTTATAACTGATGTATGTGACATGTTATTGGCACTTTGTGCTGTTTGTCATTGGTACAAATAAATAAATAAATAAATAAATCACCGATTTGCAAATATTTAGAAAAGTGTAATAATATGGAAATACCAGTGGGCATATTAGCTAAAGATTGCGATATCGTAAACCCGGAATTGCGGGAGGTTTGATTATCAATGTCTTTCATCTTTCTAATAGTAATAACACACTTTTAATCGTGTAAAATCATCTATTTGTGATGCTGGTAATTGTGAATTAATTTCGATCGTATGTCAGTGACCATCTTCGGGCAAAAAAGTTAGTCCCCATATGAATTATCATGAAAGTGTTTGCAAACAACTTTGTTACGTAAAACAATGATTATTGCAGCTTACACATTCACAAAAAACTGTCGGCAGTTAATTTTTCCTCTGAAAATTTAAACACTTGACCAATTCCACAGGAACACAAGAAGTGAGACTTAAGACCGAAAATATCATTTTATATATTTTTGAAATCGATTTTCAAATGGACATTCTACAAACTCTGAATATCTTAAAACAGATGGCATGTTTGGCAAGACCCATTTTAATGTTTTCGTTTTGGTAGTCCACAAACCTAACCGAATCGAAATTTTTGGCGCACCACACGTCCCTACTCAATTGATAGCGGGCAACAAATATCTAATATACCATTTGTGAAGGGTGCCACAGAAACCTTCAATTAAATTATTCGTTTTTTCTTGTCCGACTGATACCGCATTCCGCATAACTTTACTTAGTCTGCAGAATTAGCTAAATGAAATCAACATTAGATTTTAATTTATTTCTTTATTTTATTTATCATAACAGCTACAGCAACAAGTCGATTACAGCCGTCGATAAAGAAATTGAAAAGACATAAAGAAGAGGCATAAAATGCAAGTGCTAAAGTTCAAGTCATTCGCCAATGCAGAATACGCCTAAAGGAAGCGGTGCCATTCACAAAAGAGATCTTCATTGCACATACAATTTGCTAAATCACAGCATCTTGGTATGAAATCTTGCTTGCGCAACGACAAACGACTCTTTTTCCTTGGAGCAAATAACACAGTATGTCTGGTGCGCCTCACTGGGATGTTGAAAAATACAGACGAAGTGAGATACGGGGAATTCATTTCACCATGTACAATTCTCTGGAAAAATAATTTATCCGCAATTTTGCGTCGCGTTTCAAGCGTAGTCAAATTAAATTTTGTACACAAACTTTCCTGATTATCTTAACAGTAGCGGATATTACTCAGAAAGCAAAGGTGTTTCACAAATCGCTTTTGAACACCTTCCAGCTTACTGACCGTGCATTTGAAGTCAGTAGACCAAACTGATGAATAAATAATCAACGTGAGAACGAATATGCGCATTGAATAGGACTTTTAGGACATGTACACCAGTAGAGGATTTCATGACTCTTTTTGACAAATCCTAGATACTTTAGACACTCTGTATTTCTGATATCTTTTTCAATTGAAGTATGAGAATATTTTCGGTTAGCTGATGTAAGAAATCGTAATTATCGGAATATTTAAACCATAGAAATCCGACTTTCACTTTGTTTAAGCTTGTGGAACTCGGATGGAAAGCAGCTGTTTGATGATGGCAATTTCAGATGTTCGGTCAGGTAGATCTAAGTCAACGTTTGGTGAGGCTAGCTTCAAAAGAAACAAATATAGACGCATTTCAGTCGTTGCTAAGGACCGTTGCTAGGGATAATCCGTCAACAGCCAGGCAATAGATCGTTCTTAAATGCGTTAAGGACTGAAATCTGCAATTCCTTCAATCCTGCAATTTCTCTACTGGCTGGACTCTGTCCTTCTTTCAAATGCCTGAGGTACATTTCAGTCAATAGTGACTTTATTTTTTTGATAGATGCTCATCTTTCTCTATTATAAATTTAATTTTTGAGGCTGTGCATCTTAAATGTACAGGACCGCGCTTGGTCGGGTTTCAGCGTCCAGGATTAAGCGGTTGAAACGCGATCGTCCTGACTAAGTTCCTGTTGATGACCTTATTAAAAATAGTCAAATAATTTCTATGCATATTTTGTAGAATTCCACGTTTTAGCTTAAGGAACTAATATTAATTCTCTTACACACCTGGTAGATTATATAGCGTAATCCCGCTGTGTTAGCTAGATCTGGTATTTTGATTGGAAACAGACCTGTCCTCTTATCATCTGAATGGGCAGACTGTTAAATAGGATCTTTTCAATATATAAGTGATAAACATTATTTTGAACAGAACGACTTACTCGCCAATTCATTACATATGAGGAGAAGCGTTGTTTGTCCTTCTAGTAAGCATTTTTAAAATTTTTAGACATTTTAGGATATAAAAATTTTCTTTTATATCATATTTTGTACCTATTGAAAATAAACTAGTCATTAGCTTGTTTTTTTAACTTTGTTACCTTGACGCACTTTGCTACGTTGAATTCGTATAGATTGCGATTATGTAGCATACAAGGATGACTTAAATGCAATTCTTATGCTTGTGCGCGAATTTAGTAAGAAATGTGACTTTTTGCGGTTTTTAACTTGACCCCTGACCGAACGAGACTGGTTGTGACACTTAAGAATTTGATTTTCGGATTCTGCGATTCAAGATCTACACTTCCATGATAACATACCTTTTGTGCTCGAATTTAGGGAGAAAATGTTGGTAGCTCCCGGACTATTAAGAAGAATCAAATTTCTAAAACATGCATTAGTTATAAAGTCTTGCCAAAAGGCTACATATATTGTAAGGTACGAGTATTTCATCAAAATGATTTTCTAAATGTTAATAACCGTGAATCTTTACAAAGTACAGTGACAAGATGAGCCTACCGGTACCTAGCCATTGTCAGCCACTGGAAGCCTCCATCGTTCAGGTAACGTCATAGAAATTGATAACAATAAAACCTCTAGAATGGAAGTAAAAAAACTTGCAATTCACAATAATGGCACAAAAATCGCAAGCACTTTCACTTGGCGGCTGCAACATTGGGAAAGAATCAGTCACACGTGTCAGTCACACAAGCTACTAATTGGTGATTCCTGCCCCAACTTAGTCCCCTGAATGTGCCGCGACCTTGAGTCAATTTCCATTCTAGTCAACTTCAGATGAACAATGTATTTCTATGAGTAACGGTGTCGTCACAACGCCTGTATGCGACATAGCCGCTTTATTCTTTTATTATTAATGAGTGCAAGATTTCTATGGTTGAGACCATTGGAATCTCAAGTCTGAATAAAGTTAAATGAAATAGCAATAAGGGAAGCTTTGATAATTTAGATGAGCATTGCTTACCTGCGCATCGCGATAGCCTTTCCACATTCGCAACGTAACACCACGAATCAAATCGACCAATAGAACTCTTCCGAAAGTATCTACAGTCGCAGCCAAGCGATGGTCCGGTGATATTTCCATCATCATCACTTCACGTCGTTTATCTGGCAGACCAAAGCGAACTGCAAAGGGAAACAGCTTGCATTGACGCAATGTTAAGATCCATGTCTTTTCATTTCTATTACAACTGAAAATCAAAAATGTTGAACTTTATTTCAGAAAAAAATTACAAAGACAGTCAGCACTGCAAAGAAGTCAAAACGTAAAGTAAATCTGCGGCAGAAGCAACTGCTTTCAGAAATTCTACAATTCCTAAAGATCTTCACTTCGCAAAACAGTAAGCAATTAAATATTTAATGCTCCACCAGTCAATATTGAGAACTTACATGAATAGAGAATAACCGTAGTAAAGAATGTCATAATATCAGATGTTTATTTGCAAAAAAGCATTTGCATAAATATTAAGTAAACAATATCTTGCTGAATATTTGCTGACATACATACTAAGCGTAACTCTAAATATCTACTAGAGAAAATGTAATGAAACATGATAGTGCGACAGCTACAGATACTTTCTTCCTAAATTCACGCACGAGCTTCTTATTATTTTTAATTTGTAGATTGTCACCCAACAACAGTAGAACGACAATTCTGAAGCTGTATTTCTAGTCGTCTTGAAACTTATGGAGTGTCAAACATCGCAAAATTCCATTTTTTATGTAGATCCATGTACTTTCGAGTATGGTACATTTAATAACGTAATGATCTAACATTCATTTAATCACTCAAAATGAGATGTCATATTTATGATTACGATTTCACTTTAAGGCAGACATCTTCCAGAGTAGGCAAAAATGTGATATGCCTCGTAGCCGGTAGCTTTGCCGATTTGCTGTTAAAGTTAATGAAAACGTCATGACAACCGATGTTATTGTAGCAGGTAGACAAGCAGACGGTTCTGATCACAAAATGATATTCACAGAATCTACTTCGTCTGCAACACGTTATATTTAGTGAAGAGGTGAATTTAGCAGAAGATTTTGAATTGAGATAGACAATTCATTTTTCTTCCTCTGTTCGCCTTTCTACTTTAACTACATTCCGACAAGTACAGACGGTATCCACATCACTTACGTGTATGATGCATTTCCGTCATTCTTCTGATTTTGGTTTCTTGCGAAACATTTCATCTAGTCAGATCAACACTAATTATGAGTTTTGATACAGATAATAATGATTCATAATTAACTTTGAGCAGGAAATTTATTGTTCAAAATGAATATCAAAATAAAGCCTTAATGAAATGCAAGTGTATACAAAAAAATTTAGATAAACCTACGTTTCAACAAGAAGGCTTTATTTTGATATGTACTTTCACTAATTATGACCTCCTATGAGTCGGGTCAATATCTATACAACAAAAGTCCTATTTCTCAGTGCTTATTTCAACTGACAGCTTTATCCATAGAAATGCGACTTTTCTCTTTGCGTAAGTTAGTGGAACAATAGCTGTTTACTTCAGTTGATGCTAAAAACAGCTTTCGTCTCTCCTTGAAATTTATTGACCAGATTAAAATAGTTAATTAAAAGATATGTACAACCCCTACAAAACCGTTGGTTTTTAGCGAATTACCCCCTGAGGAAGAGCGAACGCTCGAAACGCGTATGGGTTGTACATATCTTTTAATTAACTATTTTAATCTGGTCAATAAATTTCAAGGAGAGACGAAATCTGTTTTTAGCATCAACTGAAGTATGAAGAACCTCCTGTTGGCGGCCATCCTGTATGTCAATAGCTGTTTGTTGACGGTAATTTCAACTGGTCGGTCAGACAGCGATCTATTGGTAAATAGTGCTAGATTTTAAGAAGAATCAAATTTTCTGAAACTATTCTAAATAAATTCTGTGAATATCATTTGTGATCAGGATAGTCAGCTTGTTCACCTGCTGCAATAACTGGGGTTGCACCGGATAGTGATTTTGCCATCCGGCAACCGGACAGCTGTTTATCAGGTTACCGGATAGTTCATATAATAACCAACTATTATGTAATGACATTGTATATTCTACATTTACACGCATGTTGATCGTTTGTTCCGCAAATATCCTGAAAAAATGATTCTCTTAATTCAATTTTCATCACACCAGCCCCCAGAAATGGTTGGAATTTTCATTTAGTGTATGAACACGGAGGTAATGCAGGGGAAGATCAATAAGTTCTTCCTAAACATATATAGTAACAGGTTTTTCCAAGGTGATTCGGTCACTACTCACATTATTTGAATTGAAAGAGAAATTGAATAAACAATATTTCAAGCAGAGGCTTCCCTCATTTATTGACATAGAAAGCATTAATTTTCAAGGGATGCCGAGAAATTAATTTGTTTTGCACAGTGGCTGTCTTCAAACTAATGTATTCGACTGTTGATCAGAGTGAAAAGTATGACTGAATAAGTTTAATAGTTCTGAATTTTTGAAAGTGTTCAACATAACAAAGTTTTGATGTAACAATAAATTCTGATATTGTACATGCTTGTTTGAGCGAAATCAAGAAAACATGTTAATTGCGTGTGAGAGGTTCACTACTTATGCATAGTAGTGCATTATGAATCTAATACATGTATCTGCAATATTTATTGTTATTAATATTATCTTAAGATATGTCTACACAAAGGTTAGGCGATGAATATGCAAGGTTTTCATAGATGCACTATCCGGTATCCGGCACCGGATATCCGGTGCAACCCTAACAATAACATCGGCTGTCATTTAAGCAAGGAAAATAAAACTAAACTCATAATAATATATTTTATCTTAAGTGCTTTCGATGACTCTAATCATAAGATGACGTCATTTATAAGAGGATTCTAAATAATCTTGCACTGAAAGTTATAGACATTATAGCTATGAAAAGAGATAAAGCAAAAAATTATGCATAGGCACATACTAAAATCGAGACATTAGACTAAAGATAAAATATTCGAAAGCGCTTAAGATAAAATTTATTATTATGAGTTTAGTTTTATTTTCCTTGCTAAAATTCAGTGGAAGAAAATGCTATTTTGAGTTTTTGAAGCATCGGCTGTCATGTTGTTTTCATTATCTTTTAACAGCAAATCGGCAAAGCTGCCGGCTACGAGGCATATCACATTTCTGCCTACTTGGAGGATTTCTGCCTTAAAGTGAAATCGTAATCATATAAATGACATCTCATTTTGAGTGATTAAACGAATGTTAGATCATCACGCTATTAAGTGTACCATACTCGGAAGTACATGGATCTACATATAAAATGGAATTTTGCGATGTTTGACACTCCATAAGTTTCAAGACGACTAGAACTACAGCTTCAGAATTGTCGTTCTACTGTTGTTGGGTGACAATCTACAAATTAAAAATAATAAGAAGCTCGTGCGTGAATTTAGGAAGAAAGTGTCAGTAGATCTCTGATTATGAAATTAACACAAACTTTCATGAAGTGATTGAATCACATGAAGATTTTTTTGACGTTGATTGAAACAAAGCACATTGAGGAAGTGATGAAACTTCAAGGACTTGACAAAAACATTTCTCTTAAAGAATATCTTCATCAGTATCAATGGCATAAGGTAACATGCATTAATAAGAAGTGATATGGTTTCTCATGATGCAATGAACCATTCGACATAGATAATGATATTTCACTCAAATTCCCAAGATGAAGCCTACTTTAACATTCAGACGAATTTAGATGGAAATCAACCACTTGAAATTATGGTTCACGAAAAAACGCTTTCCTGTAAACCAGGGGTGTTCCGAATAGTGGCTTTCGCATTCGGATGAATAGTTCCATCATCGAGATCATGTCGCATCTGATATAATCAAGTCAGGGGTATTTATGGTTTTATGTTTTCAAGTTAGTTGCACAATCTACAATTTGTTTTTTAAAATTACATTTCAAATATAAATGTAATTTGTTGTACAAAAAAAGTGCCTCGTAGCCGGCAGCTTTGCAGATTTGCTGTTAAAAGATAATGAAAACAACATGACAGCCGATGCTTCAAAAACTCAAAATAGCATTTTCTTCCACTGAATTTTAGCAAGGAAAATAAAACTAAACTCATAATAATAAATTTTATCTTAAGCGCTTTCGAATATTTTATCTTTAGTCTAATGTCTCGATTTTAGTATGTGCCTATGCATAATTTTTTGCTTTATCTCTTTTCATAGCTATAATGTCTATAACTTTCAGTGCAAGATTATTTAGAATCCTCTTATAAATGACGTCATCTTATGATTAGAGTCATCGAAAGCACTTAAGATAAAATATATTATTATGAGTTTAGTTTTATTTTCCTTGCTTAAATGACAGCCGATGTTATTGTTAGGGTTGCACCGGATATCCGGTGCCGGATACCGGATAGTGCATCTATGAAAACCTTGCATATTCATCGCCTAATCTTTGTGTAGACATATCTTAAGATAATATTAATAACAATAAATATTGCAGATACATTTTTCCATCCTTGATCTCACATTCAATTCCACTAATCGTAGATACTTGTGTGTAGGATTTGAGAAGTCGTTTTTCTCCAAAATCAAATATAAGGGGTATTCTTGTTATGACGTGGACTCTTTTAAGAAGGCTATTGATTTTATAGTGTCTGAAGTCTACATTTCTTTTTCCGGTTACGTGTTCAGACAAATTCGAGGAGTACCAATCGGAGGGAATTGCAGTCCTTTACTTGCCGACTTGTTTCTGTTAAATTGCGAATTTGCTTTTATGAAACAATTGGTTAAAAATAAAAAGTTTGGACTAGCTGAATTATTGTCAAACACTTCGAGATATATAGACGATATATGCGTAATAAATTACAAGCATTTCAATACCTTAATTCCGAAAATTTACCCAATGGAGCTTCTTGCAGATAGAAACGGAGTCAATGACAAAGCCGTTGTTTACCTCGATGTGAGACTCCAATCTAGTAGTGACGGTCTTCGAACCTCAATATATCATAAAGTGGAAGATTTTGATTTCCCTGTTGTTCTGTTGACATTTCCAGACAGTGCAATACCTTATAACATGGGAATTAATGTATTTGCCGGCCAGGTTTTACGTTATTGTCGCATCTGCTCACATCTTGAAGATCTAATTAAACGAATTAATATGACACTTTTTGTGATGAGCAGCAGAGGATATTGTAAGTCTAAAATGAAGGCATGTACTGAGAAAATCCTAACCGGTCATAACAATTTTCTAGTCAAGTTTGGATATTTCTCAGCCAGGCAGCTGACATCGCAATGCGCATTTTAAACAATATAATTAACACTGTTTTCTTAACATTTTTTTTATTGGTTATACCATTTCAGTATTTCACACATATATTTTAGTTTGTTTTGGATGTATCCGTCTTTTGCGGTTGTTTTGTTTTTGTTTTTACTATTACTATCAGTATTACTTATTATTACACATATCATTACTGTATTGATTTTAGAATGCCAGCCGCATATAAGTTTATGCGGGGCCCCGCCCGCCTGGGCTTGAGCGTTCAGGTAGAGGGGCCGAAACGCAACCAGGCGGGTAGCTGCTGACGACTGGCTATTGTTTTATTTGTTTTAACGTTTTTTTTTATCGCTAACTACCCTAGTGTGATGAATGGACTGTGTCGGTTACTGGTCTCCATGGGGTTGACATGGTGATTACTAAGTGTCTATTTATATATAAGTTTCTAATCAATCGAGCCTGAAACTTTGACCAAGGAGATCACTTGTTAAGCGGCCTTGTACGATCTCGTACACTTAAGGGTGAAGTCCAGCCCGTATAGCGCTATGTTATGGACCCCCGGGTAGGTCCGCCCGGCACGCAATCAGATCCGTCAAGTCTTTGTGCTTAAAGACCTTCATGCATTCATGCATTTGTCGAGGATCGCAAGTCAGAGGACCATTAGGGGTAAGGTCCAGCCCCGCTTTAGAAGCGCTGAGTGAAAAATGGACTAGTGGGAAGGTCCTCCACACCGATCTCGTCAAGTTTGGCTCTAAAATGTAGTCCTAGGATAGTCAAAAGTTTGACGCGCCTTGAACGTTTAATGTCTGCCGGTGGGAACGCACCACCTGTCCTCTTAAGGACAAACCTTAAGTCTTATTAACTATAAGTTTATTAAAATTATGAAACATGTAGACGTCGTTATGGGAATGTCCCAGCTTCAAGTGAATATCATGGAGCTGTTAGAACCGCTACTGACCACATGGAATATAACCAGAAACGTTGTCATGTGCCGGTACTTGTTAGAGATGGAGCAGTCAACATGACTTGTGGGTATTAAGTCTGCACACTCCACAATACATCTCTTACCATTGTGCATAAAAGACTCCGTTTTTGAACAGCGAGCTATCAAAGATCTGATTTGTAAAGAACGCTGACTTTGTTCTCACTTCAATCACTCCCCTTTGGCCTCAACAAATTTCAAGAAATTAGTGACTGAAAATAGTTCGTCTCTAAAGATAGTACAGGACGTAGCTACAAGGTGGAACTCCACATACCTGATGCTAGATCGTTTCATGCGTCTTAATAGAGCAGTTCAATTGTTTCTTGCTGAAAATGAAATCGTGAAGATAAGTGCCACGGAGTTCAGCATCGCTGAAGGAGTAGTTGCTCTGTTAAAGCCTTTCTTTGAATTGACGAAGCTGTTGAGTTCAGATGCTACCAGTTTAGCGATAGTTATACCTTCCATTCTATCTCGTGCGCCTGCTTGAAGTGAAGGAGAACGTCGGGGTCGGAAGTACGAGAGGCGCCCTTCTGACTTTAATGAAAAAGAGATTTCTTTCCGAGTCTCTTAATATCCTGACGAATCCCCTTTATGCTCTACCCACACTTTTAGACCCCAGATTTAAGCATTACTTTCCTGACGATAACTTCGAAAACGCAAAGTGCATCCTTAAAACAGCGGTAATGAGCTCATCCGGCAGCATTGAGAATTTAATTGATCAACCTCCGACTATCAACCACAATAAACTAAGATACGAAACAAGCAAAGAACTGGATTGGACTAGTCGTTTGGATGCTGTTTTAACCCAACAATCACACAGACAAAATCAAAATGAAGATGATATTGACCCAAAATTGTTGGTCGATGTTGCTGAAGTCGATGGCTATATCCGAGAGGTCCATGCAAGTCGAAGCGATCTACTTGAATATTGAAAGGTATGTAACGTGCGTATGTGTTCTGTACAGATATAATAGCGATGAAACTGTCTACTTACGAAATTAAATAACTTCCTTTACTTTATTTACGCATTGATTGAGATTCGTTAATGCAAAATGATGCGCATTTATGATCCTATCTTCAACATGTACTTTATGCGAATTGATATACATGTACTTGATAGTTTATATACGATCATTTTTTAATTACAATTGACCTGAAATTCTTCACATGTACTTCGACTGGATATCCTGACTTGAATAAATCTATCGATTTTGTAGCGGACCTTCCTATCACTTTTGAAATTCCTCCTCAGGCATTAAGGGGAATTCAGACAATTGTGAACATCATGTTATAGGAGTACCTAAAGGTACATTCCGAGGAAAATTCGCTTTTCATTTTATTGTCTTAAAAGCAGGCTTATACATCAGCTGCCACTTCTATCCGCATCCGAGACTGCAGCGACTTGCTTTACGAGATATCCGTTTGTGTAATGCTCGTGATGACGTCAGCTGTGATAAGCACAATGTCTGCAGGCGTAGCGTGCAGTGGATGAATAAGCCGATTTCATGAGGAACAGTGAAGGCCAATGGGAAAGCAGTCATTTATGAATCAAAACATGGACAGCACGAATGAAGGTGAATTTTGTCCTAGTTTGTAAGCCTTCTTATCCGTAGGTGTTGACATGTAGAGGGTATAATTTGATGATGTACATCATACTGTTGGGAATGAAACGCTCGTCGAGTCGACCAGCTACAAGATGGCGCGACTCTCTAGGACAATACTGGACAAGATTAGCTCCAGATAGAGAATCTTGGGCCATTCGTTGTGGTCTGTGCCTATCCTGACATCACACAGTGAGACCATTTTAGTTAGCTCGTGAAGCTGAATTCTGATCAGATGCTAGAATGCGATCCCCATCAAATAGGCCTATGCATACTCAGGCTACTTGTTAATGTCTGTAAGACCGAATGTGAGTGTTCTTATATTTGATAAATTTGGCTTCTAATTTTGTAGAAATTATAAGTAAGGTTATTCACTTGTTTCGTAATGACTTTTTGTGTTGATTAAACGGTCATTTGCTTTACGTTGTCGCTTTTATGTAGAATGTAATGTCGGACAAAAAAAATTCTAGCTATATATTACACATACCTATAAAGATATTAAGCAAAAAATGATCAATTTCTAGTAAATTCAATGTTTTGGTCGCCTTTGCCCTGACGCATGGTTCTCCCTCTTCTTCAATCAACCTGTAACTTTCCGTATATATTATTTGTAGTTTCTAATCCATGAATCTAAGAACATGATTATGCAGACCTTTTTCACTACTTGCCGACACACCACTGATGACCGCGTCATCCAGAACTTTTAATTAAATAAACCGTCGTGTTGTGACCACGAAAAGTAAAGTAAAACTTCGCTATCCAAATGGTCTTACAATCATCGAAATCACATGGTGAATAAATGTCACTTTTGTGTTCTTTATTATACTCCCTTTTTGCACTTTTAGCTTGCTTCAGCAAGGTTTTTTGGTTTCAGCTCATGACAGGCCAGATCATTAAAGGTATTCGTTTTGCAAATTAGTAAACTGTTTAGAGTGTGGGATGATAATGATGATCTACTCTGTGTCCTGTTTTTTCTGATAAGACTGAAAATCCGCTCTTCATTTACATTGTGCGACAAATGACACGATCGTAAGTACTACTAGTACAGTTTCTAGAAAACTATCAAGCAGTTGTTTAACGGGTTTGCTGATGCGTCAACACGGATAATGTACTTTTTGAGTTTTTTAATTTTGTGCGTAGGCCTACAACTATCACTAATACAAATAACTTTGAGGTGGGGTCATTATCATTGCGAGTACAAAATTGTTGAAGCTGTTCGGAGAAATATTTGCACAAGGATAGTATTTGGAGCCATTATCGCAAAGGCTTTTGTAGAGCATTTATACAGGCTTCTATATTGGTATCGCTGGAACACCGTTCTTTGACGTATTTAAGGCTTTTCGAAACGTAATTTTTTTAAAAAAATGACGGAACCCAACTATCAGCTTTCATGTCAGTACCTGTGATTACGTGCACAAAAAATGCACATGTTTAATTATCATGGCATGCTATTTTTCTAATGCGCGACTTCTCAGTGGAAGCTTTACAGCCAGCCCCTCTTCAATCATGGTTCAACATCGGAAAAGCTCCATCTTTTAAGATTTCCTGTGGTTGCTTTTGACCCTTTTGAACAAATCGTGCTTCCTGCTTAATGTCTTGTTGCTATCGGAAAATATTTAGAGCAAGCGCGACTTAACTGAGACGTCTGAGACCTCAGTGCTTAGGCCAGCGGTGTGCATGGCTGCCGTCCCTTATTGTCAATTTATCACAGCTGACGTCATTACCGGGAATTGCTCGAGGCGTGGCGAGAGAACTGCGCCTCGAGTTGCAGATTGACGGCACTAAATCAACTTAACTGATGCTCTAGTATTGATACGGATCAACTTAAAAAATTGACCGGAGTACAACTTAAATTTGCTCTATTCAGAATAATAGATGTTGTTTTCTGCAAATGAATTTCATGAACTTTGGATGCATTTTTATGCACACTGCGCAAAACTATTGATTTATTTAATGGCGTATGTATCACATTAATGTACATCGTAGGCTATATTCATAGATTTTGAATTCAAGTGCAAATAGTATCGTATCACCTGTATCTGTATGACTTAATTAATCATATCTTGTCTTTATTAAACAACCGTAAATTTGAATTAACGAAATAAATGTAAGGGCATTACTCCTGTATACGAATCTTGGAAGAATGTAGGCCTAAAACCTGAATACACTAAGTTCCAATCATTGAGTACTTTCAAAATAGTCTATCACTAAGTGTACATGTACCGGTATTTGATTTAGTTTTTATGCGATGAAGCTTAGAATTTAAATAAACGATTAGAACATATGCCTCTCACCGCTAGGGAGGGAACATCAATTTCTTTTCTACATTCACATGTGAATATAAAATATCCCCATCTGCGGAAACTGGCAAAACGCGAGTTGGCAACACCACCATCAAGCGTTTACTCCGAACGCTTGTTTTCAGAATTTGGAGCGATCAACGAAAAATCATGATCCCGGCTTATGCCAAAGCGTGGGGATCAAGTACTGTTTCTCCACC
The DNA here is from genome assembly GCA_907163375.1 of Prostheceraeus crozeri. Classification (NCBI taxonomy): domain Eukaryota; kingdom Metazoa; phylum Platyhelminthes; order Polycladida; family Euryleptidae; genus Prostheceraeus; species Prostheceraeus crozeri. The sequence continues at coordinate 74,524 of CAJQUW010006103.1, read as the reverse complement.
ACAATTCAAGATATAGGGAAATTACTGTTGCCCGGGATTTTTGTTTTTGCTTGTTGTACTAGTCACCTTGTTTTAAAGAGATAAATTTTTTAATCTATGATTCTTTTAACATGCACATTACTATTTACTTGTGAATGTGATGCGGACTCCTGGCTATCATTATCAAACAAGGCTTAAGCCCAGTTTTGATATTCGCACACAGGAAGAGAAATACTGTCTGATATTTCCCTCTCATTGATACAGAAATAAGGATCTTAAAAACAAGCCTAGGCTACACTGCGTGTTCTGCGTGAAAATGATGTATTGACTAAATATCCAAATCAAACTAATCGAAATTCGATAAATCAGAAAAACTCAATTAAATCAAGTTTTGTATTCGTCAACTATTCGGCCGAATACCTAATATCTTGAAAATCGTCATTATTCGGCCAACCATCCCTACTGTAAACCATGGAATTAAGATAATTAGCCCAAAAATAGGAAAGAGCTTGAATCGAATACATTTTAGCACCTACCAATATGAATCAAACCAGTCTCCGAAGTTGCAGAGACAAAGCCGTTTCACATCAATGTTCACACAAGCCTGACATTTCCAGTATATAGAAAACCAGCATATTTAATTTAGTGGACATTTCGTTTTGCAAAAAAATCATTCATCACTTTGTTTGATGCCAATACATGGTTAGAAACTAGGGCCGTCGCGGTGCATCGGTTCTTTAGCTTCCACCGGTTTTCGAACCGATGCACCGAAATGTGTGGATTTCGATCAGATTAATGTTTTACTGAATATTTTCAATTATAATTAGTTCATTTTATCTGACATTATCTTAGTCACAGTAAATTAGAGTGAAAAATATTTAAAGCATACAACATAATTCATCCAACTAGGGGAATAATATTTAATTCTATTTATCAATTGAATGAAAATTTTCACTTCTATGTTATGAAATTGAAGCATTTTGAAAATCTAGACTTCATCATAAAACATCCAATGAATTTCCTAACGTTGACTAAGAAATGTGAAAAAACGACGAAAATTCGATAATTCAAGTTCATGATAGATCATTTCAGGCCACGAAATCTCAATTGCTGCGACCTCAGAATTTCGGAATCTCATTGTGAATACTGCGTACCTTACTTTTGCTCCTCTTGCTAAGACATAGGCTGTCTTCGCATTCCAGCGGCTGGTTCTTCGCGGCCAGTAATCCAGTCGAAAGATCTTTTTCGGCATTCATTTTCTAAACATTATCACATCATAGAGATACAGCTTGAAGATGAGTGATGTCGAGATGTTGACATTTTTCCTGTTTTTTTGTAGATATGCTTCGAAACTCTCTCCATTTCCTCATGTGCTCAGGTATTTTGAAAAATATTTATAAGACAAATCCTTCCCTTACTATATTTTTAAAAGAATCAATAAAAAGTCCGACGTTTCATCTGCCACTGACTTAGTAATTTTTTACTATTTTTGTTTCATAACTTTATAATTTATGCCTTCATCCAGTTTTAAAGAAGTCCATGAGAGCCATTATACCGACACTCGGGTTAAGCATCGCTATGATGTGAGTCACTTGCAGTTATTGGCAAAATAAAATTTAAGGGATCTTTTTTATGACCCTTTTCTGCTTCAAAGTCTTTAGCAATATCTGAATTTTCCTAATGCTCTATATTATGATAATATGTGTATTGAACACTGGAAAATAATATGAACATTTACTATGAAAGATAGATACCCTGCTTCAAGAATGTGAGATATTAATTGACCATTATCTGGCAATTTTACACGTGAAACAAATTATACTTCATCTATACTTTAATAAGTGCTTTAGGGCAACGCTTTTAAGATTTTTGGTGCACAGCCCTATTAGAAACCATTCTCGGACATCCCTAACGAGATGAGAAGAAGTCCAGAAACTGGAGTCATCGGCCCTTCCACAAATGTTGACATTTCTATTCGAACAGGTTTTCTAAACATGCTTTCATTGTATTGCTTACCTGTTATGGATGTTGCCGGTTCGATTTTGTCTGTTTCTTCAGAAGAGGATGAAGTACTGGACTTGCTGCCTCCACCTAGCCATGATGCGGCTGCTGAAAAAAGCGCGGATTTCACTCGACTGGCCACCAATTTGGCCACATCAGTTAACATTGGCTGCCAACCACCTTCAGACGCATAGTAGAGTCCCATGAAGGGACGTCGGCCACCAGCAGCGTACACACAATGCGTAGGTGGAGTCGAGCCTACGGTGGCATAAGGTCCTCCGAGAAGAGAGGCTGTGACGAGATGATCAAAGCGATTTGGAGTGTAAATTCCAACACTGGCGTGATCCAATACAATTTCCTGACCATTTAGTGCCCACTTTCGAAAGGACAATGGAGGAGTTTCCAAACCGCCAGAGCTACCAGCAGAAGCTAAACATGAAAGAGAAAGTACTTCGATGAAATGAAATTGAAAATGACAATTGGACCTAAATCACATTCTCATTACTACGACACCCAACGAATATATATAGGAAAAGAGAAAAACCTTATTAACAAGATGAACTCAGATACAGATAAAACGTCAGTTAAACTTCCCTCTAGCCATCGATGACTCTTAATTTGATCCTCAGTTCTTTAACGTAATCCTGGCTTCTGACATTCTCAAATCTCGATTGGTAGAGATGACAACAGTCTTTGTCAAAAATCGCTTTGACAACAGTCTCGGCATTCTGCCACTTCTATTTTCTCTAAACTTCATTCAAAGTCAACTCTAGTGAATATTAGAGGTGTGCAAGCGGATCACGAACCCAAACCGAACCGACCTGACCAGAACCCAATCGTGAAAATTTGAGGGCTTTATAGCTAAATTCTGATTGTAACCGAAAAAATTGAAGATGTTCATCAGTATCCTCAATTCTTATTCACTTCAAGACTTCTGCTATTGCCTCAAGCACGATTGTACCATTTCAATGCAGCAATAGACTGCAAATTTTAAGCACAGACATCAACTCTGCGAAGCTCTCGTCACTAGAGAAGTCAATTAAATTTCCATGTCATTCACTTATTCGTCATTATACTGAATAGTGAATACTATTGGAGTATGTTGGTTATACTAGGTACGAGTATCCTACAAGGGTTAATCTGCAGAATGTAGTAAACGTATTTGTTTATAAGTAGGGCTTATGAAACGGCCGGGTAAATGCAGCATGCAAGCTTTTGTATCATACGCTTGAAAATGATTCAGTAACTGTAGAACCTGCATAAAAACGATGCTATAAAATGGCTTCAAGAATAAAATAATTAATTGTATGATTATTCGAATTCTGATGACAATAGTCTTTTAGAGCATTGTTATTTATATGTTATTTTACTTCTAGAGACAGTCATATGCAAGCATTTAACTAATGCAATTAAAGCATATATCTATGCCATAGCTCACTCATTATTGTGACAAGCAAATGATTCAATAAAGAATCCTCTGGGATTTAGTGGAACAATAAATTTTCAATATAAACGAATACGCTATCCGGCTTCCGGCACAATTTGATCCAGTTGAGCAGCTGAATCTCCTACAACGGCTTCTACAGTGTTAAGAATGCGAATATGCAAAATTAATTGAGCTTTCTTGTTGGGATGCAAGTAAGTTAGCAAGCTAGTTCCAATAAAAATGAGTTGATTAATGAATAAGTATCCCGTGCAAATTTCGGATTCTGGTCGAGTTCCTCTTGGAATTTTTCCGGTCTGGTGTTCAAGTCAACATTTCGCAGAACTGTTTTAAGCGGCTGACCTCAGCATCAGCACTAAAAAATCTTTTAACAAACGCATAACTCTGGTGCATATTATGATATGCCCAAAGTTTCCGCAATTGTGTAAATCCAAAAGTTTGGAACTGCTCTTTTATGCTATTCACGACTGTTGAACTTGCTGCAGATTTAGATAATTCCGTAAGTCTAGATACGCTTCCAAAGACTACAACATCCACATAGAGCAGGAAGTTCTCAACGTTGAAATAGAAGAGGTCAGCAGCTCAGATTTGAAGCGGAAGATTCGGCATACTGTGCATCTAAAGACATAATAATCTCCCGGGACCGAGGAATGATATTGTGATATGTTCAAATTGAGTTAGTGACTTTCTTTCAATATCATCACGAGATCTTGGTCACTAAAAGTAATCTTTAGCTTTCACACCTATTCTGACTAGGTAGTCAGTATGTAAAATTCGTGCAATCTTCCTTCAGCATTTTCCGCTTGGTACATACACACGGTCTTTAAGGCGAGAAACATCACGACGAACGCTGTGTAAAATCTTTATTTTTTTCGCCAATAAATCTTTTTAGTGCTGATGCTGAGGTCTTAAAACAGTTCTGTGAAATGTTGACTTGAACAACCAGTTGCAATTTATCGATATACAACAGTATGAGATGCTGAGCTAATGTCTTACAATTGCGTATCTGTCTGCCAATTAAAAGTGTAAATATCTTTTTTGATTTATTACAACGGATTTAACTCAGATATGTCCACGCAAATTCAGAGATGAATACGTAGCGGATAAAAGTGAAATTACATAAAATAGCTACTAACCTCTTGCCAAATGATTACGACAAGCGCGAAGGGATTGATAAAGACTAAATCCTTCTACACATACGAGAACATCTCCGTAGAGAACAGTCAATTCTTCCGCCTGTTCGCAAGCTCCAGAATTTCGAGGAGGTTCGTATGTTCGTAAACGAAATTGAACCACTGCAGAATCGTGCAGTCGCTGAGACAGCACTTCTCCTCCATTCTAAAAGATAATGATATATATATATATATATATAAATAATGATAATAATAGTAAATATATTTGATAAATTCAAAGGGACTTCACACCGCTACTAATACTGACATGATGTAATAATAATTTATTTACTGTCAATCAATCAAGTTATATTATTACTAGGAAGATAAATACAAAAACATCAGAACTGAACATGCTTAGGATCTTCTGGCAATATGTAGTAAAAAATCTATTCTTGTATTTCCAACATTTGTGTCGCGTATCTTTTTCGAAAGCATCAATTTAAACAATACGTTGAGAAGGCGGACGTCATTTGTATATGAGAAGCCATACCAAGCTGCAACGTGAGCTTAGCGTGAAATAATACACATATCTTAATGACTTCCACCATCTAAACACATCTTCATCTGCATTCGAATTCATGCGCTAACAACTTTTCCTTGTATTCCATGCGATGACTATGATGACTGTCGAGTTCTATGACTATCATCTCATTGTCTAGTTTTCGCAACATCTTTCTAACAACATGATTTCTAATTAATCAGGCCAAGTAGTAATTTTTTGACTGGTCTCACAGTATGGAAGCATGTAAGACGCGCTGAAAGACTCGATCCCGATTATCCAGAAAACCCTGGTCGTGTATTCATGCCGCTTAAGTCGGGAAGACGCAGCGATGTCTTGACAAGCGTGTTCGCGAGCACATCCCCAAGTGGTGTGAAGCGGGTAAAGAAAAGCCAAGATCCAAGCAAGCACCTTCATCTGCAATAACTCAGCATTACCTGATCTGCAGCCAAAGTCCATCAAGAGCCTCATTAAGGTGCTGAGGCAGTGTCCTAGCCAGTTGGAGCTCCGCATCTCTGAAGCAGTGTATAAGCCTCGACAATCCTTCTCTTTGTGTACACAAGGATTTTGTTTATTGCTGTGACTTGACACCTTGACCTCTATTTTCCTTTATACTTTATTTTGTCATTACTTTTTACCTGTGCTTCCAGTAGAGAGTGTAATATACCTTTGTTAATCGTGACCTTTATGCATTCCTGGTTGCGTTAGACAGACTGATCATGCCATTTTGATGTGTGTTCGCAAGAGTAATCCGTCCGTCCGTTGTTATCATTGCTTTCATTCTGTCGTCCACCCTCAAAGAAACAGCATGCGCAGAGAATAAATACTTTTATGAGCTTCCGGCTTTTCAATATTTTATGGAGGTGGTCCTACACCAAAGGATTATAAGTAATTTTAACAATATCTCTTCTCATAACAGACAATATAAGCAGCAGCAGAAGAAAATATACGATACTTTTCTAATTTTTGTATGTAAGATCAAAAAGCATAGGCATAAAGAATGACACATTATATCACAACGTCGGTTCTATTCAAGATAATCGCCAAAGAGTCTCAACCGGGTGACGGCTGATGGTTTATGGCTTATTCTGTATGCCAGCTCTCATTGAAACTTGAGTGTTGGAACTCTATTTGCGGCTTATTGTGTGCACCTCCGCCCCATAATGATCAGACATCTATGTTACTGTCCTCTCTTGTCTAGAGAGGACTATAGATGACTTGAATGGCACCAGTCTGGACTCTGACAGCGGGTCTAGTTCAAAACTTCTGTTTTTAATTTGAGATAACTTCTTATGTAAATGCCGTATAACCTACATTTTTCACGCAGAATAAGATCCAAATGAGACATGTCGTCGCTTGTTTGAATGCGAATAAAATTGGACCTTTAACAAAGCCAGGAGACGACATGAAGGAAAATTATAAAAATTGATCCTGTATCCACAGGCTTATGAATCATGTTTCCATTTTTTGCATGATTGATCTTCATAATCCATTACAAACGATCCTGAGCATAGTGATTTTCCAGCATGCTTCCAGACGATTCTACAGGCGATTTTGTGATTTCATCTTTATTGGTCGGCCATGTAATTTGATTTTCATAAATTGATAATCGTTTCAAATGGTCTTTCATGTTACATGTTATCAAGATACCAGCTTCAGTCTATAAAACATCCACTTGTTTACCTTTTCATCAAGAATTTTCTGTTCTATTCGGTAGACTTTTCATGACTTATCGTCCACAATTATCACTGCAGTTGCAATCATTTCAGGTAGGCTACAATTCATTGATGCGATTATATAAAGTCAAGGAGAGATTTTGCATAATGCTGTTGCATGTGACCAATGCAGGTAACTGTCAAGTATTGAAAGTTTTCCTTCTGATGGATCCACATTTAGAATTGCAAACTACAAACACATTCACAAATGACTCTACTTTCAATTAATTTTGTCTCCGTTATGAATATATGTTGGAGATATTTCATGTCCCCTCTAGATAGCATAGATATCTAACAATCCGACCTCTATGCTCCGGCCTTACTAGGCAGTCAGAAAGGACCCAAATTATGATATGTTATCTACTTGCATGCAAAACTTACATCAGAGTAGAAGCGAACAAATCCAGATGCAAATCCAACGGCAATACACGTCCAATCTGGTGCACCATGATTACTTCTGCAAAAACAATTTAGAGATGCATACAAAAAAATACAATGTGCATGCTCCAATTTGTCCTATGATTAAGCAAAACTCACTGTCGCGAAGAATGCAGTGGAATGCACATCACACTCGTAATCAACCTGAAAAGATATTTTCATAAAATGAAGAATGACTGAAATTCCACCTCATTAAGTTAAATACAGTACTTACTCTTTTTCATACATATGCGCGGGTTCTCCGGTATATTTCATTTTCATGATCTGAACACCATTTTCACCTTCTTCAAAGCTATCTAGAAAGCCAAAACATTTAGCTGTAGCCTTCACTGGAATGCTCTAACTGAACAATGAACTTTTTAGCGTCAGGACGATTTTCTAGCACGAACCTTCGACGAGTATCCGTCTTAAAGGAAGACTTGTGTATCTTGTTGCAAGTTGAACAGTATCATGTCAGACAGAAGTCTTCCTCGAAGTTTATTATACAAAATCATAGTGCATAATTTTTCGTGTCAAAGGGATGCATGTCTAACTGCTCTCACCACCGAACGACAGATGACGATCTAACAGACAGATCTAACGATGACACCACCGAAAGGCAGTGGCATCTAATGATCTACATCCACCTTGTCAGCAAGTAATCAGCAAGCATCTTTCCATTGAGGAGCTTTCAAATTGAGCTTTTGTAACCTGCGACTAGTGCATACATTTGATGGATAGATTTGCTTTGAATGTTCAGATAGATAATTATGACTAAAATTCTGTCTATGTTTTGGGATACCTCAATTATTGCTTTATTTAAGTCTGCTTCTAAATTATCGCAGAAATTACACCAAAATTAGTGAACAGACCTTGTAAATCGTGAAATGAATAAGCCGCGATCGCTACTGGAATAGCAATTTGATCATATTCAGTCAGCTGAAAGTGAAATTTCCTTCTCAATTTCACAACCGAATTACAACCGCTGCTTAAATTCGAGCTATTGCTCGACAGCAGCTCACAGTTGATAGATTTCTCAACGGCAGAGGCGAGACAACAAGACAATTATCGAATACCGAACGTTATGTAGAGCGTCCCATTGTCAGACCCGTAGGTTGACAAAATGATGTCGCAAATTCGACTTGGGTTATCCTTCAATTCCTCTAAACACACTATTATCAATCAATGTATCTTATTATACAGTGAATAATAAAATTGTACTTTTGAAATAACTGAACGATCTATCATACTCGTGCAATGCAATTTCACGCACATTGACATCATGTGAACATCTCATCAGCAAAAGGATGACAACATTAAAATAGGCCTATAAACCACATATTTTGGGTATGTAAGCACCATGCATTGAATTGAGATTGATCAAATTTTATTATGGTCTAGTAATATAATTAATATAAGTCAAGTATAAATAATATAAAACAAAATCAATTTCTTCTGCGTACACGATGTATTGCAAAAACATCATAGTTAAGAGTGCTGACGTTTCGCCTTAACGTCTTGGTCACATGAAATTAAAAAAATGCAGCAGAAAACAATTCACAAGGATGGCATGATTTTAACCGGATCTGTAGTTACTTACCGAGATCAAATTATTCACATAGATTATAACATTACAACGCGTAATTTTATATAAGCTTAAAATGGATTTGAAAGCAAAAAATGAGATCAAATTAAACTATATAGAAATTAATAATAATGGATGCAGATTACAGCTACAATGGCTAACTTCATGCCGGCGCAACCGTTCATCAAGCAGGTCGGGTTGCATGTCAGTGACGAACAAAGACTCAAGAAAAATACGCATTGGATGTTTGCAAATGTTCTAATAGATAATCTCCCACTGACCACGTATGCTAAAATTGCTCTCAAGATGATGTTTGCGAAAATGTTCGCACACAGCCCTTTCCAAGTTCTCAGTAATGAAGTGCTCATGAATGCAAATACCTACTTATCTGTTATTCTAGATGCATTTTTCTGGTCTTCGAACATCAAAACCTCACATAGTTGTGTAATAAGCAGAAAAAACTTACTATTGAGAATTACCAGTCGCTTCCCTTTAGCAACAGCCATGACATCCCCAGTTGGTGATATTGCCATGCTAACGTCATCAAACCAGCAGGAGTCGTCACTTTCATCATCATCTTCCATATCAACATCCTCCCATCCCCAATCACTATCCCAGTTGTATCCTCCATCTGAAATAAAAAAAGGTTTGAAATAATATTTACGAAGATTGAGGTATTGATAACAAAGGTTTGTCGTAGTATTTTGAATATCTGAAGAGAAGAACAAATATGAAGTCAATAGAAGACCTCGACACCCCTGATTCCCCGACTGCACTCGCCTGACCCAGGAATCAAACCGAAGTCGGTAGAGAAGGCCAGATCGCATCTTCACTAGGCCACGCCGATAGTAAAAGAAGAATGCGTGTGACGGCAGAAGTCATCTGCAAGTGATATCGCCAGCCTATTGTCTTATTACAGTGGAACCTCTAGAAGCGGAGTGTTCGGGGATTTAGTGCACTCCGCTTCTACATGATTTGACAAAATATACTCCAAATCATTTTTATTTGACGACAATAATTTATATTCATGTGGGGGGCCTACGTTTATTGCATATACCAGTGCTGATATCCTTGAAATTAATGTTCAAGTAAAACCACGATACATACACATTGTACAGACAGTGCATAATGCACAGTTTAGACAATTAATTCTTATATTTTGTATTTCATGTCAGGTTAAAAACACATCAAGGCTTTGAAAGCAATCCTCCTTTTAATCGAAGCAAGTTTCCTTCTGGTCAGGATCCTGGAAAAGAAATAATTTATTGGCAATGAACCTCAGCCGATCATGAGAAGGGAGATAGATGTATTGTACTTGGCAACCGGTTGCTGTCGGCGCTACGAATTTCCTGGAAATTTCATGACATGACTGTAAATATGCTGCACACATTTCGTGCCCGTTCATTGATCTCATACGAACTGTCCAAGTTAACTCGTGATCAGTGACAAAAGAAACCACCCAAAAAAACAGAACCATCTGTCCTTAAAGCAGAAGCGTGAGATGGGTGCCGATTTACAAAAGAACACGTCGCATGTCGATGCAGCGAAAAAGTATAATCATGAGTACAATCCATCTATCGGAACTGGTAGCAGGGTGAAAAAGCAAATGAGCGAGCTTGGATGGTCACATGGAAAGAATGATCTTTGTGAATAACTCTCAGACACAACGTGCTTTTAAGACAATTGGGAATGACCCCAAAAGACTTCCTTCGCGTATCTCTTGGAAATCGAATACGAAGGCGTGGTGAATTGGGAAATCTTTCGTGACATGCTATTGGAATTCAACACAAAATTCAACGTGAGAACCGACATGGAATTCTTTTCTTAGACAACTTCAGTGCGCACTCCCTTGACGTGGAGGAGTGTGAAGATCATAGAGCAAGGATATTTAGGTAGAGTGGTAACTCCCCATTTATTAAATCCCCAATGTGCATACACTTTCGATTTTATTAAATGAACTCAAAGGACATACAGTCGGAATTGTTTCCAAATGTAAGATATGCAAATTTTTGCAGTTTTGAAGAAATTACCACGGAATTGAGTGATCATGATAGCAATGCAGAAGTAATGATAGCATTTTACAGATTCTCAGTGTCATGACAGCCTTGGAAAATTAGCAGTTCATTGGGTTGCTACTTTTCGCGCTCAACCTCAAGAGTATTTTCTTAAGCGTGATCATCACATGGATCTTGCCGCTGCTAGAGCAAAATAGCTTAATCAAAGACAATGATTTCAATTAACTTTGAAGGATGTAAATGGGTCCACATCACTATTCAGATTCAAGAAATGAAACATCGAATTTAGTTAATCATAAAATCATGTCGGTGAAAATTGAATTAAAACTTGAAATTTCAGCCAAAAAAGCACGAATAACATCGTGACTTTTTCATGAAGACTTTTATTATAATACAATTCATGAAATTCCCATGATAATCAGCTTGATTTCTGCTTAGTTAGGATGCTTACTAGCAAATATTCATTCGTTTTAATATCCAACTTGTTTCATACTATTTATTTAGGAGAATCATCTAGGTAGTATATAAATTGGCAAATTTTGACTTTTTCCAAAAGTGCTGAAACAATTTTTTGGACCACAGGAACGTAATCTCCGCAAAAAACTGAATCTTTTCAAATAAAAATTTGCACTGTATACAGATATTTTTTTGAGTCGACACTCTACCTATCTATCCCTACTCTATGGTGAAGATAGTCTACCCCCAAATTGTACGAGTGTGGTTCAGCCCGTGGATCAAAGAATGTGAGATGCGCTAAAATTCGCCATCGCAAATTTTGTACGAACATATGGCTAACATGTGCATGTTGGACGAAACCCCATGTCAGGTTCGCAATTCGCAGGGCTTGCCTATGGCTGGCAAAGGCATTCAAAACGTTGAACAACACTTCAACAGTGGCCAGGTGTCTTGAGAAAGCTGGATTCTTGATGCCTGACAAGCAACCATCTTCTCTCTCCGAGGCAGATGTGACTGCGGAAACTGATGCAGACGATGAGGCCTTAATCAGTGCAGAGCTAGCTGCTACAAATCCGGAATCTGACAACAATCGACAGATAGAGGAATTTATAGAAGTCATATGGAGCAGGCATGCTATCAGAAATATGTTAGAACATGCATTGTCTCGACATAATTTTGAATTAATATTTTGGGAAACCCAAGTACGGTGATCGTAACTAAAACTATAGATTTCTATTAATTAGCCTATATATCACGACCTTATATCCAAGGCCTTCATCAGGTTCTGAATAATTTTATGCACATTATGTAAAAAAATCAACTTCGAATTTAGATCGAAAAACATTGTAAGTTTATTGTATATGTAGATAGACAAAGGGAATGGGATATGCAATTTTGCATAGAAGTGGGAGAGTGTGGAAAACATGAATTAAAAACATGGGAAGCATAATATGTTGTAAGAGAAATTCATAAAAATCAAAGATACAAAAATTCTTTTTCAATTCCACAATTTCTACTTCTGAGTTGATTTAAGGATTCTATTTCTATTTTAGCATAGCTTTTTGTAACCGCTTATTTGTCTCTTTAGGGTCAAAGTCATGATATCGATGTACACGGCTGGCCAAAAGTAACTCAAAATATAAATGAGCTGCAATTTTCTCATTATGCAACATTCTACATAGAATAGAACATCAGGGGCACTAGCACGTTTGAAGATTTTTAGAATAATAGCAGAAAGTGATACAATCATATCTATTCCAAAACTATACATGTACAAGTGCATCACAATAAATGCTCAAAGTGATCTCCATTATTTTCGGTGACAAGTTGAACTCGTCGAACAAGATGAGACACTGCAGCAGAGAACTCGGTATCTGTCAGCATGGAAATCTCCGATCGAATCCTGTCTTTCAATTCTTCGATGCTTTCCGGTTTGATCATATGATGCGCACGAGATTTAAGTATTTCCCAAAACCAGTAATCCAGTGGAGAAATATATGGAGATCTCGATGTCCAAGTCTGCCCATATCCACGACCAATGATTCTTTCTGGTGGAAAATGCTTGGACAACAATTCACGTGCCGTCTTAGAATAATGCGGCGGTGCACCGTCATGTTGAAATGGCATTCTGAGTTCATCTTTTGCTTTCTTCTAAGTTCTGGGATCACATGATCGGAGAGCATAGCACGGTAATTGCCACCACTGACAGTCCCATCGAAGAAAAGCGGAGTCAGCTGGTAGGTTGCTGAGAATGCCATCCATAGACAAATTTTCGGTGAATGCAAGCTTTCTGTTATCGAAGCAAGTGGATTGTGGTAAGCCCATATAATAGAGTTGTACCTGTTAATTGTGCCGTCCAAGCTAAAATAGGCCTCATCACTCTATGACGTAGTCCAACACACCAGCATTTTGTTGCATCCACGTCGCAAAATTCATTCGAGCTTCACAGTCGTTAAAGTATATCAACAATTTTCCTGAAATTTCTATGTTAAAATTTGCAGTTACACCAACGAAAAGTGTCCGTTTGTACACTTTACTTCATCCTCTGTCACAGAATGATAACTCATTTGAAAGATCATGATCTGTAGATGATTTCTATAAAAACCAGTTCAACAAAATACCAATTTGTGTAGCTTTTATGAGCAAAAATTCGAAAAAATGGAGTCAACACCTTAAATGTCACAATTTTACCACTGGAAATACATAGGATTGTGTTATCCTCTATATTTCTTAAAAGCAAATGATCTGATCCGGCAGACGCGAAGTTTTGCAGTAGGTTAGAGGTGTACTATGCTATGTGAAAGTTTTATGTACTACCTCGTTCCCTGCACAACTTCACGCTAGCTTCCGGACTAATTCAACGCGATTATTGGTGATCACGAGATCCGGATAAAGAGTGAGTGACGTGTTTGACTTTATTCAGTTCTTGCCAGTTTGTCTATCGAACACAGATATCTATGGAAATGTGACGCATGACATAGCATTCTCGAAGAATTGAAAGACAGGATTCGATCGGTTATTTCCATGCTGACAGATACCGAGTTCTCTGCTGCAGTGTCTCATCTTGTTCGACGAGTTCAACTTGTCACCGAAAATAATGGAGATCACTTTGAGCATTTATTGTGATGCACTTGTACATGTATAGTTTTGGAATAGATATGATTGTATCACTTTCTGCTATTATTCTAAAAATCTTCAAACGTGCTAGTGCCCCTGATGTTCTATCCTATGTAGAATGTTGCATAATGAGAAAATTGCAGCTCATTTATATTTTGAGTTACTTTTGGCCAGCCCTGTATTCATCGGCGTTGGCATCACATGTTTCTCTGTGCCTGTTTACCGATGAGTTTTGTTAAATGGTCTTTAAAACGTTGATGCAGTGGTCCTGTAGTGCAACCAATATAAATCTTTTTTGCAAATGCTGCATGTTGTTCTGCATGTAGACTACGTAGGGTCGGTTGCAGATTTTTCCATTTTTTAATGGGACACGTTTTCATCTAGCATATTCTGTGTAGACCTATGTTCTTCTTTTTAAATGGTCTCTCAAGGATTGAGATTTGTGACATATTCGGACATTTTTCATAACCTCTGCTCTAATGATCCTTTTCATGCAATTATGGATTTCTTCGTTGATGTATGGCAATTTAAGGTTATGAAAAGAAAAAAGTTAACTTGGCTTCTTTCAAAACTTTTGGCACCACTCATTTCAAGTGGTGCCATCTTTTATCCCATCTCACTTGGAAAGCAGTCAGTTGATAAATAACACACAGGAATTCTCAACTTCGTCATCAAACACTTTCCCATACAGCTTTGATACAAAGTGTATGTACATTGTACACTTCAATTCTTTCACAAGACGGCAATTCAGACGTAAAAAATTCAAGAAGTCGGACCCACGCTTTCAGAAGAAATGCTTGTCTGTTGATGTAAATGTAATGTGTAAATGTAATGTGGTCATATTAATATCGCTCTCACCAACACATCGTCAATTTAATGAAATCGTTTTTAAACAAGAACAAGTCCTACCAAAGGGGTGTTCTCTTTCCGGTGCTATGGTTATCCTGTTTGTGGACTCTATCGGAAAATGGCATTTAGTACAATCTTTTATAAAAAGCCCGCTCGAAAAATATTTGTATGCATTGCCGATCACACCTACGTCCGTCCACACGAGTGTCTTGTGCCATCAACGAAAGAAAACGAATCAATGAGCGTTCTGAACTTGTCAGCAATAAAAAAGTGCTGGATTTTAAATGGATTTCAAAAAGATTTCGCAACAATTTTTAAAATCATCAAAGCAAAAGGAAGACCTAACACGAAATCTTTGCATTACCTTAAATTGCCATACATCAACGAAGAAATCCATAATTGCATGAAAAAGATCATTAGAGCAGAGGTTATGAAAAATGTCCGAATATGTCACAAATCTCAATCCTTGAGAGACCATTTAAAAAGAAGAACATAGGTCTACACAGAATATGCTAGATGAAAACGTGTCCCATTAAAAAATGGAAAAATCTGCAACCGACCCTACGTAGTCTACATGCAGAACAACATGCAGCATTTGCAAAAAAGATTTATATTGGTTGCACTACAGGACCACTACATCAACGTTCTAAAGACCATTTAACAAAACTCATCGGTAAACAGGCACCGAAAAACATGTGATGCCAACGCCGATAAATACATCGATATCGTTGACTTTGAGCCTAAAGAGAGAAATAAGCGGTTACAAAAAGCTATGCTAAAATAGAAATAGAATCCTTAAAGCAACTCAAAAGCAGAAATTGTGGGATTGAAAAAGAATTTTTGTATCTTTGATTTTTATGAACTCCTCTTATATATTATGCTTCCCATGTTCATTCAATGCTTATGCATTCAATTTTCTCGGTGTTACATATTGTGTCGTGTTCCATGGCCAATCCATGGTAGCTTATGGCACAGTGCTGCTTTCCACAGATTTTTGCAAGTCGGCGTAATTCGTTTATTTACATTTTCATTCGTATTGGCCATATTGCTTCAAAATTTATATCACATAGACATGTATGACGTGTCAGCATCAATGGCATTAATCTAAGATCTTTGAAACATTTTTCAGGAGTTTTCATATTTTTCTACGCATGCTTATCTTCAACTATCAGGATTGACTCATGCTGAAAGATCGGTTTTTGCAGTAACTTCATGAAACAAACTCACAACCATTGCTTGATGCAATTATGTTTACCTTGCTCTGAGTATCCGTCTTTTTTGTTGAACAAATACTTTTTCACTTGCAAAAAGTTCTTGATAGTGGACCAAGCTTTTAATTTTCCTGACATCTTGATGCTACACACTTAATTCTGGCATCAAGCTGCCTTTAAACTGTACTGAACAAAAAAAATGTGCAATCAGGTGATTGAGATCTAATGAAACGAATTCTCTTTCTTGATTAAAAGTAGAAGTTATTTTAAATTGATGTATACAAACAAAACAAAGGGAGATGTCTTTCAGCAAATACTGGCGGAAAATTCAAGACAGGAATTCCAAGAAGTTGCCCTCACAAATCACTGATGAGGACAAAGGCAAGGTGTGGATTGTTGCATCAGCCATTGGCATCATGCATTGATAATGGTGAATTGAAACTGAAGAAATCGGACCTGATTGTTAATTGTGGATTTTTAACTCGTATGTTGTTGTCATTCACAAGCATGGACATCGGAAGTGTCATGGACATGTTGTCCCCACAAACATCACATTATATTATCGAGTTATTATGGGAATATTTTTTTAATCAATTTGATGTCATTTTGTTTACGCTTCTCGCACAGATCGATAATATAATATGTAGTCATGTGTGTAATCAATTCGATGTCATTTTGTATACGCTTCTCGCACAGATCGCCCAACAACTTATTTTCATACCAACTTCTGAGTCGCTTTCCCAGATGAAATGCAACTTGTTCATAACCCAAGACTAATGCAAAATTACCTATAACATACATTTCTGTAAAATGAGCGTCCTGTTCTGCGAGATTTGTGAACGAAAAAGTCCATTTTCATGCGCTGTTTTTCAAGCAATACTTTTTAAACACATGAACTTCTTAGCGTGAGGCCATCATCACATTAGGTACAACATCATGCGCATCATAATTTAACTATGCCGATGTACAGCGATGAAAATTTTCCGGAAAATTTTCGGAAATTTTGTTTTGTGATGGGCCCTACAATTTGTGCGCTCACTACCGCACAGCCGAGACATGAACACGCTACATGGAATTGGTCTAAATCTGTTGATTTCATCATATTATTTCGATCAAAATTATATCGCAGCAATGCGAATCCCGCCCGCGGATTTTCGAGCATTCCTTTGCTGTCATGGATTATGCTAGTGTGTTGGCATTATTAATCGCAGACACCGCTTGGGATAATGTGAATCTTGCTTTACAATAGGGGTATTTATAATTTTAATGCAATTATAAAACTCTGGAGAAAAAAAACAATCGCACTCTATTTTGGAGCTTTGCTTATATTCTTAGTTTGAAGCTTCATTATGGAGCGCGCTACGATGCAAATTTTCCATGTGTTGATGAACATGTGAAAAATAAGTAGGCTACACGGTCCACGCCATTATATGCCTGCGAACGACCCTATTGGAAGATAGACTGTAAATTCGTGAAATACAAGTATTTTGGAAACTAAAATTTGTAGAAATAATATCTAGCTTCTATCTTCTGGCGCATAAATTGTCCGATATCTTGGTTTAGGACAATTAACGGCGCATCTTCCATTTCTATTTCACAGTTCTAAATCGATTTCAGATCTGTCCAAATGAATTTCAGACAAGCTTAATTTAAGATTCCAAAGTTTCAGTTCCAAGATTTCAAAGTTGAGTTAATGACAGACATCTGATATCCATCTATATGTCTGAAAGTCATTTGGAAAGATCTGAAATAGACAGGGAAATGTAGCCTACATTAAACTAATTGTTTCCAGAAGTTAGGGACAAGGAAGTTTTAGGTCTTTGAATATTACATAGTGAAAGTCTGTAAAAATGATTTGAGGCAATCAATCATCGAAAAAAATCAAATTTTTATGAAAAATTCCATCACCATCGCTAGGGCCTACCGGCATATTGAAAATTACGCGAAAAAAATCCTCACCATAAGAAAGTGGGTCTTTGCATTTTATTTCAACTACGCTTGAGCATGATGAGATATTGGCACACGCCGTGCACCGAATCTATGCCCTTAAATTCGCAAGCCAGTTTGCTTTGGCAGTGGCTTGGACAAGCAATGGGGAAACAGACGCTCGAGCCATACATTTGTTTTGAACTTAACGTTTAACCATCCTTACATCTTCAATAAGCGAGACTATACACTTATAGAGAATGCATGCATGTAGGAGTCCTTCGATTTAAGATGCAGCAAAGTTTGGTGGAAAAGCCAGTGTTTTCGCAGCTCTGAAGAAGCCTGTGTTACCGGTTCTTTCTTACTTTCGCGTCCAGTTGCCTCTATTTTCGCTTCGGAATTATTCAATTTACTGTCAGATTTCCCTTCCAAGTAAGTAACTCCCAAGATAAGAAACAAAAAAGACGTGGAGTAGACACGGGGTCAATATAATTTATTTGTCGATGCATGGCGATTTTCGCCTATGGGAGACCAAAAGCGAAATTGAGTCTGTACACAAATGCTGACTGGGTTGTCGGCGGACTTTCACTACCACCGCAAATGGAGAGTGCGATGGCCACATTTAGAACTCGATAGTGGAGAAAATGAAAGATGAACAGCGTGATGTCTTTGCATCGAAATGAGCTGACGATCAAACAAACAGACACGCGCGCACGCATGCATTAAACACAATTCGTACGAATAAATCATAAACAAAAGTGAGAACAAAGACTATAAAAATTGTCATAAATCGTTGAGACTGAATGGGACAAGAAAGAATTGTAGCAGAAGGAGATTTAGACAGTCGTGTACATCAAATTTTTCGTTATGCCTTTAAATGATAATTATGAACTGCTGTTTAAATTTCGTTGTGCTTTACTCTATGTAATGGACACGACTGTTTCAAGACAAAGAAGAACAATTCAGCAGCACCATCAGTCACAGATCGAGCGAATTGGCTCTCCTGCCATCGGATGTCGTCAAGGATGCCCGTCTGATTTCTGAGCGCCAACCATTTGAGGCTGCATAGTATCGTTCAAGGCGATCGCGTAGATTAGGCCGTTGTGATGTGGAGCGGTTCGCATGGTTGATAAGTCTTCACAATAAAAAAGAAAAGAGAACAAGTTCACAAATGTTTGAACAATAATACACTGAGTTTTAATTACGAATAAGAATCTTTACTATGAATTTAATTGAGACGCAAAGAACTAAAGGAACAGTCACTATTGTGATGAGTTACAATTTTTGGCAAACTGATACGGAAAATTGGCGCAAAAATATATTTCTCATGTTGTCTGTAACGATAATCTTCTCCTTCTCTTTCTATAGCGATGATCACATCGAAGCTCCCATAGCCGTTGTAGTATGGTGTCTGCAGCCGGCACACTATGAGAAGATAAGAACAATCATCAACCATTATTGGTGGAAATTAAAAGAACATCAGACGGACTAGAGGTCAAACAACACCGGTGATCGTGCGAGCAGCCACCAGTATGCAAAAAGCGTGTGTAGTCGGCCAATCGCTGACAAAGGACGATCAGTAACAGTTAGTTGCACACATCATTAAAACTACTGCGCAGGTCTCAAAAACTCCCATCCAACAGATGCTAAGTAGACATCCTGGTGATAAGAAACTCAATTGTCGTTTCATGGCCCTATATTTGATTGGTACAAAACATGAGAATTGGATAGTCGTATTATGCGGGAATTTAACGAGTCAAACATATATTTGGTGCAAATGGGAAATGCCGTCTAACTATAGAAACAATACACTTCGAAAGCGTAAAATAAATGCATAATGAGGTGACCAGATGAAGACATATGTAAAGATGTAAACTATTTGCGAATATCGTCACAGCTATCTGCGCTCAGAGTAATTTCAACAGATGAAAATGGCATGAAATCATCAGAGTAATACTTACATGGGAATGAACTTGAAATCTTAATAGTTTATGCTCGTCTAACGAGCTGTACGTGAGGACAGACTTGAAAATTGCAAATTACTTTCTACATCATCGACAGCAGTATCTTACTGCTCTCAGAAGCAAAGCAAGCATTTGCAAAGGCTGGGGATTTACATCATGCAGAGTCCTGGGTGATATCTGACACCACAAGCAATTTACAAGTATAAAACATAACGCAAAGAAAGGTTGTCGTCAGACAGCAACCAAAACCGAATTTCGTGAATTCACGAGAAACAGGAAATACTATTGAAATTGTGGAGACAGAAGGATATAATCTCAAGATATCACTGAGTAGGAAGGGAAAGAAAAATGAAAAACAGATAATATACAAAGAAATATAAAATCAGGAGTTTGGAGGTAGGTGAGATGAAGAAAATGAAGATGTTTGAAAATATTTGAAGCAGTCAGTCACCAGAACATACAGTTGCGGCATTAGCGAATACAGACCGGCGGCCAAGCTGTAAAGAACATCGACCGATTAAATTGACAGGATGTCCATAACGTCGTCAATGACAGCGCTTGCATGATTTGGAGCCAGCTGGATTTCTATCTAATGATGCAGTCTTCCTTGTTCAGAAGCAAACGCATGAGTTTCCTATACCATGAGATATTATGATATTACGTTTATTTTTATTTATGTAAGGCATAGTTTTTCAATGTGCATTTTGAAAATTATAAGAGTGATATGTAAACAGTTGAATGTTGTACTATTTACTCATCCTGAAGGTCGATGATGTTTACACCAGAAGCGACATTCAGTTTTATTTAACTGACTCTAGAAAATGCGTTTTCGAATCAAAAAGTAAAATTGATTTACTGAGAGCCAGAGAAAAATATCTCGGATTGTCTAAAATTGATTGCCCTTTGTTTTTTGCCACTCTCAGATGTCATTTCACGGAGTTATATTAATTACTATACACATCTGAAATCTGATTGATTTACTTTTGAGTTATTAAAACAACTCTATGATGGAAATATTGCTTCTGATTCGATGATATTTTACAGCAAAGAAGTAATCAATTAACTACAATTTGATGAGAGCTCTACGACGGTCACTAACGCCGAAATGGACATCCAAGAGATATGACATGATTATCAGAACGATCGTAGAGAGATGAAGTGTAGAATAAAGGCAACGAGAATGTTATGAGTTTGATCATGAGTTTAATACCCGACAGCATCATCACAGGCGGTAATGAATCTTCTATTATTCAGAAACGATTGTCAATTAGCAAGCTTCGGATGTTAAGAAATCATGATCAGGAAGATTTTGAAAAAAATCTAGCAGGCTAGCTAGCGACATTGCAAAATAGCAACGGAGATATTTTTGACTTTCTCATAAAAACGCTAAAAGCGTGTTCAAGGGAGGTCACACCGTTCGTACATGTTTCGAGACAGGATGCTGTAGAGTCATGTGATCAGCGCCTTTGATGGGTAGCAGACTGAGACTGTAATGGTGGATCATAGCGGGAATCGAAGAATAAGGCTGGCTGTACTGACCCAGAATAAATTCACCGCGAGTATTGCGGACAATCTTCATGTGTAAATACCCTTTGTTGTGTCTGAAAAGTAACAAAATAGAATGACAAATGCAGTTTCCTTTCGAAAAGTGAGCAGCGAATATTTTTTTGTTACTGAATTTTTACCCCAAGCACAGCTACGAGTCATGAATAAAGATGGGGTACTCAATGAAAAAATAGTTTCGATTATTTTGAATTCAACAAAAGCAAAATAACAAATCTTTTCATCTGATGAACTTGAACTCACAAGAAACATGTTCACACGTCTTTTGAAAGCATCAAGATTGTGATGGTCAGACAAGTGGTCTTGGAAAACTGATTCCAAAGTTGTGCCGTGTGAACAAAATAGCTTTTCGAGCGACTCATAGTGCGTGTGCGTTATAAGCTCACATGATAATATGCGAGTGCATTAGCTCTGCGTGTGCCTCTGGAGATGATCATTAGCTTGTGTGCATACTACGCACTCATTTGCTGCAGAGATGCTTCTACCGAAATAGTGTCTGTACTAGAAGCTGAGTGAAGCAACATCCCGTCTGACAGAGAGCGGCTACAACTCGCTAGCGAGATTTTCACTAATAAAATTCCTGACACGCTTCTTTCTCAACCCTTTAGAAGAGGTTAGTATGTGTATGTGGGGCGCCGTACCATAGATGGCAACAATTCCATCAGGACGAAAACATAACTAGTAATCTGCAATCTGTGGTGGAAGGTAGCTGGTGGCACGATAGAGAATACCAATGCGTTGAGCCTGATTGGAGATCAAGATACAATCCCCATATCTTTACACCCCAAAAACCAAACCTCATAAATCAACACTGGAGCAACAAGAAATGCAGCAGAAAATTAATCTTCAGGAGAAGGTCGTGCACCATAAATAAAAAATTTATCATTGAAAGCTTTATGCATTCACAAAAATGCACACGAGTTAAAGATTTGAATAGAATGATTAATTAATGTCTCATCTCTGAGTTTCATAACAGTAGATGTTTTTATCTCATAAGTTAAGCATTTTTTGAACCTGTATGATAAAATACTGCGTCATTGATGCACTTCTGATAAAATCACAAAATCGCAGGCAGTGTCAAAAATGTCTACATCAAATAATAAAAGTGCTTTCACCACACAAATGATGGTGCAAAGTCCATCAGATGAGCTTTGTGGCAAATATATCAGTAGTCAGATGACGCACATATTATAGATGGTCCACAACATCATGTAATTTAGTAGTTCAATAATTAGTTAGCAATAAGACTAGATGACACTTGTCATTTGCATGTTAAGTTTGTGAAGTAATAAATTTTGTCAGGCGGAAAATGTTTTCATACTCACTTGATACTGAGAGAGAAGTCCTGACGATTGCTTTCACTACGACGAACGAGATAACTTCCCTCCCAATGAATTTTCAACAAATTTTCCGCCTCAGCGCGCGTGATATCGGAGTGGTACCATCTGAAGAAGTGAATGACGCAACATTTCTAGGTATTCAGCAAATTTAAGTAGTTATCAACAGATAAGTCACAGACAAATCACATTATTAATGATCTCTGTAAGACATGACAGCCAGCAACCGGCGTGTGTTTTCACAATCTAACACCATTTCTATGTTGCGGCTAACTTTTCCAATAATAGGTTGAAGATTGTAAAATATGAATGCAGAGCATGAAGATTGCAGAATATAGAAGGGGCTGCAGAAAACATTATTCTTTCATTTTTTATAGCTTTACTTCAAATATGATTAAAATCATTAATGACATTTTCAATGCGTTTGGTTTCTGTATATTTCTACAAACCCATGAAATAGTACACTGTAAAAGGCGAGAGCAAAGTTCTTCACTGACTTTGAATGCCCGAAACTTAAGGCGACGTATTGAAACGCTAGTGAATTGCCTTTTATAGTGACAACACTGACAACACGTTCAATTAACAAAAGTAGTCCAAATATGCTTCGTCATTTTCGAAAGCTTAAAATTCTGAATCGATTTCTGTATTCAAAATGTGAACATTTCTTAGGTGAAGGGAATTTAATTCAACAAGGACATCAGTTAGTTATCAAGGACATGTTCAAGTTGACCACCAGATTAAATCGCTTTGTTTTATGTCGACTTCGCGAAGTGTTTTAATTTGAATTTGTTTTGACAACAACTAGAATTCGATGTTGTCACAGAAATTGTTCATTTCAGTTCATCATGTTGAAGAGTCAAAAAAGGTGTTGATGAATTTTACAAATAAATAATTCCAGTGTGGTATTATGATAGGGCTCCATTAAGGGACATGTCCAAAGCAAGAGTTCTACCATGCACGATAGAAGACCACCACCAGAATAGATGCCTCTCACATTCTTCAAGGAATTGAAATTAAATGGATCAAATTGTATTCGCAGATGGTAGTTTGTGGAATAAAGGCAGATTTCTTCTGTTAGAAATCTCGCATGCACAAACTGCGGCACTGCAAAAAGTATCGACACCGTTCTTGATTGATACCAAAATGAACAAATTCTGCTACAATTATAGGCTGCTGTGAATTCAAATTCATCAAACTAGACTAGTCTACTCTGCATGAAATGGGGCAAAGAACATGTATTTATTTTCTGTCTCTATCTTGTCAAAGCAATTGAGACGATCATACACACAATCATCACGACATTTGCCTACACTAGTACACTACATACTCGTACAATCTAACATGCTAATTCATAAAACATAAATTCAGACGTCCCACAAAGGCGAGGTGTCTCCCTTTCCATCTGACTTTTACCTCAGGCATGTCATTGCTAACAAGAAGGCCCTGGCGGAAGACGAGCTAAAGGAGTTGCCTTAACTGATTTCGAATCGTTCAAAAATTGCATAATAATAAAATGGCGAACTTTTTCTCATCGATGGTAATTCAGTAGTGTCAATTGGGCAGTTTAACAAATGACTAGGAAAATCTGGCCGGAAAGAACATAACCCGAGACAGGCACCACTTCAAAGAAGTGCTTCTTCAGTCTGACCTCGCATGGCATGCTCTTAGACACAGTATTATGAATACGGGAAAGACTTGCCGCTTTTACGCTTTCATGCGTAAACATTGACTTCCACTGAAAATGCATGTGTAACAGTTGACTAAGAATTTTTCGCGGCAAGCATGAAAGATCGGAAAAAGTTATACGCAAATTACATCTCGCAATATTTTGTTCAATCGCTAAATTATCAATGCACATGAGGCATCTAAGATGTTTGAAAGATGCTGATAAGATCTAAAATCCGGACTTACGTTTTTGCGATAACCATGTCAGTGACGAGGTCTGGATAACTAAACATGTTATAGCCAACATGCATGACTATACCAGTGTAAGCATCTATATTCATTATGTTAGTATGTGCATCACAGATCGCGAACACCTGGTCCAAAATGAATATTAGATGGACATTCTATAGCATGCCACAACTATTTGTGGATAAAGCATTTATTTTTAGATCAAGATTCGCAGTCTTAACGATCCACCCACATTATCCCAATTGCAGGTGAATAACGACTAAAACAAATCAAATGAAAGGATTCTATTAATTTTGTAACTTCTATCGTATATATAGATAGGATTTTCCAGAACATGAATGACCATCGACATTTAATCGTAAGCGATCTTCGATGGATCCGGCATCCATGCGGGTCTCACACCGGATCCCGGATCTTGATCCGATACAAACCGGTGTTAGCAAAGGATAATAGGAAATATTTGACGAAGGCTGATTTCAACCGATAACTAAGATTGTTTTTCAAATTCAAGATGACAATCGTTCTTCTTATAAAATTTTGCTTCGATTCGGGCTCGAAAATGCAACTTTTCGGACGAATTTTTCAACGGGAACTCACGGTTGATCTTCCAGTGGAGAATTTGGGTTTACTGGTTCGGAACGCATTGGTCCACTGTGATTCCGACTTCGTCTTCTCGTAGCAACAGTGGCATTTTGACTCTGTCCACCAGCCCCGGCTGGGGGATGATGAGGGGGAAGTGGAGGGGCACCTGTAAGCGACACACCACTCAATGACGTCATCATGAAGGATGGAGGATGATCGATAAATCTGGAGCCACCACCGGTCAGTTCTTCTAACATCCTTCGATGCCGGGTATCCCATGGTTCGTCATAGCTGTCTGTTGACAGACTGTCTGTATCTGGCTGAGCAGATCGGGTTTTCACAGGGCTACTTGCAGAACCGGACCCCGATGGCCCGGAAACATTGGCCACACAGTCCGGATCCAGCACTTCTTGTGCCTCGAGCATTGGACCCACAGCTGAGGCTATAGGCAGAGGGCAAGGTTGGGCTGCAGAAACAGGTCCGGGACACGAATCGGCTGATCCCGTTGGTTGAAGACTGAGGGAACGGTTCATCTGCAATAACAAGGTTTGTAGTATTTACAAACAAGCAACAAGTTTTGAAATATTTGCAAAAGCGAAAACAATATAGGTATGAGCAAAATACTTTGTAGAAAGTGCTAAGTTTTGAAACACTTGATCACAAAAGTAAGACTTTCGAAACACAGTACCATTAAAATTTGCTTTTTGATATCATTTATTTATAATTGCAGCTTGTTTTACATCTATTGAGATGTTCTTCTCATTTGCAAAAATGCACATGGGAGAAAAATTCACAAGAAGAGAGTATAAAAGTCTGCATCCTAATGAATAGTTCATTGTTTACTTTAACAGATGCGACTCACAACGTGTCATTTGATCGACGAATTTGAAATCCTTCATCGCTGATAAAGAATAATTATTCCTATCTTTTTGTCATAATCCTCTATATTTAACATTCGGTCCCACACATTGTTGCCATCACCACTCATTTACTATACATTCATGAATGGACTTCAATTTTGAGCATTAAAACATTCACATTGTTAAAAATATTCATTTAACATTTTCCGATAAATTTCAATCACTAGTGTAACCACCATGCCATAATCATGACCACATCTACTTTTATTTTCACTGTTATAATTTTTTTCTTTATTCAACCTTCAATATTCGCATTCATGAAAATGCCTGGATAAACGATAATCATCAATTCTCTACTGTTGTCGGCTTCTATTAATCGCTACTCTGTCGGAGATACCTATTTCATTAGCCAGACAGATGAGAAGCATACCTCTTGTCGCTTCTGTTAACCTTTAAAGAGAACGCGGATGTGTTCATCTGCGAACGAGAAGTGAATGTGACTCAGCAGACATGACTATGACAGACCTCGACAGTTTGTCCTCACTGGGTAACTTCTTCTCCCCAATTCTTTCACTCACTCATTCTTATCGAATTTAAAGAATAGAGAAAAGACGAACGGTTTCATAGCACCGTTTCGATCATCATGTCGCGCAATGAACAGAAACGGAGCCAACTTTCCTGAAAGTCAACAAGAGCAACACATTGAAAACGCAAGCGATGTGTCATCACGCCAAGAAAGTGGGCGAATTGGCAACGATATGTCTAGAATGTGTGACATGACAAGTGAAATTTTAGTACAGAAACGGCAACTATCTTCCTTAATAAATCTAAATAACTATCACCGGCAAGTAGCCAAATTTGTGTTTTCAGTGAACTGGTTGATTAGTATTGCAATCGATTTGCTACAAGTGACTATCTATATTGTATATCTCTAGAGTGAAATTCTAAGAAACAACATCATTTTTGAGTAAGCAGGCAAAATAATTCACTAGTGGCCCAATATCAAAATCGGATTGCGCTCGAGCAATGTAAGGACTAAACTCTTTTTGTTATATGAAAATATTCAAGTCAGCAAATCGGACATAGTAACTATTAAAAAACGACCACGTATAAGAAGATGGCTGGATTTTTTGACAAGGACGCGATCCTGAATTTTTGAATTCAGTTGTATCATATCAAGGAACAGACACTGCTAAGTGGAGAGGCCATGCAACTTAGCAATTTTGTAAATCCGTTGAAGGGTTAGTAAAAAACAGAGATAATTATCTTGCTGAAACTTCGCAAATGAGTCGCAGTGCGATGTTTTATGACCATCAATGGAAATCTGGCGCTGCTGATGTCTAAGTTTTTAGCTGTATAGTGGAGAGGCTATGCAATTGATGTGCTTCGCTTGAGTTTCATTATGATTAACAAACGCAATCAACACAGTAAGTGATATCCGTAGGTATTACTGAATAATTCCTTAACACACTACTAAAACTCCATCTCAGCAAGTGCAACAGTAATAATTACTAAATACAAAAAAACATGATGGAAATAGAATTATCTGATATTGAGTTTTACTGTTTCATCCAAGAATAATGATGCCTGCTATTAAATGAAATGGCGGCTATGAACATATGTTCCTTTATTTTGACTGACTATGTAACTCATTATTTAATGCTTCTTTTTGTAACATAACGAGGCTCAAATAAAAAACTTTTGATTGATAGAAGTCTTTTTGATAGGTTTGAAAAGTCCGTTTATTTGGGGGGGGGGGAAATAACACGCATCAAGCGTTCAAATGGCTGTCAATATACATATGATCGCCGAATTAAGTATGAGCTCTGGACTGTTATAGATAATTTCGCTGTTACAACTCAGTTATGAAATTTTCAATGGCTTTAATCATTGCATGGACTTGCAGAGTCGCATGAATAACTGTCTTGTATGTATCATATTGAGGATTAATCCTGATTATCTCACTAGCTGCAAATACCTGCCGAACGTTGCAAAGCATGATTTGAAGTCAATATCTTTGCAGACGATCTCGAAAATCTACTGCGACTTCAGCGAGAATCCACATTGAATCTTCGCTAACTCCGAAGAAATTAGCGACTGATACGATGTCAAAGGTGTGAACAGACTGCGCAGATAGTGTTAACGTAACTCTGCGAACATGATCTACAATGAGGGACATTCACCAAAAATGAGGAAATAGTTCATTGTCAGCCAGATTATGCAAGACAATTAACTAATAGAGGCCATAAAGATCTGTAAGTAATTATCATCATCCAATGCTGCAAACACAGTTTAGCAGTGGATATAAATTGATAATTAATGAATTTTCACCATTGATCTGATAATTTGACCATTGCACAGCCAAAACCGGAAAATAGATTTGGCCTAGTCCAACTTTTGATTCCTATATCCTACGAGTTCATACTTTCCATACTTTTCTCAAGCCAAATCAACAAGCCATGAATTCAGATTTCTCTAGAAAACGTAATGTAGCTGACAATGATTGTCCATGAAAAGATTCCTTGATTTCTAAATTTATT
Source organism: Prostheceraeus crozeri (assembly GCA_907163375.1). Taxonomy (NCBI): domain Eukaryota; kingdom Metazoa; phylum Platyhelminthes; order Polycladida; family Euryleptidae; genus Prostheceraeus; species Prostheceraeus crozeri. The sequence continues at coordinate 45,876 of CAJQUW010006103.1, read as the reverse complement.
TCATTATCATATCCACACATAGAGGTTCTGACAAACATTACATGCATGACTTGGTTTTGGATGTAACTTTGAACCTTTCAAAAATCGTTTTACATTTACGACGAACAACACCGGTGACATTCACCGAATTATGCATTCATTATCAAATTTTTCATCCACGAAAGGAGATGCTGTTCATGTCGGATCAAGTGTAAACGCATTATTTCCTTTTAATGTTCCCAAAAACTCATGACGTCACTGGCAGATTTTCTGTGGAAAGTAAGGAAACAATTCAGTGTACAGAATAGAACCAATGTGCCAAGCCAATACTTTGTTGGTTCAAGGTTGCGATTGTTTCCCGTTTCCATCACACAGTCATGTTCTCGTCAGCAAATTTTGCTTTGTTTCTTTCATTTCCATTTTCCTTGTACCAGGGATCAGAAGAGGACCAACACAGCTTGCTCCTAATCATTGATTAATACAAATAAAGCGATCTGAATTAATAAAAGCGGTAGCAATCATTAACTAAAACTCAACCAACAAGCAATGATGCAGATGTGAGTTTTATTTAATGGTCGTACTGCACATGTTCTAGCAAAGCGACAAATAACAAGAAACTATATTTGCTATCACTAAACAGCAGTTCATAATTTAATGAAAACTGCTCAATATTTCAAAGTAGCCATCCCGAATGAACGAAAAGCAAAATAATTATAATCACAAATTCAGACGCGGCAAGCTAATAAAGGACCAGAGAATCCAGGAATAAAATGTTCATATAACCACCATTTGCGAATTATATAAAAAGATAAAAATCATTCACGAATGCTTCTGTGCTCTTTCAGTTTAATCAACAAGACGTATTTCTTCCGTCGTGGCAATTGTTTGTTTCATTCTTAAATTTTAAGTCACGATTAAATATTTGGCTAACTAACTACACACAATGTAAACATGTGCAAGATTTGACTCCCTAATGTTTTAATTCTAGAATTAAATTCTCTGAGATATAATTCTAGATGGAAGAGAATAAAATAAAACAGATGAGGATGACAAAATGAGGAAAAATAGCAATTGAAGAATTGATAACATGTGATTACATTCCTAACTGAAGATTTAGTTCCAGTGCTTCCTCCAAGATGATGTTAATATTCTTCCTCAATGCTTAAGGAGTTGAGTTTCGTGATGACATCTTTACGTAACTAACAACTAAGGAAACCACACACCTTCGACAGTAAAACGAAGGAGAGAACGGCTGATGTCAAAACTATTTTTAGCTATTTGTATGTTTTCGTTTTGCAACTGACTTCTTTGTTCGACGTCTCAAAATACATAATTCAACGACAGTGGAAAACTAGTGTATTCTATGGAAATCCAATGATGACAAAACTCACAATTTCATAATCAGTCAAGCATCATGATTAAGAATTCATTGCATTAAAGTATTTCCTTTAAGTGTAACAATTGAATTCTCAATAGTTCTAATTTCGCAAAAAGGAATTTATGTTGGTAATACATTAAAATTTCACATTCGTTCTTTAATTCTCCCAAACCCAATTTGCCTCAATCTGAATGCTAAAATATCAATCTGCTACATGTGAAAGCCTACTCACACATGTCAGTAAACACTCATTCAAATGTGACAATATTCTCTCCTTTCACTGTCTATAAACCCTTCAAATAACGTCCACCGAAAAAAATATTCAATGTATTTAGTTAAACGAATAATTGCCAAACGAATAGGTCTTGCTATCTCTGCATGGACAAGCAAGCTATTTCAGAGCTGAGAACATGCCGATTATGCTCACCAAGTCAATTATACACCGTAGCCTGGCAAGTTGAAAATCGTTTTCATGCATACTTTAGGCCTAATTGTGTGGACTCCTCAGTGTGTAATTATGAGACCTTGGTGTCACTAAATAATCGGCTAGATTGATTATTTTTCATTGAGCCAGAATAAACATCACGGTTTTCGGCTTCTCTCAAAGGCAAAATAAGACCTTGGTATGACTGCAGCATCAAGTTAAGTCCTCAGCTTAGCAGTCGTAGCCAAAACCACTGACAAAACTATACGTTCGAAATAGTGTGAGGCTTCTACTTTGCCAGATATAAAAGACTTATCTTAAAAAAATACAGAAACAATTTAGCACTTAGCGTAAATCGAACATAGACTCCTATTGGAGAACTGCGAAGATGGTAAAGCTTAATTTGCTAGGATATCTCTTCACATCTTCGAATAGATCAGAGAAAAGGTAAATATTGAATTTGAGGGGAATTACCATATCAATTTAATAGAATTTTAGTAGTAACTAACTCACAATTATCAACGGACTCATCTATATTTTTCGAGGATATTGTTCCGAAATAGTGAAGCAACCGGTAAAACCAGTGGTGAAATCGCTCAAAATCAAATTTCTCCCGCAGGCCGAAAAAAATCCCGCAGCTATTAAAAAACTATTATTACGCTTTTCTACGAAGATATGACATTCCAAAATATTTCTCCTTATAGTCCCTACGCGGATGCCGAAATACGGTATCTAGGTATCCATGAGTCCCTATTACGCTGTTAGCTGAAGGCCTACTGCACTTTACGAGTCTTTTACAGTGACGGCCTATGTCTATTTGTAATTGACAACCATATAACATCGCAGTAGATCGAAACTTCCAGTTGTCAAACATGTCTATTAAATTGGTTGCAACACCGAACTGCCACGCAATCAATACAGGAAATTATAAAAGAGAAATCGAAGTCATATATTAGCCTGATCGAAGTGTATATTGCTTCAAAAATCGAAAGAGTACCTACAGATTGGCAGGTCAAAACAACCGATTTCCAGGATGCCGAAGACTTGCAGTCAGATTGAAAAAAAGGCTGACACTTGCAGCCTATGACAAAAAAAGATGAGAAGCGTATACAGTACTACAGGTACTGACGTCCAAAAGAAACGCAACATCCTCCGAATTTTTTTTGGTTTGATACTTGGCCTACGTCTGTAATTTTCATGTAATAATAATTTGTTGCATGATAAATATGAATCGGTTGACCACAAGGCTAAAAAAGATTATGTTTGAACAATTGAGATAGAAAACATTTTCTTCGGTTCATTCACATGCATGTACTGCGTTGCATTTCTTTTGGACTTCGGTAAGAAAAGAGAACAGCCACTCGGAGGAAGTCAAAACAGCACATTGCCAGGCTCCCAAAGACTCACAGTCATATAAAAATAGGCTAACACTTGCAGCCTATGATAAAGATTAGAAAATATATGAAGCGTGTAGACCCCTACACGTACATGTAAAAAAATTGAAAGCTAAACTCATTATCAACTGAAGTCTGTAACACTGAAATCAGCTGCTATAAACGTTCTGGACGATTCTCAGAGAGCAATAGTCAAACTAGTTTTTAGCGCTTCTCGCTTGTCACTTTGGCCAAAGCAGTTGCTATGGCGGATTCGATAATTCGCCTTTGCGCATTGTCTTTTTTTCTGCAATTAGCTTTTCCTCCTTCTGCAGCTCTTTCATGTCAGGCGTCAATACATACATTCATTTCTTGTATTCTTGTAGAAGCGCTTCTATCGCCTTCATGCTTCTTCCATTTTAACCTTTATGTCGCGATCTCACCATCTTTTTGTAAGATTTTGCTCTTTCGCTTCTGTCGATCGATCTCCATACCAATGTCTTAATATATTTGTTTTTTACGACAAAGTTCCTTATCTTTTTCTTCCTCGTCTTTCTACATTTCCCTCAAGCGCTTCATGCATAATGCGTGGGCATTGAATCCAGCGATGATCAGGCTTTTCTCAACAGGGTACGTCACACTTGATTGCTCGGTTTGCTTCAAGAAGCCATTTATGAGGAGGCATGAATCGACCGCCACCTCCGACAGTGTTTTTCTTTCTTTCGTGAGAAGATCGTTCAGGTCACTAAAGACACGCTGTACGGAAGCATTTCCACAAGGAATTGTCGAAACAGATAAAGCGATTTTGGACAAATTAGGATATTTTTCAGTGGACAAGCTTGTCCAAAAGTCGATATCACAATTTTCTTTGGATTTGTTGATTTTCAGCGACGCATCAACTTGATGCAATCGCCATTCACCGCCAAGTGCATCGCATACTTCTGCGCCCATCTAAGAAACTTGGCAATGCGACAAACAAATTCCTCATTTCAATCATAGTCTGGTCGAAGAAACTTCATTGCTCGTAAAGTGGATTGCTCAGAGGTAGACATTTTTGCAAGCTGCCCGTTATGTCTTAAAAAATTCTTCCACTTTCGTGAAAAACTCCTGGCGCTCAAGATCAAACACTTTAGATAAACCAAGTTTCGTTTCTTCTCCAATGAATATGTCCTCATCCTTCAACCAGACGTCATGTGAGGTGAAATCAATAGTGCTCAAATGATTCATATTGTCATCCACGTGCTTGTTTTTCAGAAAGAGCACTCAGCACTTGCTTGAAGAGTGTGCGGACGTCGGTATACATTTTGTGGATCATCACGCTTTGACTTTGATAAACCTTTTCGAATTTATGAAGTATCGGCAACACAGACTTCATCAAATAAATATTGAGCTCCAAAGATGAATCCCCAAGTGCGGTACGAATTTCAAGAACTCGTTTGTTTTGTAAATCAGCAGGACGTTCCCTCGGTGAAACAGAGAAGAGATAATCACGCAGACATGGCAAATGATCGATAATGCGATTGACGCCTGCAGAAGCTGCATCCACCGCGTCTACACTCTCCGCATCATGCGGTGCTCACTGATCTCCAGAAGTTATAAGAAGTTGATTATGTTATAGTGGTGGGCAACATTGATTTACTATCACACAATCGAAAAGGCACGACGAGATGCGCTCAAAACAAACGTCGGCGGAGTCTGCCTAGATTGGACGCAAGAGAAGGAGATGTGCTTGACCAGAGGGGAGGAGTTGCACAAAGTGTAAAAGTAGAGATGAGCCTTGACAGTCCCAGCGAGTGACCTGTCTAGACTAGAGGCATCTGAACGAAGCTCGATTATGCCAACCAAGTATTCGATGCAGATCACCCCAGCGCTCTTAGGCAACAAAATCAGGTCAGGTTCACGTAAGAAGGCCTACTCGTAGGTGAATCACTGCCCTCATCGTTTACTGGTTCGCTTTCCTTCGGAGCAGAAACGCGCAAACAATGGGCACCACACAGCATTGAAGACCGTAAAAATTTTGATAGATTGAACGGAAAGACGAAGTAGTAAACAGAACGCCTTTTGTCTCTCATTCTGAGAGCCTATTTGGCCACATACCGGGACATTCAGTTGATTTGTTCATTTCTTGGATGAATTTGTTTCTCAGAAACGTTTTTTAACTTAGGAAGAGACCAAGAGTGTGATACATTCATTAAAACAAATCCCGCAGCCCCCTAATTTCTACCATGTTTTCCCGCAATGCGAAAATTCCCGCAGCGAATATCACCACTGGGTAAAACGCAACCATAATTTCTGGCTAAAAAGAAGCTTAGACATTCTAGTTGGCAAATGGTAATAAAAACAAAGTAAATCAATATTGCGACGCACGCATCATTCGCTACCATGCATCGAAAAATTGCTTTATTTTCATTAAACTAATAAAAATTATTACTAAATCCTCCTTTTCAAATTCTGCTACTTCACTGAACAGAATGGTCTAGCATTTGTTATCCAAATTTGAGGAAAGTCCGAAGGAGAGAGATAACTTCTATTGCTTTAGCGAGGCCTTTCAGCCAATACAGGAGGCCATCTTCAAGCGACAAAGAATGAAGATATACGAGTATTACCTTTCAAATGACAGCCTAAATCGTCGGCGCGTAACACCAGACGATTTAGGCTGATCATTTGAAAGGTAATATATATGCATTCATAGGTAAGTGAAATATCGGCTGACAGACCTACTTACTCAGCAACAATGACAAGCAAAGTCCACAAATAAACAAATCCTGTGGTGGCTGAAAGGCCTCCCTAAAGCAATAGAAATTAGAAGTAGACAACATCTCTTGCTTTCGCGCTTTCTTCAAATTGGGATAAATTCTGCTACTATTGCTAAACTTATGCTTCATTATTAATTGATAGTGAGACTTCAGAACTTCTGTTCGCTTTATTCGCTTCCACTTTTGTTCATTTGAAAAAAGTTTGCCCTAACACGGTGTTTCTGCTAAATAGCCTACTCGACAACTGTTCACTGAACGACCGATATAATGTATTGGAAGCAGGACATTTGAACGGTCATATTTCCCCCCGTTCGTACGATCTTCCGGTCATTAGCCTTTCAAACCCGTTCGTTCGTTCAGCGCTCAAATGAGTTATCAGCACCGCTCCGTTCGTTCATGGCATAAAACACCCGTTCAATCGTTCTTTTCAAGTCAAAGCAATATTCAATTTTGATAGACCCTATATAGTGCTGTCGTTTATAGCTAACATTCGGGTTTTTCAGAGAAACGTGGAAGTTGGCACATCTGACATCGCGAAATGACACAAACTCCACTATCGGGAAATTCGTTGTCGGCATTGCCGCGCAATGACAATGCGAAACATAAGCTGACGTCAAACGTCACACATACCTTTTTATATCAAGCCCAGTCAAACTAGAGAATATAAAAATTCATAGAGGAAGTCAAAATCCTTCTGCCGTGATGATTAGCCTATAACACGCTTTAGCAGCATCACGCTACACGAAGGTGCTTTGTAACGATGAGTCCATGCTCACTCATTTGACAGCGAGCATGGGCCTAGGTCTATAGCCTTCAGAAATAGTGACTAAAGAATACGATGTGACTAAATTCGGTAGTGACTAGATTCAATTGTAGAATCAGTTTAGCCTACATACATTAGGCCCACGTCATGTATTCCGCCATGAATCCCTTACCTGAATATCCACCGACAGATCGGATGTGAATTCGCAGATTAGACCATTAATTTACATGCCCGTGCCCGCAGGCGAATGCCCGCTGCCCGCAAATATCCTACCCGCGAAATGCATGCAGAGACCCCCACCCCAGTTTAGACTATGACTTCACTTGATGAAAAAGCAACATAATGCAAACTATTCTTAAGAAGTAAAGGTCAGATTGACACTCAAAGTACAAGTAGTCCTACTTTATCACAGCTTTTGAATTAAAAAACTGTTCAATGTTTCATGACCAAGTGATGAATTAAATAATAATTTATGGCGTATCATGACGAATTTAGTTGCTTCATGGAAGGACATGAAGCCTCTTCAGTCCTGCTTCTCCAGTTTTCATCTCTGCTAAATCGTATTGCTGGTGATATGTGCAGATTTTTGAACAGTTTATGCGTAGCATATGTATTTTCGGAATACTAAATCAATAACAAGAGGTGGAAGCATTGTGCAATAGCAAGTCTCTTATCATTTTCTTCACGAAATGTCATTGAACTGAAGTCTCAATGCTTTAACAAGCATTTTCGAAGAGCATCAATAGACTTTTCTTTTATCGAAATTTCCGAGGTGTCACTGGCAAGAAAATCCAATAGGTCACTGGTGACACATGTCCAAATTAACACTTAAATATTTTCAAATTTCAAAATACTACGTACTTCATCGCGTCAGAGTGTGTTAAGCAATTTTGGAAAGTAAGGATATTCAAACATTATTTCTTATACGGTGTTTTCCGAGGTTTGATTGCCGTTCAATCAAGCAAAAAAGCCGTTCGTTCCGATCACCGTTCATCGACATCTCCGACATACCGTTCGATAATTCGTTCATCAGAAAAATATAAAAAATACCGTTCAATCGTTCGTTCAAATGCCCTGTTTGGAAGACTGTTGGGAAAGTGCCCTGTTGGAAGGTCGATGAAATGGAATGCGCATGTAGCTGCGCTCTAATTTTTGCGCACTAGAATATTGGCTGAACATTCGATGGATTCTTATTCGAACAGCTTCCCCACGCAGTGATTTAACCTTGAAAAAATCTTGAAATAAGTGAACGCGCTGATCCTTTAAGTACACCAGAAGATTCATGTCAAGAATCAGTTCTTTTTATGAGAGGGATCACGCTCAAAATGAGTAAGTTGTTATTATGAAATCATGACTCATGCTAGCTCTGATAAAGCAGAGATCTTCCCTATGATAATATAGACATTGATAGAAATTTCATCAACTGGAGGAATACGGAATTTCACAACTTGGAATTTGATTCTTTCATATTTTACACAGCAGTGAAAGCTCCTCTCAATGCCGAGGAAATACAGGGTACTGACAGAAAAATTTCGATGAAACTCGCAGCATTCACTTGTGCAGTCAATCACATTTTCTTAAATTCTGAGAGGTTGATATAACGCCTAGATAATTGAATATCATTTCATACATTTGCTCCGTTACCATGACAGAGAAAAGTTCACACAACTCTCACAATATTGAGACTTCGTAACACAAAGGATTTTGTAGAAGCCGGGAAGTCGACGCCCGCACAATTACATTCGTAACATTCTGACGATGAGTCTTCCCATTGTGGTGAGGGAGATTAGCTACTGATCTGACTAGAATTGGCTCTGACTTATTTTAGAAGTCTGAAATTGTTTCGCAGACTAACAGAATAGCAAAATTTATGTCACATTATGCAGCAATTATGTGTAGGAATATTGTAATGGTTTCTTCAGAATACACACATGCAATCATTGCCTATATCATAAGGTTAAAGTAGTGTCAAGAAGATACAGACCGTGGGACTAAATCAGCATAAGAAAGAGTACAATGCATATTTTTCAGACATTTAGACATCCTTGAAAGAAGCACTCAAATTGATTTCATCTAGAGCAGTGGTGGGCAACCAAGTTGGAATAGCGGGGCATAATGAGTGCCCCCCGAAAAGGCTTGCGGGCCACCAATTTTGAAAGGCAGTAGTATAGGCTTAATATCCTTCTATTCCGTGCTTTTAAGTGCACGTATGGACTGTTGTACCGTACGTGCATACATAGTGGTCGCATTACACAACAAAATTTTACATGTAAATGTATACAGCAGTATTGAACGCAACTAATTTGTTTATTTTAAGGAATGATAATTTACTTTTTACAATTCATGTGAATACTGAAAAACGCAACAGATCATGGAAGCTTTTTCTTTTTTTGGTGATGTGACTGACATTACCTTATTTCATCGAAAAACAACGGTATGTAAGTGCAATACAGCTATCCGCATCGAATACTATGTGACCTAGCATAAGCCCGCGCAGGTGGTGACTATTTTGCGCTTATACGAGAACATATTCATTACGAAAGGAGTATGGTTGGATAATTCGAATGTGAATGTTTGTTTTTTTGTTCCATCATATTGCTAATTTAGTTGTTAATTAATAGTTTAGCAAATTCTAAAGATGATTATTCACCCTTAGATGCACCTCACAAGAGTCGAAGTCGGAGTGAGTCATTTTCACATAATCGATTCAAATGATGTCCGCGGGGCACTTTAGATATCAAAAACGATGGCGGGCCACCCAATATGTCCCGGTGGGTCACCAAGTGGCCCGCGGGCCACGCGTTGCCCACCACTGATCTAGAGGTTCTGATACTAATAACCGTCCGACAGATCGGCATATTCTTTTTGTGGCGATAATCACCCCTCCGTGACGAAATTACAATGCAGTTAATTTCAGTTATTTGGAATTTCACGCATAACATAACTGCATGCATCTCTAAGTCTGCAATGTTCGATTTCTAATAATCACAAACACTTATTATCATCGATAGCTGACAGAAAGGATTCTTTACAGTTGAACAATGTTTCACTCTGTCTAATTTTACCAAAATATGCTGCAGATTAATTTTGCCATTCTTTAACTCAATAAGTTGTAAATAAATCCCTAGGTACATAGGCCACTCAGAAATTGCATTTTTAGAAGATTTTGAAAAATACTGAATTTTGCTTATGGTCATTGGTGCCTATTGACTAACCCAACATGAACTTCAATGTATTTATAAAATTCACGAGAGCTTACTCAGTCATTAGTCCTCATACGTATCAGCGTGCCGTGAGATCATGTAACTTAACTTGTAGGTTTGTGATTGCAATTTCGCTAGTAGTCATATCACATCGTCTAGTACAGTGATTCTCAACAAAAGGGGGTATGGTGGTTGACAAGTCGCTCCTTGTGGGCGAAAATGATATTAAAAAGATGGACGCTAGCTTTGTTAGCACATCCATTTCCTGAAGTCGAAAAACTGCTTCTTCCACAGTATTGACATTCTACTTTCAGTACAAGGATATCAGGCACATTGTTCACATCATTGAGCATCCTTTTGTACTACAATTCTCAATTAACGCTGGTCATTTGAATATAAGTTACTTTTCTTTAAATCAGCATGTACTATTTTCAAATAATTTTACATTAGGCAAGATGCTGTACATAAACAAAGCTTCTTAATCTCATTATGATGACGGATGTAGTCATCTGAATCATCAGCTTTCAGTGCAGAAGTGTCATATATTCTTCTATGAACGATATGATGCCTTTCTCGAGCGCAACCAGAAAAGGTGGGGTATAACTGTGATTTTTAGTTAGCAATTTTACAGAATGTAAGGCCGCTGCTACTGACGAATAGAATATGGCAGGTATACTTTCTACATAAATGAAGCATCACTGAATAAAAATCGTTTACTCCTCCATTAATCAAACTAAATAAAACCTTTTTAGCTGGTCCTATCAAACCTGAAAAAATTGCTACATTTATTATTTTTTATCAGTCCGAAGCACCAACAGAAATCATGCATGCTGATCGCTAAAACAGAATTCTACTTGTAGTTGATTCTGCTGACTTATTTTCAGCAGAATCTTCACAATCCTGCTTGGTGATGGCTAAACGTCTATAATATGTATTTCCAACTCGACGCACAGTTATGGATCAACATCTTGTGTTGGTGTATAATGTATACTAGAAGTAGATTCTCAAATTATCTACACATGTGTTATGTGTATATTTTGATTCGAATATTTATAGACTATCTATCTGGTATCCGGCTTCCGCATGACATTTGATATGATCGACACTGATTCACAGTGGCTTCAAGAAACAGAAGCGAGAACATTATGGTAGATGATGAAATCAAATTAGATTTACGAATGATTAAAATATAAACAGAAGAATTACATATACAATTCACATAACATATGTCATTCACGCAAAACTTTCAGCTTAACTTCAGTCATGGACTTTTAAATGTGATACGAAAAACAGCCGTTGATTCTAAGCCAGTCCAAAACCGAAACACAGAATGAATCAGCAAATAAAATATTTTACTAAGAAGTCGAAACATCGAGAGGTCGAGTTCGGACACCGACCAATCTATCGCCCTGTTACAGAAGGTTATGATCATGAGAGCAATTACTTGGTTTAAATACATGACAGTTCTTGTGACCTCCGTGGCACAATGGTTAAGTGCTTGACTAAGTGATATTTTAATATTGAGCAACATCCTTTCTTCATTTGTTTGCTTGTCATATTTATATGATCGCAGTCTTGCTCCATTTTTCTAATTACATTTCTAATAAGGTGAGCTGCATTTTACCATCAAAATTGAAATTTGCTCATGGGAAAAGGGCATGATAATCAATTTATCAGCCAGCTTTCAATGTTGCAATCGTTGTTTCAACGGAAAAAGAGAAGAAAGCATTTTTAATTATATCAATGTCATAACTCATTGGCCCACAAGCAGGGTTGGCAATTACGGCCAATGACCTGCCTGCCTCACATCCAACAAGTCAGGAAGTTCAAGATGCTAACAGACTTGCAAATTTATGACAAATTTCAAAATGATTGGTTTAAGAAGGGACTAAGAGCAGTACATAGTATTATATCGATTGCCGTTATGTTTCCAGATGCTGATAATAACGTTAGATGTAGCACTTGAATTTAAGTCAAAGTTTGTAATATCTGATAAGGTACTCTTAAACCTACAAATCTGCAACAAATAAACTAGACTGCAATATTTCACTCACGTCCTCCTCAAGTTCTCCAAATATGTCCCTGACATTCGGACGAACAACAGCCACCGTCTTTGAATCCATCCACTCTATGAGGCGATATTTGAGGAACGATGCAGGGTGGGAAAGCAAAACAAGTACGATTTCGTGATCAGGTAGATCACATAATGTTAAAGGATGCAGTTTTCACAATCAATTCGTCGCGATAGACACAGTCTTACAGCATTTCAAACCCTAACACCGTATTTATGTCGATGAAACAATGTCTTTACGAATCACTTCATTTCTATCGCAGATTAATAGAACCGTGACTGTAATCTTGACTTTATTTAGTAATGCAGATATTACGTAGTGTGACAATTAATACACTCGAGGTTAAACCATGATTCTGTTGTTAACGACTACCGAAATCAGATAAGAAGGAATATTAAACATTCGCCTGGTTGTATTTTTGTACATAGCTAAATGGATGCTACAGGAACTTGCTTTTCACTTAATTTGAAATCGGACACAATATGAAACAATCATTACCAGTTGACCAACGTATACGAAAAAAACTTTTCAGTTCACAGATGATTACAAGCTAACATGTGACTTTGAAAAAAATCACATAAAGTGCTCCAGGTGCTATAAATCTTATCATTCGAGCATGATAAGATTTCTCGGACAAACAGGAAGATAGTGAAATTTGATAAATACATATATCATAAATGTATATATCATATCACAATATACCGTATTTCCTCTAATAAGCGTGATGCGCTTATTCGGGGGCGGTGTTCATGTAAGGCATACTATAGAACGCCCTAACTTCGGCTCCCTGTGCAAACTTTGTGCACATTTGATTATGTGTTTTTTATGATAACTATGAGAGGATTATAATAACTAGGCTGCTACGGATCAGAAATTGTGCCATTAACATGAGATACTCTTTTTACTTTTTATCACGCGAGAGAAAAAGCCATTCAGTCACGTGAAGATTATTCTTAAAAAATTCGATCATTATGCTACTTAAAATCTTAAAAGCGAAGTTCTGAAAGATGTATTTGTAGCTTTATCAACATAATCTTTGCATAGTAAGTAGAATTTTGTTCCGCAAAAACACGAAATTTCTATGAATTGACGAGGACATGCGATACCGAAAAGAATTAAGGTAAACCAAACTTAACAATGCTCCTGGGAGTAATCAGGGGATAGAATTATCAGCATAATCAGGGTTCATACAGAAGCATCAATAAAGAATTACAAAACATTTCAAGGATTTCAAGGACTCTGACAATCAAATTCCAAAATCTACCAAAGAACACACAACCATTGAGTATACCCGTGAACCATAATAATTACACTTTTATATAGTAAGGCATAAAGTAGCTACATTGCTAAAATGGTACATCGCATTCGCACATTATTACGCAAAATAGAATTTATCAGTATAAAAAACGCACACAGAAAAAAGAAGGGGTACTATTATCTTTTGATTTTATTCAGTTCAAAACAAATATACAATTGGCGCAATAAAAAAATAAACAAGATCCTCAGTTTTTTGTAAATTACTCGGATAAATTAGAACAAATTAGTATTGGTGCGACTGATCATGAAGAATTGTCATCTCAAGCGTTTGTTTCAAATTTACATCATGATTGCAACTAAAAATCAAATACTTACAGCTACAAAAAAGTTTCTAAAGCCTAAAAATGGAAACAAGTCATTTCAGTCGTTCTTTCAAATCAAAAATTTGTTTGTCAATAACAAGTAACTCGCTTGATGCGGTCTTTTGCAGTTTCTCATTTGACTGCTCCAATTTGCTAATTTCAAGAGACAAACGTTTATTATCTTTACGCTTCTTTTCCACACCAGTTTAATTTTTCTCTTCTTCGTCGAGCCTCTCCTGATGCCTTTGTCGAGCATACCGAACAGTACGCGTCATTTCGCATGTGACCGATGTTTTTCAGAACCACTTGCATGCTGCTGGATGGAATCACATACTATCCGCTGATTGACAATCGTTTTTTATTTCAGGTTGTGATTGATTGATGGAAAGTCAGACTCGACTCGTGCATTTCCATGAGAAAGAATCATAATGATCTGAGCAACACTCTAAAGCTCTGCATTTTATTTTGCTTCAAACACATCTAAACAAGATGTCATACTGAATTCCGCTAACCTTTTTTGAAAATCATCTTTTATGAGCATTGAATACTGCCGCTTTGCTGCATCAGCAACTGATGCAGAAGTATGTCTACTTTCGTAAAATATTGATAATAGATCAGAAAATATTCCCCGCAATTACAATGATATTTTCCGCAATTACAAGAGGCGAAAACAATGAAACAGCTTTTATGAGTGGAAAATTCAAAGGAGACCGCTCCTGGAGTATTTTCAGCAAAGTCAATTTCATAATTTTACATGCTTCTTCAAACTCTAGCTGCTTGGTTGGACGCAATTCTTTCACATGTGACTGGGCTATTCCAAAGTCAGTGTCTAGTTTATGACTGGGTAAAAGATTATCTATACTTCAGGTCATCAACTTCGTAGGCTAAGATACACAGCCAAAGGAGCTTCGCACTGTAAACGTCGAAGGAATGGCTCAATGACTTCAATAACGAATTTCAAAAATTCAAATTTTGACAGACGGAAGCTTGCATTGCCATTGCTCATCAGGTTCAATTACAGGAAAATTTTGGCAAAAGGTGGGCCTATGGCAGCACATAATAGCCCACCCTTTTGCCCTTATTTTCATATCGTTTATAGGGCAAAAGACTCTAAAAACTTTGCGTGAGAGATTCGATCTAGACCCACATATATGCCAGGTACATTAATGAGTAAAATTGTGGGCCCATTTTACTCAAATCACATGATTCTTAATACTAAATTTTTGGAAGTGTTTAATAGAGTTCATAATCATATCCAGTTTACTACAGAGATCCCAGATAAAGTGTTTAGCATTTTGGATATTAGCATTAAGGTAAAACACAATGCAGTTTCGCACGGCTGGTGCATCAAGGAGCAACACTCAGGAATTTACTTAAATAAAAGTGGTCACTTGCCTAATCATGTAGAGCGAAACTATATCACAAACAGCACTAATTATGCACAAAAAAGTGTAGCGATCCGGAAAAAAGTAAAATTGCTATTGAGATTTTAAAAAATAATTGTCGTAATGGCGGCTTTAGTGATAAGGATTTTTTCATAGACAAAAATTAAAAATTAACAAAAAGCAATACACTAAGTACAAAACTAATTTAACATTATATTTTGTAAGTGATAGGACTAACAAACAAATCCACAAGCCTATGGACAAATATGATATTAGAGCTGACCTGATCAGTAAACCAAATAAGTCTCTCTCCAGAGCCTTAAATAATATAACTAAAAATGAGAAGCAGGAAAAATGTCATCTATGCAACGTGCTAAATGATACCTTTAGGTGCAATGACCGTTTTATCGTCCATAAATTTACCTGCAAATTATATACAGAATTTTACATCGGCAAAAGTAACCGCCCTTTTTATTTGCGTTATGCCGAGCATCGTAACAGCATTAACGCTGGCAGCAAAGTCAGTGCCCTTTCAGACCTCTTGTTGAGAAACATTAAGGTCACACCGGTTCTATCGATTATTTTGATGCACAAATTATTGACAAATGTAGAGATCCTGTTGATACTACATTGTCCGAATCGCGTCAAATCAGATCTTTGGAACTCAAGCTTAATAGAAAGATCGAAATGACTGATTTTTAATCGTTTTTTGTCAACTGTATCATAAAAATGTGGATATAAGCCTATTTTGTTCGTGTGCGCATGTCCATACTTTTGTGAATTTTTCTTGTGCCTTGACAAAGAACGAACGTCCGAAAAGTCGGCAATACACTTGTAATTTCGAGAAATTTTGGCCTTATTACTTTATCTGGAGGTATCAACCTTATTCTCAAATTATACATCCATTACTATTTTATCTAAAAGAGTTATCAGAAACATTATACTGTCTTTACTCTACTAATACTGTCTGTGTTTCATCTTCTGCAAATCATTTCTATAATAGCGCTAATACAGAAAACACATGCTATATCAAGTAGTTACCTCTTGACTGAGTTGCCAGGCGCGGTTGTAAGCATAATCGTAGTCTGTGTCGCTTTCGGGGACAGAAGGACCGTTTCCTGTGGTTGATGGAGGCGGAGGTGGTTGTGAAGGGGCGGAAGGAGATGTCGTTGTCTGTGGTGATACAGCACTCGTGGGAATCGTCGACGAAGGCATACAGTCAATGTCTGTTTCTTGAACTCTGGACAAATCGAGGCCAAGCCTCGCAGCCCGCACGTCCCATGCTTCCTCATACACTTCTGATTCCGCTCCACTTTCCACCGTAGCAAATGGTCCGGAATCACTACGCATCGGCGGAACTGGCGGTAAACTATTTTCAACTGTCAATGGTGAAGGTCCGTGAATCGACGTGCGTCTGGAATTGGAAGTAGGGATGGGTCCAGCGACAGCAACACTGGAGATACTTGTAGGGGCAGCGACGACATTCGATACAGGTTCGAAAGGACTGGACGGGTGATGACTGATGACGTTGTTCCCCTGTGGAGAACTGGAATATAGGCCGGCTGCTGGACCGGACGCTGCACCAACGACAGGAGCGATCCGCGAGGCACCGGAAAAAGGCTTTGGACGTGCTTGATTCTCTGTAGAAGGCGGTGAAGATACTATACGGGCACCGGGAGAACAGGGCGAGGAACAGGAACTGCCACCAACATGGTTGCCGGGAGGACTTCGAACGAAGGCTGCTGGGGAATCTGACAATGTCCGTGAGTCCGAGGAATTCGATGATCTGAAGAAAAGCATATTTTACATTATGCTTCGAGAATGTAATGTGCACTAACATTTACTTAAGTGATACAACAACCTGCATTGTCACAAGTGGCTTTCAAATGCAAAGGCCTATTCATTCAATTGGATACATCACTAAAGCGAAGAATCTTATGACGCAACTCCAATTCAATGACAAACGGCTAATCCGTACCTCAACTTAATCTGCAAAACAGAAGAATCCATCCTCTCTAATGCTTACATTTATCAACGCATGTTTGACTATTGATTGTCCGATTATGAACTTCTCCATTAATATTTGCTGTCATCAGTTATTGCGCAATAGAACTTTTTTATCGCTTCTTATTCCAGTGATATGAATAAGCGACAACCCGCGAGTTACGAGTATATATCATGCAGGCAAATTTTGGAGCGTAATTAAATAATACAACTGAATTGCACGATTTTAACTTCGAAAATGTGCCTCACTATGTAAGGAATATATAAACCCGAAGGCGCAGAAATACAGAGCGCTCCTGTTTAGTTTACAAAATACTATGTTCATTATAGCAAATAACAAAAATCTTACAACAAAATTCAACCATCTTGCATTTAATTATGCACTCCATAATGAGTCACTCATTATTTTATGCGATTGTGAGAGTACGGCTCATCATTCTCAAGTTATAAATATAGGCCTACTATTGCTATATTTAGGCAGCAATAGTACTCTATCTATGATTCTGTTTCTATTGATTTTGGGATAGGTAATTAATTCTTTAAATACAAAACCAAGAAAACGTTTTAGCATTGATACAATCAGCAAAGAAAAAATAATTCCAATAAGCATAATGTAACCATGATTATATAAATGCTGCATTATACGCATTGGTCTACAAGAAACCAAATGCATGGTCCATCCTTCAACTGTGTTAGAACCAAATCACACAATTGATTAAAAGCTGTAAACGAAACTGGAGTTACACAGACGCCTCGAAAAACAACCTCATATGCAAGGTCATTCAAGGTCGGGGATAACCTGATTGGATGTCATGCATTTGTCGAGGATCACAAGTCAAAGGACCATTAGGGGTAAGGTCCAGCCCCGCTTTAGAAGCGCTGATTGAAAAATGGACTAGTGGGAAGGTCCTCCACACCGATCTCGTCAAGTTTGGCTCTAAAATGTAGTCCTAGGATAGTCAAAAGTTTGACACGCCTTGAACGTTTAATGTCTGCCGGTGGGAACGCACCACCTGTCCTCTTAAGGACAAACCTTAAGTCTTATTAACTATAAGTTTATTAAAATTATGAAACATTTAGACGTCGTTATGGGAATGTCCCAGCTTCAATCCCACAGTAATCGTTTTTGGCATCCTTTTGATGCTTTCAGCATATTTCCACTGAATAAATCCTTTGCACACCCAGCCAATATTATAATATATCTGTTGTTTGTCAATTCCTAAAGAATTTATTTCAAATGATGATTGGAATTCCTACTATTTCATTATTGCTTGAAGTTTTGAATCTAGGGACGCGACTAGTTGACTTGAAAAGTCTTACGCTACAAGCATGTCACATAGTATGATCAAATTGAAATGAAATCAAGCAATTAAGTAAAGCTTTTCAAGAAATTTCCAAGCATTTCAGGATCACGGGAACTGAGTACATCATAGAAAGGACAGTGGATACATAACGAAGAGAGATCAAGCAGACGTAATAATACGGAGTTCAAATGCACCTTCATTCATCATTGACATTGACATGCTAATCAGTTCACAAGCAGATGCGATACCGAAAGGCATTGACGCTCTAGTTGCGCAGGTCTGACTTTGATTTTTTTAAATCGAAGTTTGACGGAAGAGGGAGACTCTCAAAAAACACGTGAAGAGGCATTGGATAATTTTTTAAAAAATATTGTATAAAAAGGAGCTGGTCAAAATGCGTTGGTCGTAATGTTTGGAATCATAGCTTGAAATACTTCAAAAAGCAGTTTGCAATGAATGACGAATAAGCGTCAGATAAAATAGCTACATAAAGGCATGCGGCTGATAGGACGTGGAACCACGATCACCCGGGCTGTCTTGAAGACTGTATGTACAGGGTGCGAGAAAAGTCTTTGCGGATTTTTGATAACTTTATATTTAGTTATTGTATGGTGAATTGTTTTACTTTATTTTCATTTTTCTTTGAACAAACCCATCTAGAAATAAAAACTAAACATTCCATGTACTCATTGACATTTTTATTCTTCACATAGCTCACCGTCATGCTCAATGCACTTCAGAAAACGTTTCTGAAAATTCCTCAACGAATCACGGTAGTAAGAGAGAGCAATGTTGTTCATTTGTCGCTCAATCTCTTCCCGCAAGTCCTGAATGTTCCTGTAAATAAAACCTGGAGGATAAACCAATTGCCGCAGGTGACTCCAGAACCAAAAGTCGCAGGGTGTCAAGTCCGGCGATCTTGCTGGCCATTCAATAGGTTCTCTCCTGCCGATCCAGCGATTGGACAAATGAGTCTCTAGAATTTGACGCGCTGAAAGAGAGTAATGGGGAGGCGCTCCGTCTTGCTGGAACAGAAGGGTTCTTCCATTGCCACGAGAGAAATAAGGAACGACTTGGTTCAACAGAAGATCAGAAGTTCTCTCTTTCCATTCATGGTTTCTGAACTGATATCGTAGAGAAGAAGTCCGGAATAGCCTATACAGGCCCACACGGTGAGGCTAGGAGTCTTGCCTGGGTTGGTCATTCTAATATTCGGGTTCGTCGTAGTCCAGACGTGCACATTGTGCTTGTTGATGTTGCCTGTCAACGACATGACACACTAGTCCGAAAATGTTAGCTTTCGGAGGAAAGCAGGATCTTCTCTCGATTTTCTCCTCATTTCTTCACAAAATTGTAAGCGGCGGTCTTCGTCCCCATCACAAAGAAATTGAGAATATAGCGGCTTGTATGGATAATAATGCTCGGCTTTTAGAACTTTTCGGACAGTGAAATCAGAGATCCCGACATCCCTCGATATCGCTCTTGTCGAAGTTGAAGGATTTTCAGTGACAGCTTCAATTACCTTTTGTCTGTTTTCATCTCCAGATGCTGTTATGGGTCTGCCACTTCTGGGTCGGTCGTGGGACAGGCTGCCGGTTTCAAGAAGTTTGTTCTTCCAATACAAGATTGTTCTCGACGTTGGGGGTTCCTTGTTAAATTTCTCTCTGAATTGACGAGCACTTTCTTCACAGTTGAAAGAAATGGCCCACGATGTGCAATAAACTTTTTCTATTGTCGAGAATTCCATCACAATATCAAATTACTCACATCCATCAGTGTATCGAGTTTATAAACACAGTGTATAAAATGTATTGATTAAAATGAAAAATCTCGTAGTAAGATTCAAATGTGAAATCTATGCTGGTCAGCAAAAATAAGTGGCATAGCTTTTCAAGGCATAACATTTATTAAGGTTAATCATCCATGGTTTAGTCCGTCATTTAATGATCGATCCTCGAAGTTAGATTTAAATTTGAAATCTATGGAGCTCAGCAAAAGCGAGTGGCATAGCTATTTGAAGCACAACTTTGTTGATTTGATTAAAATGAGATCAAATCTCGTAGCTAGATTCAAATGTGAAATCCATGGAGCTCAGGAAAAACAAGTGGCATTGCTTTTTACAGCATCGAAAATAGCACAATGAAATGCCGAGTTTACAAAACGTATGGAAAGTAATCAATTTAAATTTTGTTGATTGAATAGCATAAAGCTCACTATGTGTTAAATCTGAAGACTTGGCATGCATAATAGTCGAGTGACATATTGGTCACTGAAGAAATGATATTTGATCATTGAATAGCAAAATATAAAGTTGACAAAAATCCGCAAGGACTTTTCTCGCACCCTGTAGCTATGGAAACGTAAAAATAGAAAAATACGGATGCTGATGAATTAGAAAGTAATTAGAAAGAGAGAAAAATGTGTATGTTGCAGTTACAACGTATTGTAGCAAAATAATTGTAGTTAATTCGAAAATCAACTACGAATTCTTTTTATTCTAGAATTAGCTAATTATCAAAATAGCTGACAGGGACCATTAATTCTTGAAAAATAGGCTAATTTTCGAAGTCATCACAATTCATGAAGACAAGAGAAATTTGTAAAATCGATCTAATATGTTTCTACTGGTATTTCCCAGTAAGTGAAAATTACAGTAAAAAAGAGACAGTTCGAATGAAAGTTCAGACAAGAGGTGAATGCGATAGATGCATTCTGGTGAGTCACACGTTTATCACGACAAGTGAAGATTTATCACATGGTCACCTTGCTTCCAAAGATCGAGGCAATCACGTATTATAAACAATGCGAACATTTGTAATGTGGTGCACTATCTGAAACTTGCTGATAGGATCGTCAGGAACACTTCAACAACTGAGCACATATTGCTGAGAAAACATCAGCAAAATGCGACGTCTTTCCAATATAGGTTGATCCAAAGCTAAATCTCTAGAAGAAAACAGAAATGCAGTTGGTCTCAGAAATCATCAGTTTTGTTGCAGAAGCACAAAGTTGACCGGCAATTCATTGGTCAATTTGCGAATGAACCGTCTCAACTTGCTGGGTTACTATTGACAAGACAGTAGGTTGATTTTGCATGGATTTCTCTTGTTGCCTATAATGCATAGTGACGACTTTGAAAGTTGCCTGTTCGCTCTTAATTTATAAAGGACATGATTACATTCTTGACAAAGTCGGAGATTTTTCTCTATTTATTTTAAAACAATCAATAATGGCCAAACAGTAAAACTAATGCTGTATACACTGCACGTCATGACCTTTTCGTTGGGTTTATGATCTTTAGGTTAGTTCGTCAATCGTTTTGCGTAGTTAGATTTCAATGAACAACCAACTCCAAAAATACGGTATATCGGTATTGAGTTATAATTTTTAGCGGCGAACAGGAGGCTATATTGTAAAGAGAAAATACATCTACTTTTTGCTTGATTCCACGCCAACTTATTTCAGACTTCATGCAAAAAGTCTAAGTATTTGGATAATTTATATTTAGTCATTCAAATAATAACATGTCATCATCATCATCATCATCATCGGCACACAAATATATAATATATATATTATGTCATCATTATCAAATTTCAGTCACATCCTCACAACTAGGGTTTCAATACCATGTTTCTGAAACATTTTGATATTTTCTAGCGTCTTTTTGTTTTTTATCTCAACTTCTTTGCATCGTTATCCTTGGCTAGTATCGGTTATAATTGACTTGTCATTTTTTTTACTCATTTGGATAAGTTATGGATAAATAGAGTGCTTTGTGATAACTGGTTGAGGAATTAAAGTAAGTTGGATAGTTGACTACAACTTGGCGAAGTTGTTTCATCTGTGCCATCATCAGTCCATGTTTCTACTTAACATAAGTTAAGTGGAAACATCTGTGCCATCATCAGTCCATGTTTCTACTTAACATAAGTTCGTCACCATGAATAGAAATTATTTCACTGCAGTATTTATTGATAGGCTTAGCCAATGAAAAATAAGAATCTAAGGAGCAAATCAGATCGACAGACTGCAATGAATGATCAACCGTAATTAATATTCATTCAATATTCACTCAAGTTATCGATATAGAGCTGATTATTTACTTTTTGTTGATAATGACGTGCTAATCCTACCTACAATACGACAATTAACTTCAACGTCGCTGATCTCGCCAGTAAAATGACACAGAGAACAGGCCATGAGTCATGAAGGAAAAAACGAATACTCTTAGTTGATTGATACAGGACGTCCGCGCCGATCTCACTGTGAAGTTCATGGTTTTCCATGGCAGTGCAGCGTTAAATTTTGCTTCAAACGTCCGGTAGAAGTTGCCATATACTTTTCTTACGATTAATTAATTTAACTCACATTGTCTACATCTAAAAAACGTTGAAATTCCCGATTCACCACCTTCCGTGTAAGTTTAACCTAAAATATTCGCCTTTCTGGATCAAAAGACGGATCAAAGTCAAAAGCATAAGGGGAACGACAGCATTTGAATGAGACTTATTCACGCCTTTACCCGATACTTTCCACCTATACTAATACAAAATTGCCGTCAGTTATATCAGCCTTTATCGACACGCAGACTCTTGTGTTAACTGCATTAAAGAATGCTTTATATTGAAACGAGGAATCTCTTATGCCAGGCGGAAAACTAAGGGGAAACTCCCCATATCATTCGGTCGATACCATTTTTGAGTTAAAAAAAATGAAAAGTGACGGGCCTCCGGCGTCCAGTGCCTTCTGGTGAGCGCCGAAGGCCCGTTAATTTTGATTTTTTAACTCTAAAATACTACTAGCCAAAACTTTTGGGAGTTTTCCTTCGATTTTCCGGCTGGCATCTTACTTCATGACTGCTTAATCTGGATATTCATCAAACGGACAGACTCCGGACAGCTAATACAATGAAAATTATAGAATCAACGATATCCCGGTGTTGGGTTTGAGAAGAACCGATGAAAGAAATCTTCGTTTCTATGTAAGATCATAAATTGACGAAACTCGCTTGAATAATAACTCGCTCCAGTGAATAATACCCACATTTTCTCAATTTTATTGCTTCCCCCCGTCTATGATCAGAGGTGTTGCAGTTGCATCAGTTGAACGAGTGATTAAATTGAACTTGAACAGTAAAAATTTTACATTGACTTAATAATATCAAGTACATGCATTTTATGTACATGTTTGTACTTATTAATTTGCACTAAACAATTTGAAAAAAAGACTGTGAACACATCAAACACATTTACACGAAAATTCATCGATCCACCGAATTGAAGAATGATAAAAATGAAATTGATCATACCGGATATATTAAGTAGGCGCTTTCCGAGCTTTTTGATTGCAGTCTGAACCAGTGTCCCGGCCAGAGATTTTCGAAATTTTTACGCCCACCCTTCAAATTTACGCCCACGAGAGAAAATCTGAAATTCGCTGAAAATCTGGCGTTTTCAATTGACATTCTTACCCTACCACAGAAGAAAAAGACCCCTATAGTAGAAAAGTAGTCAAAACGACATTCACAGTACACATGTACGTATATTAAATCAAAATTACGATATGAATACCGATTGACAAGAAAATGCAAAGTGGTTTAACAATCAAAATGGACAAATGCACCAAGTCGACTAATTCACCTGACTACCGACGACCGATGATTTCGATGCACCTCGTACTTCTTACGCAAGCAGGGTCCTTCAAGAGTACCTTCACATTGCAAATGCTTATGACTCATCAGTTGATACTTGTCCGATTTCAGTAATTTTTTAGATGATACAGCATAGAATTTTGTATGAATTATTGAATTTTGAGATAAGGTAATTGTTTTCGTATTTACAGCATTTTTAGCACTTTTGTCATTATATACATGAGTAGTAAGGAAGTGACAAACACCAGATAGCGCAAGATGGCCGCCATCGCTGACTCCCCCCCCCCTCTGGAACGGCAGAGTGTCGTGGTCGGCCGCCGTGGTGCTTTGGGTCTGAGTGTCGTGGTGGACTTGGGCGACCGCCAGGATTAGTCTTGAGGCTATAGTGTGTGATGTTTTTCGTGCTGAATGTTGGGTTGTAAAATGGGTTGTTTCGAGTGGAAGGAGTGGTTGGATGAGAAAACGGAGGTCGGATTCGTGTTCAGCGTGAAATTCTGCATCGGTAGGGTGAGTTTCAAGGCAATCGGTGAGAAAAAATTTTCAACATTTTTCGAAAAACGACAGAGTTAGAATTTGGGACGTTTTGGTGTGTAGCGTCCAAACGAAGCATCGGATGAGAAAACGGAGGCCAGATTCGGATTCAGCGTGAAATTCTGCATCGGTAGGGTGAGTTTCAAGTCAATCGGAGAGAAAAATTTTCACTGACCTCCCCCCCCCCCTCTGGACAGCTTGCTTCGATTTTGGCTTCCAGTGGATGGATTTTGTCGTGCGATAGCTCGTTTGAAAGCTAAGAGTGAGACAAATTCACTGAAAGAATCGGCTTGTTCCTATCTGTCTTCGTTTAGATGTGAGACGCCATTTAAGATTTTGGGACATTGGCGAAAAACGACAGAGTTAGAATTTGGGACGTTTTGGGCTGTAGCTTCAAAACGAAGGCTCGGATGGGAAAACGGATTTCAGATTTGGAATCAGCGTGAAATTCTTTATCTGTATGGTGAGTTTCAAGTCAATCGGAGAGAAAAAATTTTCAACATTTTTCGAAAAAACGACAGAGTTAGAATTTGGGACGTTTTGGTGTGTAGCGCCCAAACGAAGCATCGGATGAGAAAACGGAGGCCAGATTCGGAATCTACGTGAAATTTTGGGTTAGGAAGGATGTTTCCAGCGAAATCGGAGAGAAAAAATTTTCGGCTGACGTCCCCCCCCCTCTGGACAGCTTGCTTCGATTTTGGCTTCCAGTGGACGGATTTTGTCGTGCGATAGCTCGTTTGAAAGCTAAGAGTGAGACAAATTCAGTGAAACAATCGGCTTGTTCCTATCTGTCTTCGTTCAAAAGTTAGAGCGGTTACAAGATTTTAGGTCGGAGCTCGCTTACCTGAAAAAATCCTAAGTGTCAGAGTGACTTTGTATGGGTAAAATTTTGAAAATTTTCCAAAGTGTGGAATTTCGACCTGGGACCGTCACCAAAACATTTTTCATCAAATTTTGAAATTTCACTGACGTCCCCCCCCCCTCTGGACAGCTTGCTTCGATTTTGGCTTCCAGTGGACGGATTTTGTCGTGCGATAGCTCGTTTGAAAGCTAAGAGTGAGACAAATTCAGTGAAACAATCGGCTTGTTCCTATCTGTCTTCGTTCAAAAGTTAGAGCGGTTACAAGATTTTAGGTCGGAGCTCGCTTACCTGAAAAAATCCTAAGTGTCAGAGTGACTTTGTATGGGTAAAAATTTGAAAATTTTCCAAAGTGTGGAATTTCGACCTGGGACCGTCACCAAAACATTTTTCATCAAATTCTGAAATTTCGCTGACGTCCCCCCCCCCTCTGGACAGCTTGCTTCGATTTTGGCTTCCAGTGGACGGATTTTGTCGTGCGATAGCTTGTTTGAAAGCTAAGAGTGAGACAAATTCAGTGAAACAATCGGCTTGTTCCTATCTGTCTTCGTTTAGATGTGAGACGCCATTTAAGATTTTGGGACATTGGTGAAAAACGACAGAGTTAGAATTTGGGACGTTTTGGGCTCTAGCTTCAAAACGAAGCATCGGATTGGAAAACGGAGGCCAGATTTGGAATCAGCGTGAAATTCTTTATATGTATGGTGAGTTTCAAGTCAATCGGAGAGTTTCAAGTCAATCGGCGAGAAAAATGTTCAACATTTTTTCGGAAAAACGACAGAGTTAGAATTTTTGCGATGGCTGCCTACTGTAGAGCCAAAACGAAGCATCGGATGGGAAAACGGAGGCCAGATTCGGATTCAGCGTCAAATTCTACATGGAAATGGTGTATTTCCAGCTCAATCGGAGCACTAGAACCGGAGATAGACGGGTTTTTTAGTGTTTGGATGATGGGTGTTACGTCATCAGCTGATCGCCACACACTATATAAGCTGGGAACCGAGAGAGACTTGTCATTAATACGAGAGATAGTCAACGGTAAGTCGTCTCTCTGAGCTCCGATGATAGCTTCGGACATTCCAAATCCCGAGTTTCTGTAAGAAACCGACTTAGAAAATTTCATTGCTGATATCAGCTAAGGCGTTAGACTTAGAGGTTAGCCAGGAGATGGCCTTCGTCTCCAGGCCATAAAAGACTCCAAAACTTTAAAGGCTTGTAACTTTGCTTCTACAAGTCCGTTTGACTTGATTCAAAAAAGGTTCGGTCGCTATTGACCTGCCCTAAGTGATAAACTACTTATAAAATTTCATAAGTAGTGCTAAAAAATTGAAAAATTTAAATTCGCTATTTTTTGGCAATTTTCGGGATTTTCAAACCTTCTGAATTCAACTAAGACATTTATAAAGTTGTGGGAGGCAAGCTTCGGCTTGGAATTTGCAACCTTTGTAAACAATCCACTGATTTTCATGTCAAAATCGGGGTCCGGATACCAACACAGTGATATGACGCACGCTCTGTCCGCGGGAGGTTGGATTTGTGGGCCGAGGCCTTGGAGTTGGGATAAGATCCCCTCTGAGTAATGCCTGTAACGGATTCAAAGGTTCGACACTTTCCACCAATCTCACAATTTAGCTGTATGATTATAAGAATGACTGCCAATGTCGCCTGTTAGTAATTCTATTTCATCCTTCCTTTACAGATACATAAGTTACAAAATGGGAGGCAACTCAAAATTTTTATTTAAAAAGTGCTCTTGCGGAGAAATAAAGAGGGGTGGCGAATTCAAACGTCACATTAATAAGTACAAGAATACGCCTCACTTCCACGAGGAAAGAGCCGTTATTTCCGGCTGTACACATTGCCTGAAATTTTTGAAAGGCAAAGAGCATGAGGAATTTTACATCGCCCACGCCGACTGTCCGCTCAAAAAGGCAAACAATTACATAACATCAGACATCGGCAAAGTGATCGCACCCTTCTTCAACGAAGAAACAGTCGATCTTGACGCAGCACTACAAGAGGCTATTGCAACAATTTTGGAGCCTGCTGCTTCGGCCACTACCTCATCAACAGCAGAAGAGAAGGCCCCACTAAGCGATTTGGACAGCTCAGATGACTCCGATTCTGAGGAGGTCGTCATTACTAAAGACACGGAAGAGATAGGAAAACCAACAAATCAGTCTTCCCCGAAAAAGAAAGTAATCGCACCTTCCCCAGTAAAGAAGGGGATTAAGCAGCAGACGAACAGCTGGAATAAGGATACCCAGATCGCAAAAGTGAGCCAGGAATATGCACTCACAAAATTAAAAGATGAGCTCACTCGTTACAAAAATGAATGTTCGGCCCTTAGGGATGACAATTTCCACCTGAAGGGTCAGGTAGCCGAGATTCGGGCCCTCAAGACACAAGTGATCAATTTAGAATCTTTCCGCGAAAGGGCGCTTGCCAGCGAAAAACGCGTTACTGAGCAGGCGACTTACATAAAATCATTAAAAGCTGAAGAAGAGGTATCAAATTTAAAAATTGAGCAATTAAAGACTAGCCTGACTGAGAGTCAGAAGAAAGAAGAGAGACGAACAACGCTCCACATTCCCATCATCAAGAGCAGAATCGTCGACAGCATCATCCTTGAGAGTGAGGACTTGGATTCCACATTCGAGTGCTACGAGGGAGCAATGGCGGAGATGCGCTGTCTCCATGTCTCTATAAAGCATGATGGCGAAATAAAGGAGCTGCGCCACCGGAAGCGGAAACTGCCGGCCAAATACTTACCTCAACCATCACCATCGAAGGGGTCGCGAACCGGCTAAATTTCTCTTATGGTAAGTTAATATCATCTCTATCACTTGAATATATTTCATCTATTTTTCCTTCTATTTTCAGATACGACGAGAACGAACCATCGGCTCTCTTAAGGGCCACCATGGGGCAAGACATGATAGAACCTCCACGCGGTTTGCCCTGGGCAGTCTTCGGACTGGCGAATACTATCATTAAGTTGAATCTGCTATCAGTCAACTTGAACGTTGCAAATGAAGTTCGGTGTAATACTTCCTTTCGACGGGCGTTCCTGTAAAGGGCGGCGGTGAAACCCGTAGCTATGTATACCGCAAGGGACATTCGGCAATGGTCAATCTTGTTAAACCTCTCTGCGTCATGTTTGCAAGTGATTGCCTCTGTCTCAACGTAGTATGCATTCGCGCCAGGGCGACATTTAGCCAACTGTCGAAGGTTACCTAAAACTTTCCATTGCATACGTTATGAGAACCATGAGTTCTACCTGTCTCTATCACTGAGACGAATTGATGAATGGAATGAAATGGGAGGACACTCACGCGCCACACGCAACATAACACACTTCTCTCTTCCGTAGTCTAACAAGCTCTTTACACATGGATCGCAGTCGATTGCTATCCCTGTATCAGAAGTGTAAGCTATCTTAATTTTATTTGACACTATTTCATCTATCATCATCGTCCATATGAAATGTTTTAAGATTTACAAGTTAGACTAAGCGTGCTACTATTTCCCAATGAAAATGTATACATGGTTAAATCATCCACTTAACCCCATCCGTAGTCTAACAAGCTCTTTACACATGGATCGCAGTCGATTGCTATCCCTGTATCAGAAGTGTAAGCTATCTTAATTTTATTTGACACTATTTCATCTACCATTATCACCCATATGAAATGTTATAAGATTTGCAAGTTAGACTAAGCGTGCTACTATTTCCAAATGAAAAAGTATACATGGTTAAATTATTCACTAAAGCCCCATTCAAGTAAGTCAGTATGAAAGCAAAGATAATACGAAATAAACATTTATTATGGCATGTATTTTAAAAGGTCTTCATCGTCAATATCGTCCCAGAGTCTGACTTCACATAGATCACAAAAACAGTTGAGCTGCTTTAAACGTTCTTCTGCAGCGTCCCTCACGTTGTCAATGTACGCCCACTCCGCCACGGTTCGCGGTTGGGAGTTAGGGGTGTACCACTCCCATATTTGATGCAACTGCGACTTGCTGGTCATCTCCATCACATCGTCAGTATCGTACTGGAGATACTTCCACCTCACGCCTGTTAAGTCGGGACACTCCTTCTCACATACACTCTCCTCTTCCTCGTCCGCTGGTAATGATAACTTTCGTATATTGTCCAGTCGGTACACCTTCTCCACCTTCGCCTTTCTTGGTGCATTTGGTGTAACGAGCGCCTTTGGTGTTGAGCATGGAGAGGAGAACTCCAATGCGGTATTTGGTGTTGTTGGAGGGCTTGTCATGTTGACTGTGAATAATGACTTTGAAATGTTTTCTAATTCTTAAGTATACACAAGCAGCCAATCAGAATGAACATCCAATGAATGAAGAGAATGAAAGTATATAAGCAAAGTGATATCCGTATCATTTCACTCTGTCTTTGAGACGCATAATTGAACTGTTCTCTGACGAATTCTGTATTTGAGGCGTACAAGTGAACTGCTCTTTAGTGAATTTCAAATTTGAGTGAAGTCTCTATCTTGTTGAAGTATCAAGCTTAAACATAATTTCGTTCAAATGGTAAGTTGAAAATTTCCTCTCTCATCTCCCTCAAACGTGTAGCTAATAGCATCTTCCTCAATTTCAGGCATCAACTTCATCACCAACGCCCTCTCTTCTCGAGGAAAGTTTAGAGTTATTGAGTCAAGGTAGGTTGTAACACTACACTGAGACTTGAACAGAGATGATAGAATGATTTCTCTTTCAGGTGATGCGAGTTCCAGCTCAGAACTGTCGCGATATGGCAACGAGTGGGAATGTGCTGACTGTGGGCACATCTTCACGAGGAAATGGGATCTCACCCGACACATCAAGCGAGGTGTTTGTCGACCTAAGCCGGCATCAATCTCCGAAGGTAGGGATGATTCTGTTAACGATGTCTCCTTTTCTTGCGACTTGTGCATTCAGTCTTTCGAGACACGTTTTGAACTATCTTCGCACAGACTTCAACATACACACACGAACGATACCTACACCAACGGTACCTCCTCTATCCGACTCACTGAGGTGTCCATAAATAATTTAGTGAGGAACTACCAGATGGACTCCTCAGAAACCATTGCTAACTTTGAGGAATGGTTTCATCAAAATTCATCATTGATAGAAGCGCTCTTCAACAATTTAGACAATTTTAGGATGAAGGCGCTCATCTATCTTAAAATAAAATATGTAAAAATCGACCACCATACTGGACAAATAATAGAGAGGTTAGAGTTTCACATACCCTCCTCTCCTGCAACCGAGGTTGTAGACTATGAGTCTTGGATAAATTTTCACATCCAAGGATTAAAATTAAATATTGATAAATTTAACGAGCGCGATAGCGGTCTCATTTTTGACGGCATTGAGTCCGCCTTATTTAAAATCAGTCTATTAGGAAATCATAGTGGTCGAGGCTCCTTTAAACTTCCAAAAAATTTAAAAAACAAAACAGCAGTCATCAATGTCGATTGCGAATCGCAATGTTTTAAATATGCTGTCCTCTCCATTCTCCACTATAATGACATCAATGCGAATCGAAATCGCACATATAGCTATAGGCAGTGGGAGAATGAATTAAACTTCGATGACTGTAATAGTGACGATATGAAAATTAAAGATATAGAAAAATTTGAAAAATTGAACAACATTAAAATAGTTCTCCATGTTTGGGAAAAAGGATTGAAGGGTGTGCGCTACAACTCGCGTTCGAGTTGTTATGAACGTACAGTAAACCTGTTATTAGTAAAACAGGATGATAGTGAGGAATGGCACTACTGCGGTATTCCCAAAATCTCTCGCTTATACCACCACTTAGAAAACTCGAGTAGAGAGTTATATTACTGCGACAGATGTATTCGCCACTTTAGGAGGAAAACTAAATTTGAAACTCATTATGAGTGGTGTAAGCGAGGTAAACTGCAAATGGAACGCATGCCCAAAGATAAGGAGTTTTCATATAGAGAGAATGGTGATGAACTAAGTCCTCTTCGTGTCATCTATGCTGACATCGAATGCTATATCGATGATAACATCCATCGACCAGCAGCCATTTCCTGCTATGAAGTATGGCATGATCACTTTAGGAGTAGGCAAAATAAAATGCGCGTCTGGCAAGGTGAGGATTGTATTTACCAATTCCTACAATTC
This sequence comes from Prostheceraeus crozeri, assembly GCA_907163375.1. Classification (NCBI taxonomy): domain Eukaryota; kingdom Metazoa; phylum Platyhelminthes; order Polycladida; family Euryleptidae; genus Prostheceraeus; species Prostheceraeus crozeri. Next base: position 14,405 of record CAJQUW010006103.1, on the reverse strand, counting down.
CTCGAACAGGCTGTAAAATTTCAACAAAAGTATGATGGTGAACTCTATCGCAGATCATTGCATATGACAGCAGATGATCAAGCAAAATTTGATAGTTGCAACGTTTGCCCCAAATGTAGGAAAACATTTGACGATGATAAGATTAAGAAAGTGCGCGACCATGATCACATCACTGGTAAATTTAGAAACGCACTCTGTTCAAAATGTAATTTTTCGCTGAGGATGAAGCGGCGTACATTACCCGTCATTTTCCATAATTTCAAGGGCTACGACAGCCATATGATAATAAAAGGAGGTTTAGGTCAAATGAAAGAGTGGAAGCTTGATGTAATAGCGCAAACGAGAGAGAAGTTTATGGCCATGACAGCAAAAGTGCCTGTCGATAAAACTAAAGAAAATAAGACGGTCTATTTTGATATAAAATTTTTAGATTCCTACCAATTTATGACTGCATCACTGGCCTCTCTCGTGCAAAATCTAAAGTCTCTTCCACTAACACAAAATCTTAAGAAACAATACCCAAATCTAACCGATGAAGTCATCACACGGAAAGGAGTCTTTCCATATGCATATTTTGATGCAATTAGTAAACTCGGCGAGACTTCTCTTCCGCCCATAGATAAATTTAAAAATGATTTGACCGGTGCAGAATGTAAGACCGAAGATTATGATCATGCACAAGATGCATGGATAAAATTTGACTGCCATACATTTGGTGAATATATGATTGCCTACCTTAAGTTAGATGTATTTTTGCTGGCTGATGTATTTCAGGAGTTTCGACGAGTGGCATTAGAAGAAGATAAGTTAGATCCCGTCCACTTTGTCAGTCTGCCAGCCATGTCATTTAAGTCTGCTTTTAAAATGACTGGTGAGACCATTCATCTCTTACAAGATCCAGAGATGTATAATTTATTTGAGCGAGGAATTCGCGGTGGTCTCACATTTGTAAATAAACATAGGTTAAAATCAAAAATAGTAGGCAATGACCAGACTCATCTGAAGTATTATGACCAAAATAATTTGTATGGTAGTTCATTATCCAAACCGCTACCTCACTCTGAGTTTAGCTGGTTAGATGATAGTGAAATTCAACATTTCTCCAACCCTTCCAACATACTAGCAATTCCAGATGAAGGTGATTGGGGATATTATTTTGAGATAGATCTAATCTATCCAAATAATATTAAACATAAAACCGTGGATTTTCCACTCGCACCCGAATCAGGTGAAGTGACCAAAGATATGTTTTCCGACTTTATGAAACAATTTCATAAAGATTTAGAATCATGCGGTCAACCCGACTATAAGCCTTGCCGCAAACTTTTACTCACCCAGTATGATAAAGAAAACTATCTAGTCCACTTTAGCATCTTAAAATTTTATTTAGAAATGGGTATGATTTTAAAAAGAGTTCACCGCATTATTAAATTTAGACAGAAAGCCTTCCTCAAACCATATATTGATAGCAACAGCCAGAAACGTGCACTAGCCCAAAATAATTTTGAAAAAGATTTTTATAAATATAAGAACAACAGTCTATTTGGTAAGACGATGGAGGATGTTAGAAAGCGCGTAAACTACAAACTAGTTAATGATGATCAAAAGTATCACAAATTGGTCTCATCACCTCTATTCATCGATAGAGACATTATCGATGAGGACCTTATAGGTGTTAAAATGATAAAATCTGAAGTTGAGTTGTGCAAACCCATCTATATTGGTCAAGCTGTACTAGATTACTCAAAGCTTGAAATGTACCAACTCTTTTATAAAATACTAAAACCATGTCCTCTCGTAAAAGAGGTTCGTTTGTTGGGTGGTGATACAGATAGTTTCTTCTTAGGTATTACCACTCAAAAAGATTTAAATTTCAATGAAGTAGGAAAATCTTTAGAAAGATATTTTGATACATCAAATTATCCTGCTGATCATCCACTCTACTCCATCAAAAATAAGGCAAAACTTGGCTGCTTTAAGGATGAGACAGCAGGGAAGGAAATAGATGAAATGATTCTCCTCCGTCCAAAAATGTACAGTATGAAATTAAAGGATAGCGACGATAGCATTAAGCGCGCTAAAGGCATATCAAAATCCATTGTGCAAAATATGAAACATAAGAATTTCAGGAAAGCCTATAGAAATAAAAATATAACGTTTGTCAATATGACAATCTTAAAATCTAAGTCGCATGAGATCAAAACTCATACTTTTAGGAAACGGGCGCTTTCAGCATGGGAGGATAAGAGGTGCTGGCTAGAACACAACATATCTCTTCCACATGGACATCCTGACACAAACATACCACCACCCAAAAGAATTAAACTCACACTACCACATTCAGGAGACGTCTTAGCATAATCATCCTTAACTTAGTATTTTGATGTTGATTTCTGTAGATAAACATTGTTGTTTTATGTATCGCATGAGATTGTTTTTTCCTTGTGAATATGTGTCCACATCTGTACATTCCCCATGTGATGACTTTTCCACTGAAAGACATTTTTCCTATCCCTGTATATTTCCACCCTTCACGAAGTAAAAAGACTTTTTGTATATAACAATGTTTATTGAAGTGCGCTCATGTATATATTTTCAGTGGATGTTGTATAAAGTCTATTGCTTCACATTCATGTACATATTTCAATAAATGTTGTATAAAGACTTCACTTTGTTTTCCGAAACACTAACGTTATGAGGGATTTAGTATCTTTCACATGGATGCACTCTTGTAAACCATTGGTAATTTTGATAGCAATAGAGGGTATAGTTTGTTTGACGACGGGATGATAGAAAATAGATTCAAACATCTTCTCGACTATTCCATATGAAGCGTCTTTATCATGAATGAAATCACGTAAAATGTATTCTTTTTTCTCACCAACAGAAATAGGTAGAATCAAATCACTTTGAATGTAAAGGTGCTGTTCATGTTTATCAAGTGTCATTGGTGTTTCTATACCAATCGTATGCGCAGCAGCAAACACAGTTTGTAGCATTGAAAAACCAAAGAGTTTTTTCAAATTTTTACTCAATTGACATTGAATGTCATCACCCAGTTTCAGAACAACGCGTTGATTTTCAATTGAAAACGAAATGTGGTGTGTCTTTACATCATATTTACTTTTCATCACATGCTTCAACTTCTGTTGTATATAAGGATTTACTACATGAATGAAGCTTTCAACTGTATGATATAGACGCGGCATTATATTGATAGCAACTTTAGATTCTTCATAAGACTGGTAAATTTTCTTGATGCGATCGCCATAGATGTCCACCCACCATTCATCATTAACTGAATCAGCTTTAGTGTGATATTCATGAGAAGCATACACCACACCGCTTCCAATAATAGGTGTATAATGTCTTACAAAATGACGCAAGGTTGGAGAGAAATAAACTGTAAGTTTGTCATTATATTTCTGAATAACCAACTTATTTTTGTCCGCCATAATTTTCTCTCCATACTTCTTACCCACAGTCTCATTCCATCGTTTTACTAACTCAATAAGTGATAAAGGTTGAACACCACGCTTTTTCAAAATGATGCGTTCTTCGCATTCTACAACATCTTCATCAAATATTTTAAATCTATAATGAAATTTGTTGATTCGATTTGAATAAACTTTTCTAACATTTGCAGTAGCAATTGACGTTAGATGTAGTCCATGACCAAAACCAAGATGTGGATAGAATTCACTATCCAACCTCAGCGTAAGACCTTTAGTAAAAGAATGAAAGCGGAGGAACTGTCTCCCACTCCAATGATAGATAGTAAACTCATAAGCTTTCTGATTTTTATTCTTCATGATGGAAGTATTACCACTGTTGAATGCCTTAATAATTTTCTCATTCCCAAATGGCTCATAAGAATCTGATTTTATCTGAATCCATTCATAGTTCCACTTTCCATCTGATGTTAAATTGTATGGGAACTGAAATGCATTATTCATCGTTATTCCATCATGGGTGCGAGGAGTCAATATCATTTCTTCCAAATCATTCACATTCTGAATATTGCTATCATAGCAAATACTAGAAACGCCAACCTCCCATTCACCTTCTAAATGCAGTGGGCGATTTAATTCTACTCGATAGTCTGATGGTTTATTTTTGGGAAATTTATTCATAGAAGCATTACTGGGCAAGTAGATTAGAAACGAGTCCTTATTTTCACTTTCCATATTATTCACATTGGAAAAATATATTAGCATACGTTTGCATTAACTCTTCATTCGGAAATGGAGTGTGATACTTGTCACAGCATCTTTATGAAAAGGAATCAACGCACCAGCATCGTCATAAATGGCAATATCAATTTGTGGGATGTAGTTTGATTTCAGCTTTGTATAATGCACTTTCTTGAAAGTATGCTCAGATAAAATACTGCAGCTCTTTGGCTGGTATGGTATCATTGCTAGCAATGGAGCTTCAACATCTCCCACACGTACATCTTCACCAATATTGGAATATATCTGAAAATAGTTAATACGACGCGATAGCGACATGTCTGCGCTAGCTTTGGTTACAGTACCACTTTTAAAGATATTTTGGTCAAAACCCAAAATGTCCATTAGAGTTTTATCCATAATTAGTTCAATACCTTTTCCACTTATAGTGAGAGACAAAGTACCTTCTTTTTCAGAAAATGAAATATGTTGCTCATTAATCACTTCATTTAAATAATCTACAACCAATTTAACCGAAGTAATAATGCGAGGCATCAACACTCTTGTTTCATGTAAGAAACCACCAAAAGGCTCTACACACTTTCTGTATAAAGATACGGCCCATTCTGTATCAAATTGATTTGACCTTTCACATGGTAAATGTTGCATATCAGATTTTCCATGAACAGCTGCAGAACGATGTCGTAAGAACTGATGAAAATCTTTTGAACAAACTAATACTAGATCATCATCATTTAATTTGCTTATTGCAATATGATTAGATGATTTGATATAAGTCAATGTTGCCACTTGTTTACCATCAACTCGAAGGAGATAATTAAATTTCTTCAATAATGTTTCAGGAGTCATGTTTGTCTTTCTTGGTTTAATCACAATCTTCTTCACCAACGTCTTCTCATTTCTTGGAATAAGATCTACATAATAAGCTTCCTCTCGATATATTAACTGTTTATGACCACTTATGTGGTAATTAACGTTAAAATTATCATAGCTTGTTAAGGCGCTAGCGAGGTAGCCTAAATCATTTCTTAAACTTGGACTTAAACCAACAATCCAATCTTTCTCAACTACATGATGTACATAATTATAATCATCATTGTGCGGAGTAAATTGGACAATATGTTTACACGCTTTATTCAAGAAATCATATATAAACTTTTTACATGATAAGAGATCTTTCTTTGGCCACTGTGGAATGTATACTCGGCACCCCTTTTCACATTGATAAGCAGCTGTACGCCTCATATTAATAGTCATCACCTCATGATCAAAAGTATAGACACAGTTGCTATAAACAAGTTGAGTGACACCCACTTCCCAATTTCCATTTAGCTGTTGTGCATGATCAATGGGAGTAGAAAAGAGTGCGGCTCGATTGCTAGTAAATCTCTTTGTAGCCGCATTGCTAAGCAAAATATGATAAAACGACATTTTTATATTGCTAATCTGCAACTTTGCATAACATCATGAAGACTTGGATTTTGGACTCTCTACAATATATCAGAGTTGATCGTGATGGAAACGTACATTTCAAAAATTCTCATGGTCATACATCAAGAGGAATTACATTAACATGGCGACAATTTGTCAACCTCAATGATATCATGAGGGATTTGGAATATTTTGAAACATTAAGATTCATCTCCTTGGGTGATCAAGTTTGGCTTCAACATTACAGAAATGAAATTCAAATCTACCATTCTCATTCCGCAAACTGTTTCTCATTTCGCAAATACAATTGGGAGAAGTATAGAAGATACATACATCGCTCCATCATGACATTTATTCGTCGTGAGTTCATCGCCCTACTATGCAAATCTTAATCAGACATGACTACCACACATCATGAGTTGGAAATTGGATTCCCTACAACGTATTGAAACGGATCATGATCGAAACGTCTATTTCAAAGATTCAACTGGAAATGTGAGAAGAGAGTTTGCTTTATCTTATCGTCATTTTCAATCTCTACATCATATCATGAAGGACTTGAAATACTTCTATATGAAAAGACATTCACGTATTGGAAATCGCATCTGGCTGCGCGTCAACAATCGGCGAATTCAACTCTATCATTCCCAACTGCATACTAACTTCACATTTCATCAAGGTAGTTGGGAAAAGTATAAAAGGAAGGTACATCGCTCAATTTACTCATTCTTTCATCATGAAGCGCCATCGCTACACCATCGTCAACATTCTCCGTCGCTTCAGACTCTACACCAAAATCGATCTCACAACATTACACCAACAGCTTCCAAACAGCAAGTATTACCCGGGCCGTCCTCAAATGTTAGTGGTGAAGATGAACAATTCACGGAATCTTCAACTCTTCCCAAATGGGACTGTACAGATTCTCGGCGCCCTTTCTCATTCATCGGCGCAGTCAATGCGCTTAGAGCTACAAAGACTACTACGTCGGATATGGAAGAGGGAGAGGTGTGTGATGTCGAATCTGACTGTGGACAATATGGTGATCTCTACTCAATTGAGTGACAGTCTATCATTTTTGAAGATTCGTACCAGCAGTTACAGTTTGTGTTATGAACCCGAACTTTTTCCTGCAGCTCTCATTAGTTGTTGGTTACCTGTGCATGTGGCAATCTTTCATAATAGTAAAGTGATCATTACTGGACTAAAATCTCATGAACAAGCAAATATGATCCTAGACTATCTCATTGAGTATGTACGTACCCAGCGGATTGTAAAATAAAAAACAATTTTTCCAACATGATGTTTTTATTTCAAATCATGATAGAACTTACAAATCATTTTTTCATTAGAGGATGGATTACATGAAAAGTTTTGAATAACAGATGCAAATCGAGATACATGTAAACGTTTTAAGATGAAGTACAGTACAAAAGCACCACACGTTGATGAAAGTGGATGTTGTAGTATGCGTTCATTTCGCTGATATTGACGCGTATGTTTTCTCAACCACTGCTGTGTCGGTATATTTGGAGGTTGAGCAAGAGAGTCAAATAGTTCACCACGTCGGTCTTCTCCAATAAAGATCGCTTTCCAATGCTCACCGCCTAAATTCTGTGAATGAGTGTTTAGCACAATAAAGATGGGATAGTGATTTACTGCAGGTGGTAAGGTATCGAGTGAATAGACATTATCGAAAGCTTTCAACGTCGCTTCGTCTGCATTACGCTGCACTTTAGTCTTAATATCGTCAGCAGTCAACCAACTCATTAACGATTATACTGAAGAATCACGTCACGATACTTTGTAATTTCAATATTTGAATCGAAGACTGCATAAATTAATACATTGATCGTCTCAGGTAGTGTTCTTTTGAACGTCAAATCCAAACGAATATTATGAGGCACGTTCGCTTGACGATAGGGTGCACTAATATCGCTGTCAGCAGTCAAATCAAATGCATAAATAGTATATCCACTCTTAAACTCTTTCATAGTCAGTCCGTTGGTATCATCCGTATTGTAAAAGCCAAAAACATCCATAAAATCAACATAACTGCGCATAAATTGATCCGAAGCAAAATCTGGTTTGTAGGGTGGACCAGGATGGCTCACACCATTAACACGTAAAGCAATTTCACTTAACTGATTGTGTTTAAAATTGAAAGGATTCTTCTTTATATTACCATTAAATGCATCATTTTCAACCATTGCCACCATGAGGAGCTTCGGCGCTTCCGATGGAAAGAGGCCATCTTTCATGAAACTCTTTTGATCTTTCGGAATTGTAAAGGTGAGAAGCTTTGTATGCTGAACGGGGTAAATGGCATTTTGGCGGTTAAGACCTTCAGCATGCCCTCTAATGACACTTGGATTCGGTACTACTCGACGAATGTAAAGTGCAATATCTTCCACATGAATTCTAAAATTGTCAACTTTAGCAAATGCATTCAGCGCAAATTCAGGCTTATTCAATGTCAGCTTGAGTCGCATGCTGGTATTACACAGTAAAAACTTTGACTGTCTAAAGAAGTCTAAATTCAGCGGACCATATAGCTGACATACTCTACTATCTTTAATCATAGCAGATCGCTTTACAAAGCCACTGTTTGTTTCAACATCAAATTTTCCTGCTTCATCTCTGTACCATCCCATGGCTTCCATATGACTTTTTTGTGCTGCTGGATGAAACTGTGATACATGATTGAAATATGATTTATAGGGATAATCGCTTTGACCACCTTCCACCTGCTGCTCTCCAATCGTTAGAGAAACATCACGAAGTAATGTAGTCAATGGTAAATTGTTCAGTCCAACTTTATGTGCATCGTCAATAGCAGTTCCATCTGCTTGCTGAATTCTAAACCTCAAATCAAGCATCGCATAACTCAAATCTATGTAGTCATCACTACCACCAGGAATAACAAATTCAATGGGGCCAGCATTCTCAGCTGTTCGAGGATGATAATCTACAATACTTGAACTAAGAATATCTGTCTGTATGGCTTGTTGATCGAACAAACAAAAACCGGAAGTTTTACACTCCATGATTAGAAGTTATAGCAGCGTCGTCGTTTAGCGCCTGATGAATGATTAGAGCCTCTGCGACGTTTGCGTGAATGCCTTTTGACTGAAGATCGCACCTTACCAGCTCCGCGATGTTTCCTCCTTCCTTTATTCATTCGTTTAGGTGATTTCTTTCCTTGAGTAACACCAGCAATGGTCTGCTTCAATGTTTTTAAACCGCGTTCCTTCCCACGATTCAACAAACTGCTCTTAAAACTTCTACCTCTGGAAAGATCACTAGCAACATCACCAGCAAAGCCAACGGCATTACTTAAAACATTTCGTTTTAAAGATCTACCGACATTGGATATGAGAGGTGCTACAACAGATTTCAGTGCACCAAGTATGCTTCCTCCACGTTGGCGGCGAGCACCGATGTAAATTTGTCCTCCGCCACTTACATAGGAGGGTCGTGAATAAAATGAGGCAGTTGGATTCATAGCTCAAACCCTAAACATTGTTAGTTACAACTTTGCATGAATCACTGTCGATCACTTAGATGAAAGATGTCGGCACGACGCATCCAAGAGTTCATACTTGAAGGATAACCAGTCCATTTAACAAGACACCATTCTTCACCTTGCCGTTTTTTACATCGAATGATTTTCTCTACCAAATATGTTTCACTTTCAGTGACTACCTCAATCTCATCGCGGTAAAAGCTACCCTCAATTTCTTCATTATCGTAATCTTTCAACTTGTAGGTGGTCGGAGAGTCTTTTTGATTAATCCTTGATACTGTAAATACCTCCTCTGTCCAATTCGGAAGGTACCCTTTAGCAAAAACACTTTTCACTTTTGAGATACGAACTTTATCGCCAATTTTCACATCACTTTTCACATGAGTGCGTTTACGTTGAAATGATTCGCGCACTTTATCTACATTGTCAGCATTTACATCTACTGGTCTGAGTCCAATAGAACGATGGATAGAGTGATTGTAGGCATGGAGTGTATCTTGTAGAACCTTTGTCCAATTTTGTGTCAAGTTGGCAGTAAAATGTCGCCACAAGCGATTTTTTAATGTGCGATTAAAACGTTCAACGAGTGCAGCTTTATAAGCGCTCTTTACACTAAACAACTCAATGTCATGCCTCTCAAATAATCTTGTCACATGCTGATTTTCAAACTCTTTTCCTTGATCACTCTGAATTCTTTTTGGAATGCGACCTTCTCGAAAAATTGTTTGGAATGCTTTTGCTACTCCTTTCCCTTCTTTAGTTTTTAAAGGTTGAGCCCACGCATAACGCGAGAAAATATCAATGACGGTTAAAATAAAATTATTGCCCGAGTTATGTTTTGAAATGGAGGCAACATCGCACAAATCTGCTTGCCACTGTTCATCGATGTCATGAACAATATAATGGCGGGTGCGGTACTTCTTTTTCGCTTGTTTGTGGAGTGTATAGGTAGCCTGACCCTTTAACCATCGTTTCACTTGTGATTGTGGAAGACCACTCGCTTTTGATAATTTCTTGATAGATGCAAATCCTGCCGGATGTTTTACATCATAATAGATTGACTTCAAACGTTCAGTCGATGACGGCTGACTCTTTTTCCTCCTTCTCATCTTTTTGTTTTCTTGCCTTTCTACATTTACAACAACTGCAGCATTTAGCTTTAGCGGTTTTGCGATCGTGTTCACATTGCTTAGGGGTTTCATTATGAGAGCTGGCGCAGCAAGTGCAAGTGACAACGACATTCACCTCTGGCGGCTCATTACATGGCAAGCAACACATCTGCTTCATATTAATAGTCTGAGAACATGTATTTCCTAGGAGGAGCTGTTTTACGTTTTCCTTTTACCAGTTTTAGTGATGATGTAGATCTACGTCGAGTTCTTCCTCTTGTTTGCTTAGTGAGTGTGGGAGGGGATGTAGCAGGTGACGTCTTAAACCAATTTGTTGGCATTTTCATCGCCTGAAGCATTGGAGTAGTAGCCACTGTTGAATCAAGTTCTTTCAATGTCTCATTATTTAAAGCAAATTTTGGCACATTATGCTTTTTCAATAGTTTAAGAAAGTATGACCAACCAGGTGGAACATAGCCCTGACGGCGCTTTCTACGTGTTGCATACTGAATCAAGTCTTCATAACGTGAAGCATCAATCACTTTATTTTCATCTGTAATGATTTCTCCTCTATCATTTACATTGAGATGGGGTTCAATACTGTTGAAAAGAGATATGGCATGTGCGCGAGATGCTAAAGGTGTAGCAGTCGATACAGAGTCACGCATCTTATTCTTCAAGTTTTTCAATTGCTCAACAGTTTCCGATTGTAATAATACAGCACGATGTGGATCTTTGATGTGAACATTTTGCTGATAATCTATTTCTTTCCTATACATTTGATTTGCAAGAGGTTGCTTTACTTGCTGCATGGCAGTCAATTGTACATATTCATCCTGAGGAATAACAATCATGCGAGAATAAGAACTCATAGTTTGTAGATAATCATGGGAGTTTTCAAAATATCACTTCGAAATCTAAATTCTTCCGGACACTCTTGCGTAAAGTCAATGAATAAGTAACCGTATGGTTTTTCAGTAGCTGCTTGAAAAATTTCAATTAAGGCTTTTGATCCTCTGGGTGCAACTTGTCGCGCTAAAATTTCAAATTGACTTTTATCTCGCGGATTCTTGAAAATAGCATAATAGTGTGTATTCAGGTTTCGTGTACGAGCTTCTTTTCCATCAGGAAACAAATTTTGTGTAATATAGATGATAAAACACCTTTTATGGTGTGCTGCGCGAGTGAACATATCTGTAACATCTTTTGAATTCTTACTTTCTTTTAATAAATCATCCAATACAACAACATCATTAGACTGAAGTTTATCCACTGGAATAATTCCTTCATGTCGAATAAAGTTGCGACTTTGCAATTCCTGAAACAGCGACGGTTGATAAATACCATAACACCAAATCACTCGATTGATAGGTTCCTTAAACAACTCCCTTCTTTTATCCAATAAATTCAGCGTGAAAACAGTTTTACCTGCATGAGATGGACCTGATACAGTCAGAACTTTATCACATTGAAGTCTGAAATCCATTTTATTACTTTGAGACTCAACATTTGCATAATTAACGCTTAGAGCCAAAGATATTTCCCAATAGGTTGCCCACGGCAGGAGCTATCATTGGAAGTATTGCTGAAAGGAAACCGCCCTTTTGTGTTAGAGTTTTCCTCTTTCTTTGAAGGGCGACTTTAGGATTGGAGATGAAACGCAATTTCGTAGCATATCGCTTAAGTAACTTTCGTTGTTTTGGCGCTAATTTCTTCGTCCTCAACTTCCTCACATGAGAAATAATTTCACAAATGAATTTATCGTTAGCATGTCGTATAGCATTGTATCGCTGATTTGCTTTCATTCGTCGGAGAGCTTGAATGGCTGAAGAAAACTTTTGACTTTTACGTTTCGCCATTTTCCGTGTTAGTCTTTGCTAAAACCTATCTTTACCACATTTGCATAGGCACTAACTATTGCGACATAAGTGACACTCGAAATGAGCAATGTCACAGTGGTTACATTGGCAAAGTTGAATGCAATTACGTATGAAACAGCGTTGACAAAAAGCATGCTTACATCTCTTGAAGATGCGCTTTTCATTTCCATCCTTTCTCTTACATACATCGCAACACATAGTTTCACCGTTACTGATGTCTATAGCAAGTCTTTTTGAAGATATGAATTTGCTAGCCTTTTCTAAATAATAGACGCATGTACAGAAGGAATATACTTCGAGAGTGAGCAGACATAGCTCGAAAACCAGTTGTGCTACAATCAAGTACCACTGCATTTTCAATTTTTCTTTATGGAAAGTTGAATGTGAATATCTGAAATCGCTTCAATCACTAGACTGCTACCATGATGGTTAAATGCGTTAAGACGTTCAGCAATTTTTATCATATGTCTTTTAAAAAATTCTTCGGGGTGATCTACCACTTCCATTGAATAAGAAGCAAAATGGAAAGAGCGACTTTCCACCTCTTCCTTTCCAAAATGACTAAACTTAATTTTCGCAACTAATCGCGCCATGACAATGCTATCAGAGAATGTATTCATTAACTCTAGAAATAGAGTGCTAGCATCATCGACCACTGCTTCGATGTCGGTCTCATCTTTATGAAATTTATCACATAATCTTGAACAGCTCCTTTTAAACTTTGCCTATGAAAACGTAATGTTCCGCAGTCGTTTGAGAAAGACATGATCGCCCTTTAACTAACCCATCCATTGCATGAAAACAACAACTCTTCTCATAGTAACATTTATTGAATAACGGTAACAAGCATGCATTATAAATCAATGGTTTGAAAGAGATAAAATAGATACAGCTGATAACTATCATATAGCGAGCAATGATAACCATACAGGACTTTGGCAGTGTTGAGGTAAGGAGGAAAGAAGCATTGGTTATGAACGTAGCTACTACAACGAACAGACAAAATAGGAACACACAAATCCTTAAAACGTTTCGTAACTTCATGATAATGTTGATTCACTCTACTATCCAAGGCGGGAGCAAAATATCATCAATGATTAGATTGGGAAATACTTTCCTCTCCTTACCAGGATTATTACAAAAGATGCGTATAACATTGAAAGCAGCTAACCATCGTTTAAAGTCAATAAGAAGAGCACTTTCACAAGAAAAGCCATAGTCTTGCAAATATTTCAGATTAAGTCCATGAATGTGTTTTCTCGCCCATTGATCAAAATTGGGATCGCAGTTGGCATGATGATGATAGACACTAACAATCTGATATGTCCAATTGTTCATAGCAATAGCACTGAGCTCCTGTACAGGTTCACCCTCACAATCCATAAAAATGATGATAGAAGCCTAAAACGGAAAAATACACATCTAAGGAAACGTTCTATAACATATTACAAAATTAAGAAATACAACGATGCTTTTCACGACAAAATACACAAATGATATGATGGCAACGAAGAAGTAAAATGTATCTAATAAGACCACGTCTACGACACTCAAAGCACATAAGCGAATTGTCATAGGGTAGAGTTAGGAAAGGACTAGCAATTCTCCTTCTTTGATTTGCGTTTTGATGTAGCATTCTTCTCCGACTTGCGCTTCGTACCACTGCTGTTAAGGATTTGATCAATTATGTCGTCCACGTTGGGTGGTTTCGGAATATATAGGATGGATTCCATATGCATGGAGAGAGAGGCTATTTTATTATCTTTGTGTCGACCATAATATAGCCCATTCACTTTGAAAAGGATATCCAAGTACCTTCTCCGAGCTCATCGCATCTGATGGGTATTGACTGATCTCCATCCTTCTTATAGTAAGTACACCAATGTGATACGGTAGGCAAATGTGATTACCATCCCAAATCTTTCTATAGGGAGTATCCTTGTCATCTCTCGCCTTCCACTTTGAGCAAGAGTAGTAGGAATGTCCATATTTAATGTCACGTACTCCTCAATAATATCAAGTTGGTGGCGAATGTACGGACTCACGGGGATCAGTATGTAGTCCCCATACTGATTGTGCATTATCTTGACATCCGTGGAAGGGAGCATTCCCGTTTGGAGTACTACGCTATAATCATCATAACGCAAGGCTTGTTTAAATTTACGCTGTAGCGGTGTAGGATTATGTACCCTGGTTGTTTCTTCCACTGGCCTCAGTTGTAGGATGAATCTGACCGTAGCGAACCTTGTATCGTTTGACCGCCATT
>CAJQUW010006101.1:0-57100 GCA_907163375.1 Prostheceraeus crozeri | reverse complement strand
ATATGTGTGTTGAAGACGAATGCTGTCTACTGAGCAGAGTGGTCCATTTTTTGCAACATATTGGGGAACTAGCGTTTTGTTCCAATGTACGCAGACCGCCATTTGGCCGTTTGTTCGAATTTGTTTGTCTGATTGTATAAATGCTTTCCAAGAACGAGTAGGTTACGAATGAAGAATCTTTAACTTAGATTTCCAATATTTGGAAACTTTTATGACGAGAGAAATAAGACTTAAAAGTACCTCGAAATTTGTGTTTCAAAGTTGTTTCAATAGTTGTGCTTCAGTAAGAGAATGAAATGCTAAGGCAAAACTTGACTAAAGACAGCCTCCGCATCAGCCTTTGTTCCTGGTCAATGGAAATTCGTTCCCTTGGCCACGACATAGAAAATCCAAGGCTGAGGTAAATTGAAAATTCGTCGCTACTTGAAGCTCTATCTTCAGAAAGATTTATCACCGAATGAGATCTCTGCATTATCAGTCACATGATCTACGTTACTTATCGTGCAAATCAATGAGTCAACTTTTTTTACGTGAATTCCACGAATAGATTTGCCTAATTTTAGCAAATGGTGCCTCATGATTTGGTCTGATAAAGGATCCGTTCACTCCTCGTTCAAAGGACTGCCAAAGGAGTTCTGCCAACTGTTTTTCTTTTGTTTCGTTATCACTTTTAGCACTTCTTAATTCATCTTTCAAAGCTTTAGCTTGTGTCTTTGTGAGATGAGTAGAACTAACAGTTTTGGAGATTTGCAGGAATCGAAAACTGCAGAAATTTTGGAATCACTTCAGATCTTTGCACGACTGTAGGAAACTCTATCGCGGGCAGGTTGATCGCAGATGTTTTTTCCCAAATGAATTTAGGGCCTCCATCTTCTCATGATTCAAACTTGGCAAGGACTTCACTTTTTGATAATGCAAGCGTACCGAGGCGTGCGGATTAAGTCTGCGACCAGACGCCTTCTTGACGGGTGACGTAGAAACTTTTGGCTCAGCATCCATGTTGTCACTTTGTTATTGTGATTGTCACACGATTGTTGGGCTGTGCATTTATATAATTCGGAAATAGCCCAAAATTATTGAAATTCAAAACAAGATTGTTAGGAGCGCACAACATGTTTCAGCAAATCATTTGCCATCCTCAGGTGAAATCAAGCAAACAAAGTTAAAACAATCTTTAAATACAAAATTACAAGTCATTAGGTCACCGAGATAAAATCACTGAAGTCACAAAATGAAATCAATTCTGAAGGTCACTTGCATTGGAAGTAGCTACGCAATAAAATACACAATAGAGCCATGAATTACAAATCTAACAGCGTATTAATGGAGCTTGCCCTTTCATTCATGAGAGTGCTAAAGTCAGACTTCTTTATTATAATTGATTCCAGAAATCTAGGGTATTCAGTACAGGCAATGATATCGAAATTTTCTTTCTTTGGTGGATGTACATGCATGCTTATTTCGGTTGGTGTTGGATACGCTTTCAAATGTTCGTTGATTCTGGTAGCAAATATGGCGGATAGGACTGCCCACGTAACACTTTTCACAGTGATCACATGTGTATTTGTACACAACATTAGACTTTAATTCGGGCACAACTTTATCCTTATTAGAGAAAAAATTGCTAGTTTTCAAGGTTTTAAAAACGGGGCGAACTTTCATGTCAGGCGGTAAAAGCCTTATTGATGTCTTTGACACGAGAAAGATGATTTTGTTCACTCTCCGAAATGTAGGGGAAGCTCCATGTTATAAATTTAAGAGTCGTCATGAGCGTTTGGTCGAGCAACGTTGGCTTTGTGTCTTGCCTCAACTTTTTCTCGCATGCGCAAAATAGTTCTTTCAGAAAATCCGTTTTTTTGAAAAAGGGCTTGAATAGCAGAAACGGAGTTTTGATAATTATTAGGATTGGAATTCAATTTCAAGGCACGATAAAAGAGTGAATTCATAGCAGCCAAGCGATAACGTTTTGCGGGGAGCATAAGCAGAATTAGGGATGTAAATGCCAGTATTTGTTTCTTTGAGGTGCCAAGCGATATCGAAGGCATTCTCACTTTTGGTAACTTTGGTATCTAAAAAACACAAGACTTTCATTGACTTCTCGCTCCATCGTGAATTTGATATCAGGATGAAGGGTATTCAGAAAGTCATGAAAGGCGGAAGCATCGGCGTTTTTGTCAAAAATGCAAAATATGTCATCAACGTAACGTTTATAATAGACAGGGAGAGAACCGTTGAAGTTTTTCATGCGAGTTTCTATCATGTCCATGGCAAAAGAGGCCATAGTTGGGGCAAGACACGATCCCATCGGTCTGCACAAATAGTTTGTCATCGAATGAGAAGAGGATGTTCGTGCAGGCTAGCCTCAAAAGTTCACGAAGGGCCTGCTTTCTGATAGGGAGCTGATCCTCATTGATGGTGTAAAGGACATGATCAATTGTATCCTCAATAGGATACTCGTGAAAAGATTTTTCACATCGTAGCTAATAAGTTGTGTATTCTCTGAACTTAATCCATTCAGAGAATCCACAAACTCAAAAGTATCTTTGACAGTATGCGTTTTTGGAATGAGAGGTTTGAGAACATTGTCCAACACTTGGCTAATTTGGAAAGGATACGAATTGATCATGTTCAAGATCGGACGATAAGGAGGGTCTTCCTTGTTTTTGTGGATTTTAGGAAGCCCGTAAAGTCTCGCCGGTTGAGAGCCAACCGGTTTGACAGTCTTAAAGATAGCATCAGAAATTAGGCGCCTCGTTTTCATTTGAGTCAGCTTGCGAATAAATCTATCCTCTTCGAGGATGAACGGATCCTTCTTTGATCGGGCACAATATGAATATGGTTTGAAACGACTGCTGTCACTGAGCAGAGTGGTCATTTTTTCAACATAAGAACTGCGTTTGTCAATGACAACGCCATTGCCTTTGTCGAATTTGCTGATGTATAAATGCTTTCTAGAAGATGAATACTGAAAACTGAATGAAAACTGAATACCCTAGATTTCTGGAATCAATTATAATAAAGAAGTCTGACTTTAGCACTCTCATGAATGAAAGGGCAAGCTCCATTAATACGCTGTTAGATTTGTAATTCATGGCTCTATTGTGTATTTTATTGCGTAGCTACTTCCAATGCAAGTGACCTTCAGAATTGATTTCATTTTGTGACTTCAGTGATTTTATCTCGGTGACCTAATGACTTGTAATTTTGTATTTAAAGATTGTTTTAACTTTGTTTGCTTGATTTCACCTGAGGATGGCAAATGATTTGCTGAAACATGTTGTGCGCTCCTAACAATCTTGTTTTGAATTTCAATAATTTTGGGCTATTTCCGAATTATATATATATATATATATATGATCATAAGTAATCGCCATGAGACTTAATAATAAAGATAAATTAAAAAAATCAACGTAGTCTCAAGATAGAAATTGTTTATTCACGAATTTTCGTCTAAGACTTCATCAGGTGAACGAAGTAAATGTACATGAAGTGAAATGACATTTTGTCATTTTGTCATTTTGTCATTTCACTTCATGTACATTTACTTCGTTCACCTGATGAAGTCTTAGACGAAAATTCGTGAATAAACAATTTCTATCTTGAGACTACGTTGATTTTTTAATTTATCTTTATATATATATATATATATATATATATACATAAATCAGTGAAATATACAAAATAGTAAAAAAACGTTTAGCAGACATGTCTGAGCAAAAATTTGAAATTGGAAGAGAAGATTTTTTAAAATAAAATATCGATCGTGTTACTTTACATGCGTTGCGCATTTCATATTTCTGAAAACTTTTAGCGCACGCCTTCATTGTAGGATATGAAGGGATCAATATCAATCTAGACAAGAAATTAAACAAAGTATTATTTCTTCACAAATAGAGTGGAATGAAGTGTTTTTGTCTCTGTGTTCTCCGTAGCACAGCGGTTAAGTGCTTTGTCTTGTGATCTTTTGGTCTGAAGATCGAACCTAGACTTTCATTGAAAGTCGATGGCAAGGGCGTGCGGATTAGCATTTGTCACAACAATCCAGTCAGAGTTGAAAGTGGTTGAACGAAACTTGACCCACGACCCTCCAACTTTTCAAGAAAATCTGACCATCGCTGCCATCGGACTCACTTCAATCACCACAGGTCCAAAGCATGACTAATTATAAAAAATAGATACATTTTCTGGTGTCCATGCGAATCAGGTCAGCATACGCACCTTAAATGACGTCTCACGAAGGCTGAGACTGTGATAAGTGCATCCGCAAATTAAAATAAATTATCTAAACATCATCAAAAATATATTACACTTGAAAATGGGATACGGAATTGATATATCAACATTACTAAATGATGTAGCCCAATTTATCCGATGGACTTGTGAAACAATAGATAGGTAGTTAGAAAAAGAAATATGATGGTGCACAGTCGATGATGGTTCGAAGTAGGGTTCAGCTTTAGAGGTCTACGTAACGGCACACATAAAAGTAGTAATGAGAGAAAGAATCACTGTTATGGATTGATTCGCTAGTCAAAATTAATTGCAGCTATATCCAATTTTCCACGATGTAAGCAAAAAATATAGCTCTCCCTCAATTTAGACGATTTTTTTATTTTTTGAAAAATAAAAAAAAATCGTCTAAATTGAGGGAGAGCTATATTTTTGCTTACATCGTGGAAAATTGAATAATGAACCTCCCGTATAAGACAACAAAAGATCTGGCAGCTATGTCCGTTTGCGTTCATAGAAGTATGTTTGACTAGTGCTCCGTTGTGTTCATAATAAAAAGGTTATGAGCTTACTATCGCCATTACCGAAGACAAGCACCTATGTGATCAATTTTTGTTGTGTCAATCGACGAATTAACTCCTTAATATTTTATCACTACAATTTTGTCTTACAATATCTCAAGAAAACTTCACCCGCAGGGATATGTTCATCTGTGAAACTTTATGACAGAACTTTGACTTTTAGGATGCCGGCTGTGAGCATTCTACTAGATAACCTATTAAATCTTTTTCTATTGATTTGAAGATGTACTCCATATCGGACATGTGCATCCGTACTCGAGTACTTTTACACACAATGAGAGCAAATCTACCTCCTCAGACGGCTAGTCTTTGAAAGGACTGCGCACACATCAGGTGATCAAACTGCACGAAATATAAAGCATGTAATGCATGTAGAAATCCTGTCTAATCAAGACCGGCCCAGTATGAACCGGATTAGTCCAGTTTTCCTGTTACTTGACAGTGTACAACAATTAGATGTGCTGCATTCGTCACTGCGACACCACTCTAGTGACGCTTTCACTCCATTTATCAAGAAAACTACCCAGAAAAATAGAGAACATTATCTTGTGAACTCACTAGGAACTGCAAGTAATAGACACACTTGCATCGGAGGCGGCTATTACATGCAATTTCAATGTTTGTAATAAACCATTCAATAATTCTATCAATGTCTTAACACACATCACTTCATTTATGATTGGCATGATAGTAAAATCCGTGTGAATTTCCACATCAATAACTAGTTACAACTATCTGATCTTCTGGTATTGGATTATTGGCTTAGTAGAAAATGACAATTGCATTAACACTTAAATATATAAATTCAGAAAATGGCTCAATTGTAATCAATTTAAGAGATCAGATTGTGTATAAATTGAGACGATAAGATCTGGAATCAGTAATAAGTACCGGTATACTTTACATGATAAATTGAACTATTCCGCATAAGCTTTGAGTTATTCTGAGTTCAATCAAGAGTCGCCACGCAGAAATAATGAGATAAATAATTCTAAGATACGTTTTATGTAGAATACAACATCTATCATAATCAAATGGAAAACACGGCCAAGTTTAGAACGCGAATAAACTACAGTAATCATATGACGCTATAAGTAAGAATGTACCAGAGATAACTTAAGTAAATATTTACATATTTTGTTATCATTGATGTTTAATGTTGAAGTCATTGAAATGGTCGAGATGACAGCTGTGTTATAGCCATGGAAACCAACTTCACTGTGATCCATTCCATACACATTTGCCTTAAATGTACTTATGTCCAATACATGGACATCTAATGACGATATACTTGCGATGTTTGTCTTCCAATCGGTTCTGACGGGTCAAGAAATGGCGGAACCAAACATGTACATTTCTCCTGAAAACATTTGAAATCTTGTGGAGGAGTCTGTTTCAGTGGATAGCTTATGAAAATGGAACTGAACGTTCAATTTATGCATTTGTTTGCCTTAGTTGCATCGTGGAAAATTTTAACTGATGTCAACCATTTGAACTATGCATTCGTTCAATCCGTCTTTGCCGGGATTTAACCTATCAAGAAACTTCATAGACCTCATGATACAAACCATGTATCATTGAAATTAGTCGGTATTACTCACGATATGACTGATTGATTACCGCAAGGCGTTTCAAATCAGTTAATTTACTTCTGAAAGCCGCACTATGCATTGATGTGCACATTCGCATTCCTGAAACCAACGCCAACTTTGGTTCACCGACGCCTACTGGTGTGCTGTGTGTCGGTCAAATGTCAAGACATATC
This sequence comes from Prostheceraeus crozeri, assembly GCA_907163375.1. Taxonomy (NCBI): domain Eukaryota; kingdom Metazoa; phylum Platyhelminthes; order Polycladida; family Euryleptidae; genus Prostheceraeus; species Prostheceraeus crozeri. Next base: position 50,524 of record CAJQUW010006101.1, on the reverse strand, counting down.
GTACTGCAGGCGAGGACATGCTGTAGTGATGATGCAGTCACTCAGCTCAACATTAATGACAAACAGAAGACGTGAAGACAACCACAGACAGCAAATTTGATCAATCCGGGTGCAATTACGGCGATTAATGAATGGAATTCGCAAACTGAGAGCATCGGAAGATTTCTATCCATGCATTTTCCCCTTCAGATCCAGTTCCCACATCAGTCTCCGGCAAACATCGAGATCCCAACAGGAGTTACACTCTTCATTTCTAGAACATTGCTCAAATGAACTTGGAAAACAACATTTTTTTATAGCGGTGTCTGTTTTTCTTAACTAAAAGAGCAGTTCAAAATTATGAAACTCGGATTTCAACAATAATTCGGAAATGTGACATTTTGCTATAATTTGTTTATGTTTATGAATCACTTGATATCTGGCAACTACAGTACATAACTGATAAAAGGTATTTAGATGTTACTTTTGATTACTAAAGTGCCTGATTGAATGGATTGGAGAATTGGCTGCAACTCAAAATCTACAAATTTCCTACATCATGAATTACGAACTCATTCAATGAGGGTTGTGGCCACTGGGTCCAAGACTACAATACCATAATGTTAAATGCAGAGCAAAAAATGATAAAATAAAACGCAAAACTTTTCTATCCCAGCATATCGAGCTTTTGTAGGCAACTCATTTTTCCTCAATGAAGACAATTGACTATTCTTATACATCAGAATTTGCAAAACTGGAATAGATATTTTAATACTGATCATAGATATCTTTAGTTTCCAAACTCACATGAAAGAGTTTGCAGTTTTTGCGTCATTGACTTCTTACTCGTATGTACGCATCATATGCTATGCACATTAGAAGTCTATGTTTTGAGCGAACCAGAGGCGCGAACACAAATGAGTAAATCCATTTTTATGGTAATTCTGCTGCTGTCATCCTCCAGATACTTCATGATATCAATTCATCAGGCGAAATACAAGTAAACTAAGCTGGGTAATGAAAACGGTGATAACTCAAACGTCAATCACAACTTTAGTGAATGAGAATTCAGATCAGTGTAAGAAGCAAACTGCTGCTGCAGCGTTCGCTTCAACGTCAGCAAAGTTTTGACACACCCGCAGAGGGAGATCAGGTTAGTAAAGTCATGTAAGGACAACGTGATCGTGTTCGAACTTCTTCTCTGAATGACCGGGTGAAAAGAATGAAAATCAAATTTAGATCGACAAGATCTTGTCTTCCTATTATCTTCAACGCATTTCTTAATGGACGTTTGTTTTCATTTTCTTGTACTTCTTGCCAGCGCAGCTATTGTCATGATAATGGATCACTTAGGCATCGTCATGCACCTTCATTTGAATATTCCGGCGCTAATGAGAAGAAGTAGAATAAAAGTTCGTAAATGCATATCTCAATACCAACACCTCTTTTATGAAAAGAACAGAATCAGAGGGAAAGTTTATGTCTAAGTTCCTCTGCTTCCTGATACTTTTTGCAGCAATGAAAGTAACAAAACAGGAGAATTCTATTTTTAGACATAAATTATAAATTATCATCAAATGCTTTCAATTGCTGTCAACTTGGCATTTTTTTTTGAATAACTATTTAATCTTTTGTAGTTGAAATTGTCTTTTTATTATTATTAACTATTGGATAATACATTGTACGTCTTTAACAGGCTCAGAAGTTGCAATGTCTCGAATGCGAGAGCCAGATTGCACCCATCATTGCGTCATGCGGAAAGTAGCCATGTCATCCCGTTTTTTTGTAGGATTTATTTGCATACTACTGTAAATCCATCGTCTGCAACCAAACTTTTATCGGTGGTAGCGAAACGATGCACAGGAAATTACAAATCTTAGTTTAATACACTTTCAGTAGACAAAATGATTTTCTAACTTATATTCAATATGTTTGCCGGCCGATGGCCAAAACACAAAACTTCAACCAAGCAGCTGACTTTCAAACTGCATTCTCTCAGCATTGGCCGCATATAAGTATTGTTTTCTTCTGTATATGAGCCGTGGTTGGTTATTTTTTCATCACAGAATGATCAAAATGAAAGAAAAATTCCAAGTAACAAATTTGACTATTCAAAATGCATTTAATGCTTAATTGATATATTATGATTGATGCTATACTCAGGGATGTGATTGTCGTTCAAGGCGCGCTGAAGAAATTCCTTCAAATGAAGGAAAACTCACATCCCTACATAATGACGCAAATAATGATAACTACAGTGTATATGCCAATGTGCAATTAATCAATTTCATGCAACTTCCATGAAAGCAATCACATTTTTTAATGTTTCAATCTCCACGCCGTATACATCGATCGTCTTAACTTCATATTGGCGCTCATGCGGGTCGTCTGTGATGATCTTAGTGCGCTCCGTGTCACAGTGGTTAAGTGGTTGGCATAGCGATCTCTTGGTCTGGTGGTCGAGCCTCGAAGGTGTCATCGGAAGTCATCAGGAAGGCCAACCGGACTGAAAGCATCACAACGTTCATCTACAGCCTGACTATCAGTGCCGTCCAAGCCCCCACGGGGGACTGGTGAGTAACGTTTGAGCTTCTTCTTCTTCTGTTTCTTCATCATCATCATCATCACGATAATTCAAATTGAATGTCATGTATCACCCCAATTTAATATGCTTATTTTTTAACAATGACATTTCTGAATTTAGAATCTGAATACAATACCACGCTTTGTTTCGTGAACCATCCATGGAATTGTGCTAGTCAGTTCTTATCTGCTAATCAGAAAACATATCTCTGGCTTCAATCAGTCGAAGTGGGCCATTTTCGCATGTGTCACACCATAAAAACTGGGCTTTACTGCAAATGTGTGTCGGAGGACCACTTCATGCCTGAGAAACTGCCGCAGGCAAGCCAATCTGTGTCGGCGAGCTACCTACCATCACTCCTGGAAAATGGGGCCTTCGAAATGACAGAAAGTGACTAAAGGGAGTTAATTGCCAGCATCCTTTCGACTTCTTAAAGTTTATGCTGGAGCTCCATGAACAAAGTTAGAGATGAAAACCAGCGACACCTGAGTTAAAATAATTCTTTCGTCATCCATATATATATATATATGTTATATATTTCTATTTAACTTTTTATCAAGTTATTATTTAATCTAATTTTATCTTCTTTATTGATTTATGGTTTAATTGTTTATATTATTTATATACACTAAGTTAACTCAGCATCGACTTACATTTAGATCGGAATTTTTAAAAATGATGCTTCTTAAAATATCATAGATATCACTGTTTAAGTTTCTAACCTCCATGATTTGCTAGTGTAGCATGAGTGTCCTTATCAGTGATGTGAGCTCGAGCGACCTTTTAAACTATTTTTCTATTGGAAATGATCTTTTATATTCTGCGTACATCTGTGCAGTAGAAATCAGTCAATTAAAATCATTCAATTTAACCAATCAATTAATTACGGCAAAATATTCGCAGAACAATAGTTTTTGACATTTCTTGTGTATCCGATCATGGACTTTATCCACAGGACGGGACCTAGCTACAAAAATTGTACATAGAGAATGTCTGCTGAGCATTTGAAACAATTACACGGAGAACATGTGCGTGTTAAGGATTAGAGAATACTGATCTATCAGACTGTTTACAGAAAGCTGTAGGGATCATTAAAAATTGATTGCAATTTAACTGCTCTTCTCAATCATTTTATTGAAATTGGCGTTCTTGAACAATCAATGAGCTGTAATTGAAATTACAAAGCAATGAAATAATTGGAATTAAAATTCTATGCAATCAATTAATTGGAATTCAAATTCTATACAATCAATCAATTGGAATTCAAATTCTATGCAATCAATTAATTGGAATTCAAATTCTATGCAATCAATTAATTGGCATTGTAATTAAAAGCAATGAATGAACTGGAATTGAAATTCTATGTTATCAGTTGATATCAATCAATCTATAAGTCGAAGAATCCTATAAACAGAGATTGGACACCTAACAGATATCTGCTAACTTGATATCTGCTGTAATAGTTGTTGAATAATGAATGAAATCCTGCACTCGCGTGTCGCGTCCTGATGTCTAAGATCAGCTTCCATGCGAGTGGTGGATTAAAGATACACAAAAAAAAAATTGTCCAGATACTAGAACACTCATTGCGAGCTTCTTCATGATCAGGTGTCACGTGTCGATAATTCATTCAGTCGATATAAAGGATGCATAAAAGTTATCCATTGAGTACCAGCACCTGAATTATGTAGACCAAATTTTAGCAAAATTGCGGACAAATACATCAAACAAATTTTTTTCTGAGCTAACAATTTATTGTGATAGGAATATGAGTCAATCAATTAATGAAATTGAAAACTGAGTATTCAATTAATTGGCATTGGAATTGTCAAGAATTCAATTAATTTTAGAGAATCTCTGGAGAGCTGTTCACCTGCATATGATACATTGAAAGACACCTCCGTTTTCCTCATCAAACCAGTTCAATGAATGTGAAACAATAAGAAATTATGTTGATGATTCATAATCGTCAGGTTAAACATCTGAAATGAACAGTCATGTCGGTTGGCAGTAGTTGGCACAGTCGCTTACAATTAATGTATCATTTTGCTTTTGTTATGTACTTGAGGCAGTGGAGGCTTGACTAACGTTGACACCGTAGAGAGGAATAGCAGCGTGCGCCATTACTTTGTCTTAAGTCGGCAGTTTTCCCTAATCTACCTTGAACTCTTCTCCTCACTTAGATTCCCCAAAATGCTTTCCGTTGGCGGATTCTGAGTCATAGATTTCGATTCTTCCGAAGGGATATAGAATTGCGGTTTGGGAAATTGAGGGTGGAAACAGTCAAATGACAGATACTAGATCTGAAGATTAGGGTAGCAATTATTAACAAAGTAGGAGTCACTGACTAGATCGAACAACTTTAAAAAAGATGGATTCTCACTCGTAGAACTACTTGACATGCTGTACATCAATTATCACATTTTAGACCTGTGCCTTAGTGGTAGGAAATTCAACCACTGAGGAATATGTTTCTGAGAAATGTTCTGAAAGTTCTATAACCGATATCTCGTATTGTGCCTTTAATTTCGATGTCATGAAACTACATTTGACGGCTTCAGAAAAGAGGAGGCCCTGAAAAGACGTCAATAGAGACGACAAGGTAGTAAGGTATGTATTCAATTAATTTTCTCATGCCCTTATTCATTCAACGGGTAGATCGAATTTCAAACACTTATTAGATGAATGCCAAGTACCGTCTGCTACCGGTGTTTCTACTTTCCATGGGTAAGTGCGGAATTGAAAAAGGAAGTTTTAAGTTCTCTGATACGATTTTCGCATTCATCATTGTGAGGCCAGCTTGCTTGTGGTCGCTGAATCAACAAAGTTTCCGTGCACTTGTCATATTTTAGCCATAGTTTCCGATGCAAACAGAAAAGAGCAAAATGATCAATATTGAAATGTAGACTGACTTATCATTAATATCTAAGATTTCATTATCTCTATCATATAATCGGTCCTGACGTCAGCTTGTCTTGAAGCAAAGGAGGGTTGTTGTGTCAACAATTACATCTTTTTAGTAGAAAAATCTATTCATTGCAAAGGCATGAAACAATGCAAATTTGTAACGATGCACGCTCTCTGGTTGTAAACCAGTGATTATTCAAGAAGTGTATAAGTCATCTATTAGTGTGCGGTTTTTCTCCGCGGCTGACAAAGTTTTCTGCCGTGGAACTTCTATCCGTATAAGTAGAGAAAAGAGGCAGGTCGCTGCAATACTTTGAATTACTTTGACTGCTATTTCATACATTTCAATGCTTTCAGAAGACAATCAAGACTGGAATGATGACAAGCTGATCGACCCTTTACAGAAATGGGACGGAGTAAATGTGTTGAGAGCGATCCTCGTTCATAAATTTGTAGCTCAAACGCGAACTTGAATGTTTGACAATTCATTACACAAACTATTATATTCTACCACAATCTAACGAAAAATGTCAAACAAGACACTTACAATTTTGAGTACGTAGCACCCATTGAATTGGAAAAATTCAAAAAGAATTTAAGAAGTCCAAACATAAGATATTTTTCTCTTTGGAGGCAAGCCGGAGAAATAGCTAGGTAATGAATTCATTACTTTGTTTCATTCATTTGTTTTCGAGCTAACAACTATTTGCTGATCTTTGGTCATTTAATGTTTTCACTCATTAATAAGCTTTATTTTCTGTACAATTGATTGTCTATTTACTTCTATATTTTCTCTTGCTTCAATAAAGGATTATTTTGCTATTAGGTATCTATAATCGCACTAACAATCAGTTGCTATACTTATCTTTGGTGGTTGTCAAGAAGGTAAGATGCACAAAAGACTAATCTGCCAAAATCATATATTAATGATACTCTTCCATTTTGCGTTGCATGTGTCGAAGAAATGTTGCTTCATCAGACGCTAATTTATCGAGCAGCATCGTACGTTCGCCTCTGCTGAATCGGCAGGCAATATTATTCGTAGTTTAAAATGTATATATAAAGTTACAGTAGATTGCACATTCAATTGTAAGTCACCAGGTCATCACAGTAGAGAACGAAGACTTTCTCAAACAGTATTTGGCTATGATTTCCTTCAGCGTAACTTGAAGTAGCAAAGTCTTCACGTATCGAGAAAGACCAAAAAACAGACACTACAGGATGAAGTAAAGTGTACAAACAGACACTTTTCGTTGGTGTAACTGCAAATTTTAACATAGAAATTTCAGGAAAATTGTTGATATACTTTAACGAAAAGTGTCTGTTTGTACACTTTACTTCATCCTCTGTCACTGAATGATAGCTCATTTGAAAGATCATGATCTGTAGATGATTTCTATAATAACCAGTTCAACAAAATACCAATTTGTGTAACTTTTATGAGCAAAAATTCGAAAAATGGAGTCAACACCTTAAATGTCACAATTTTACCATTGGAAATACATAGGATTTTGTTATCCTCTCTATTTCTTAAAAGCAAATGATCTGATCCGGCAGACGCGAAGTTTTGCAGTAGGTTAGAGGTGTACTATGCCATGTGAAAGTTTTATGTACTACCTCGTTCCCTGCACAACTTCACGCTAGCTCCCGGACTATATTTCAATGCATTTATTGAATAACTGGTATTACCATAGCCATTAGCAACGCAGCAGAGGTGCTTTGAAGCCTTTGATCAGCTTTCACTGAACAGTTCATTTTCAACGTTCCGTGCTGCATGCCACGTGCTGATATTTATGTGAAATGGGACCTATTTCAGATAATCGAAAGGTTTGTCAGTCCAGCAGCCACAACCAATTTCTGCAGAAAAATAGGCTGAAATGAGGCCTTCATAGAATGTGCACCCAATGCCTATTATGAATCTGAGCGTCTGCCGAGTTCTGTCCGGTTCCTCTTCTTGTCAGAGAAGGCCAAAGAAAATGTATTGCAAATCCAACGGGATGCGGATAAAGGTTTCCGGTAAAAATGAGATTTTCGAAGCTTTCTCTGCTAACTCCAGAGTCAAAATTTTGACATGCAATATCTTCAGGTTATTTCTTATTATGCACATGTACTTTTGTATACAAAGTCAAACATATTCAGATTTAGCAAGCATCCTAGCATTGGAAAAACAATATTTTGGCCCAGTTTAGCCACATTCAACCACATTCTCATGCACATCGCGCATCAGAAACATGATAGTAACAAATGTACATTATACGAAATGACTTGAGGACTTTCTATGTCAAATTTAAAGATCTAGCCTCGTCACTTTTCTCTTTATCAGAACAAGAATAAAAAATCTCACTTTTACCGAAAACTTCAATCTGCATCCCATTGGATTAACTTGTGCTTTTCTCTGAACAGGCAGAGATCAACAGACGCGCAGATTAGCAGTAGCCTTACGGTGTGCATCATTCTGCGAATTAGATTTGTGCACATGTCTGTGCTATGCTTTTTACAATCAATGGACTTTTAAGAATGGCCGATAACATAGCATTATCCATGACTGATAGTAAAAGCAAATAGAATTGAGTTGCCTTCACTCATTTAAAAAAATCCCTTTCAGTACTCAGAGCAATCTTGTTGCCTCGATCGCTGCGCTCTCTCAAAAATAACATGGCTCCTCTCCCTGAAGAATTAACTTTTTTAAATTTCTCGAAAATGATTATTTTGATAACCCAACTTGGTCTCAAAAGGTAAAACTAACCAGCATAATGTATCACACTTTAATTCTTATACAATTCTAAATTCATAAATAGTGTCAAAAAGAGATGGATGCAAACACGTATTATACTCAATAGTCGTATGTGCGAGTAATCAACTCGATATTGAGCGCATAGTTGAACAATATAGCCTACATATAGTGGTGTTGAAGTAAACTGTCAAAAGTTTGTTTGGAAACTTCAAATTCGCATAAGTTCTTTGAAATTTTTCTTGAGAGCTTTTGCATCAACTCTAGATAACTTGCATATGAGAATACCTTGAGCAGTTGATTTAATGCACACGTAAATGTAGTATTTTTCCATAACGCTTATGTTTGCTGAAAATTACAAGTGAAAGCACTTTGAAGTTATCCACTAGAAATGATCAAATAGCAAAAAATTCAATAATATATGAATATTCTAACTAAGCATTGAACAATTCGTTCTAAAAAATTTAACTTCCTGCTGACTAAGTCGGATGTCACACCTTTACATGCGTATATTGCCTACGTCGTACAAGATAATTCTATCGTGATTCATTGATTATTCACTGTAAAATACACTAAAGTTTACAAAAAAAGTTCATTAGGATTAAACAATAAGAGAAATTTTAGTGACTGAGCAACTTGCAAATTAGAGAATAATTGAAAGTTACTGGAAATCAGCCATAGTCGGGAAAGTGAGACTCAAAAACAAATAAAAATGCGATACATACAATACAAGAAGACAAGAAGAAAGTTAAGTTCGATTTGATCAGCTGGAGATCGACTTCTGTTAATTATTTATTACTGAGTTGCAATACAGTGAGTGATGCCAAATGGGTAGTATGATATTTCCTACTTTTCGCTGTCCTGTAGAACGATATAATTGTGAAGCTAAACAGAGTAGCATAATTTTTAGAACATTTGAAAGATAAACCATCACAAGTGCCAAGAAATACAAAGCAAATTTATGCTTTCATAAGAGAAATGCAGTGAAGTGACACCTGATTAGTGAATTATGTCATTGGAATTATTAGCGAGATATCTGATTTAAGCAAACCAGAAATTCAATAAAATTTTCGCATAATTCATGACAGTGAAGTGATCACTTTCTCTTCAGCTGTTTCCAGACGAAAACTTATCTCATTCAGTCATTGTAAAGTATTGGTACGCAAATACTCAGGATGTATTCGACATGATCGTTTTAGAAACATTCATATTGCACATCGTGCTAAGTGATTTGTCTGTCGTCAGATGATGAGAAAGATTTATCAATGTCAGTAGCTCATGTGGCACTGTGGATACCTAGTCCAAGCGATTTTGATGTCGATCTAGAGATCGTGAGGCGTTATCTACAATATCCCAAGAACTAAAAGTCAATCAGATTCGACAAGAAAGTCGCTCGACTTGAAAGCGTAAAACCCTTCAAGTTTGGCCATGTCAGCACTGTTTATATTGTCCGTGAATCAAAAGAGGCTATTTTACATCATCTTCATATATCTTAGTGATCCGTGTAGCATAAAGCGGTGTGCGGTCAGTTTTGTGACTACTAATGACAGCAATAACTTGAATAAACATTAATTTACCTACATTGCAAGCCTACTTAATTGTTCATGGAATATTTCGTGCAAATCACTTGAAAATCAAATATCTGAATTCATAAACACTTTGTGAAACACATTTCAGGCTGTTGTATAGACAGGTTGCATGCTTCTCCATTCTACTGGTTATACGAGTATTTGATAACAGAGCGTCTGTTTAGAAAAAGGAGCCATGTAAGATCATAATATAATAGCAGTTTCAGTGGTTATTAGCTGACAAGTTGAACTTAACTCACTATGTCATGACCTAGACTTCCTAAAGTAGAGGTGTTTTATGCCTAGACTATGCTCTGAATTATCCCTAGATTTCAAGTCAGTTAAGTTGGGATTAGCAAATCCAATGTTGAATTTTCTTTCTTGCATATAGAAGCACATTGAATGCACACTTTCTGCTGCAGTATGCGCACTACAGTCATTTCGTCGATACAAAAATTGTTGAATTTGACGTGAATTTCATCGATCAATAATGGAAAGGCTCACAGTATAGTTGATGTACAAAAACAGCTCAAATGACTTACCAACCAGACGAGATATGTCATCAGTAGATTGTCCACCATTACTTGCTTTCAGAAGAAGTTCAATGACTCGTACACGGGCATTGTACTGCTCCGCTACAGGAATAGATGACTGGCGCTGCTGAGTTAACAAGTTGATAACTGTTGGTCCATAGATTATCGGATTCAAACCACGCTTCTCAAGCTCGGCTGATAACCAATTATCTACATCACTTGGTATGCAAGGCAATGACAAATTCGACTGACGTCTAGGAATGGCGCTGCTGCTATCTGAGCTTGGTTGCTTGACATGAGGTGCAGTGCGTGGTACATTCATTATATAAATGAGACTCTGTACAGTTCAAATCCAAAAATAAACGGAAGTTCAACTCCACTTCCAATTTTTATAAACCAACTGAACCACAATGAGCACAAATGAAATAACTGATAATGTGCTTCCAAAAAACAGATGTTGAATTTATGTAATGTAAAATAGACACATGCAATGAGATGTTGAGAAGTTGGCAACACAATTATGCGACAATAGCCATCATGCGTCCTCCACGAACCAGTTCCCCCAAACTACTGCCGGGAAGCTGCTTTTAAATATTGAGCCTACAACAGAAAGAAATGCACTATTTGAAAAAATCTTTTGTAGACAATGCATTGACGTACACATGAATACGTGACAGCAAAATTTAACGACAACACATGCATGGAACTATACAGTTAGAACATTGCCCCTGTAATGAAACGGCTAATTTCACCATAAGCAATTTATATATCAATCAATGCCTTTAGAACAGACTCATGTATCCATCAACCGCTCCTTTTGTGAGGACCGCTTTGCCTATCGATTACTCTACTACTGGATTTGACACTCAGCAAAAGTCTACTGCGGGATAATTGATACGCGTGTCATACAATCAAAGAGTAAATCTGTATTAAGCATGTTCATGCACTGTATATACACTGAAGTATGTTATCTTTAATGGTATTCATGAAAAACAAGATCACATCAGTTCAACCTTCGCTTAATGGACAAGCATCATTATTGAATCATGTCTCCGTTTTAATTTCATAGTGCTAGGAGATCAATTCATTATTTTTAAATATGAAAATATAGCTATGATTTCACTTTCCTGCAATGAAAGGTTAAGAGTGAAATGAACACATCCCGCACAAACTACTGCGAAAGAGCTAAATTCTAGCCTACATTGATAAACCGATTCATTTCTAACTTGAAAAATGTGAAGCTTGTTTACTCATTACAATGCATTCAGTCAAGTTATCTTGATGTAGATGGACCTTAACTGATATAGCCAGGCCAACACACATGTACGTGCATAATATAGAAATTGTCGGTCAAAATTACTATGCTTTTGCTGGTTGATTTTTTAAGAATTAGCAGAAATTTCTTTGGAGGATTTCCGACAATATGAGGTGGGCTCAACGACCTATGGGAAATTCCTGGATAATACGTCCGATTTAAATGCGACACCCTGATAGCCTGCATCGTTTTGGTTCGATTTAGGTGCAAGAATATCTGATTAAAATATTTTCATTAATTTTTTAAAAGTTCTAGGTGAGTGATTACATTGATTCACATCAAAAATAATATGCCTTTCTTAACAAAAAAGTGTTGATCGAAAATCCAAAAATCCAATATCTGAACGATACAAGTCTAATATTGGACAACATAAATCACTTTCGGGAGGCTTGCAGATCATAAGGAAATCAGAGACATCTGTATCTGCCGCAATACAAACTCATTCTGACCAGATTTTCCTCTGAGTCACTGGGAATTCAAGTTCATGACTAGTCTTTCCGCTACCAAGGAATTCGGCATGTCCTTGCAATATGCATCTTATTATTACCACTAGGCACAACATATCGACGATATATAGGTTTATGTATAGTATAAGCAATTTGACGAAGTCCTTTATGAAATTTATCCGCATTATCTTTTGACGCATACCAAACAGTCCATTGGCATCAACTACACCTTTGACGTTTATCATAAGGTCGATTTGTTCAATTTTCTTTACCAAATTTTCTTTACATGTGGCACTGAACACTGGTGTAAATATCTTTGCAGCACAAAATTCAAAATTTGCTCGAACTTTCAATGTGTCAACTTCTGGTCAAGGGGTTCCAGTATGTTTACTGTATTCGGGAGCAGATGCTACAACTCAAATTCACGAAAATGTTTCTTCATTGTCTGTATAGGCCTGCTATTCACAGCGTCAGATCCCTTCAATCATTGGCATTAGTGATTGACATGTTGCCATCTTGTCAATGATGCAGGCCTACGACGCTTTGTTTGAATTTACAGGTTTGGACAGAACCTCCTTCTCGAATATCCAATTAAGTCTGAATCTGAGTTGCATTTAATACGTTGACAAGCAGACTAAGAACCGCGTAATAAGCATAACAGTATGGATTAATATATTCTGTCGCATCCAAGCAATGATTCTTTGATCAGAAACTCTTCGTTTGGTATGCATTAGTGCGTAACGAAATTTTACCTTCTGCTTATGCTACACGGATCTTGGTCAACGTTGGATCTCAGTCAAATTGAACTATCTCAAAAGCTTTATACATCCCAACATTGAAGAAGAACAATAAAAGATGAGAGCTGTATATAATAATCGTATGACGAAAGCTGCATTTGACAAGCCTAATTATCCATCAAAGCATTTATTGCAGATATGAACTCATCGAAATGAACGACTATTCGACTTCATGCTTCATCAATGTTATCCTCTGTTAAGACTGTTGTGTATAACAGAACATCCATAGCAGCTGCATGATATGAGACATAAGGAATTTCAAACAAATCACAACTACAAGCACGTGCATGAAACGCTATAGGATAGATTGACGCAGGTAGATAAATGGAGTAAGGCATGAAATATCATAAATAATTCTGAGAGAGGGAAATGGAAATTTAGATGCATTGATTTTTTTTAATTTCATTTAGGCACATCTCTTTGACTTTTATAGGCTCAGACATCTATTACATTAGACAGAATCTAATGTAATAGATTCCCTATTAAGAACTAACTTTCCGAAATTAGTAATCAGACATTTCTTGATTTTTGTTTATGAATATATATGTAAATTCATTTGATGTGATTTTAAAGAACACTTGCAAGTAGTAGTACCAACGGAAATATCATGCCCGCATTACATGTTGACGGTGAAAATGCAAAGTGGTGAGAGTGCAGCGTGAATATGATATGAAGATTCAGTGTACCTATATGCATGCTAGATATCTTCGAAGATTCAATCCAATTCTATCGTTCACTCCTCATCAGGAAGATTGAATGGAATTTTAATTTACCAGGTCAACCAATGTTTCAGATACTTCATTCAATCGTATTTCATCGTAGAAATGGACAGAAAGTATGACTTGAGTGAAGCTGTCCGTGCGAATATGAAAGAAAAATCTTGAAAGAAAAATCATTTTAATAAGGAAATTGTGAAAAGCAAGTGCAATCAAAGACATCATAAATAACAAAAGAAGCGGGTAGCTTGAGGAGTCTCCACCAAACCAGTCGACCATCGAATACTACAATACAATGCGCTGTCAGCAGTTGGTCGTATCTGCCAGCACGCTCGCACCTTGCGGCGTTGTAGTAACTTCTTCCTCTTCTTTCTTCGCTTCGCGCTAACGGATCTTGTCCATCTTTTACACATCTACTTAGCTCCTGCAACTTATCTGTTTGTGCTGCTACGGACCCTCAACTCGCCCTGGCCTGCTCTACCGAGGGCCAACAAAAGTGTCTGTGTATTATCCACCTTCTATTGGCTGACAATAATCATGTGACCTGGTTTCCTCGTACTCGCTGATAACACGCACGGCACAACAGCTTCCCGCTTCATTTTGAGACCCCAACACGGCGTTTTAATTATCAACGACAATTTCGCTACTTGCAACAAGGCAAACTGTGTCCATATCCATTAGTCATCGATTCAACCACTCTTTCAGCCAGTGTTCAACTTCCCTATGAGCGATTGCCCAGCTGCAGTGTACATTGACACCGGTCCCCGAAGTTATAACTCTACCCACATGCATCGCACGCTTGGATTTATTTTCGACAATCTTTTGTAATGTAACGCCAATGTAGCCGCCTGACTTTTTCATGTATATCTTCTTCTTACATTTGTGAACTGTAATGCGCTCACCGATTTTAAACATGTGAGGTAAATAAAGATTATTATTATTATTACAAGTTGATGGACGAATTGTGGTGAAAATCTATTTCTATGAGCAATATAGGTTGAAGCTATGTCTGAAGAAGGGATAAGTTTGAGCGTCACTCAGATCAATGTTAGTCTCCAAAAGTCTGGATTACGCTCAAAAAGAGAAGCGACGAAATTCAAATAACTGAAAAAATCCGAATTGCTTCTGATACACTATACAACAATTGAGATTAGAACGAGTGCAGCAACGTCCTGTTTTCTGACGAGTCGTGTTCGAGCTGCACTATCACACCGAGAAAAACGTCAGACGTCATAAGAAAGCAAGATTCAATCCAAGAGATACGCGTAAGACAGTCAAGCACAATAATTGATGGCGCAGGGGTGTTATTCGCCGGTTGGCAGATATGGTCAATACCGTTACTTTTTGCCTCACGAATAACTGACAAACGGCTCCGCCCATCCTGGCCATGTTGTCAAAAATATAAGCTGCTTTCCCGCATGAATTCTCTTGTCTGTGAATATTTTCTACCATAACTCTGTACTTCGGCGCAAAGCAAAATTAACGTTAATTAAAAAAGCTTTAAAATTGATTGAATCCTTAAACTTCATTAATGGTTAAAAAATGAACAGAGTATTAAAAACTCAAAGGAATATCTATACTACATGAATAGCCGTACACACACGGGGAGAGACAAAGGGCGATGGATAGGGGGCAAGAATACATTGCACAATATCACTGCTAAGTTGATCACATTTCAATTAATTGTATTTCAGCATGATCAGCTGATAAGTTTGCAGAGCAGTAATTCCGAGTTGATCGAAGCATAGTAGCACATACAAACAAATATATGCAAAATTTTGATGATGACTTGGAGTTTATAGAGATATAAACTCCGAAATTTGTCTTGCAAGAAAACATTGAATATAGTGAACATGACGTCAGATAAGGTTCTTCAAGCAAAAAACTGACTAGGCTTTGGAGTGCATTGAAGCATGGGCTTCAATGCCTTAGAATATTTTTCATTAGTGAATTTCCTGATGTTTCTTGACTCAATTTCAAATGAGATATGTCATATTTCACCAGTAATTGAATTTGATTAAGAAAGCATTTGTGAGCAATCGTCGCTTGCGATTCAAAAATCAGCTTTGACATGTCACCAATGTGCAATACATGGATGCTGCACTGTTAAGTTCACAATATTGGTTTAAATGCAAGTGCTTTTGCACTTGATAGGAAGATGCCTTTGATCAATGCAATTGATGCTAGATATATTAAGTACTACAATGCTTAATTGCATTTTCATGGTCGACTCATCACAAGCTGAATAGAATGCACCGAGATTGAGACAAATCTACAACTAGTGGAGGAAAAAAGGAGCAATGACAATCAGTGGCAGTCATTCACACACAACTTCAGAAGAAAATTTATGAAAATCATTGACAAAATTATACCTTTTTAATGTGCTATTATTCTAACATGTGGCTGTTGCTTAGAATTATTAAAAGCCTTTCCATTTAAAATTATCATGATGACTTAGTTCAGTCCAAATTTTCTTCTAATTGATTGACTGACTGATATTGAGATTTTTCTTGAGATTGAAGAACACTACAGTTTGCATTTTAAAAGTAGCCGATGAGTTGAAAATATATGCATTACTTGCATCATGATTTGGTTTGATTGTTCATTTAATTGAATTCATCAGTAAATTGAGAAAGCAATTTTATGCTAAAAACTGCATCCATTCTAGTCATAATGTACATATTATGTAACAAATTTTGCACATTTTTTGCCAATGAGTGTTTTATTTCTACATGTTCTTCTCAATTTTGACAGATGTTCTGATGCTTGATGTTGTGGTGAACTCCCAAACTCCGTCCACACAGAACAGGTGCACTGATCATTCGCAGACGGATAGTTCTTTGTATGATCTATTATGACTGTCACCATATCTCACCCAGACATTTGATGTTCCAATTTTTTGCGAAGGCATGTGTATATTTTCAAAATCTTAGACATAGTAGCCTATATTAATTTGTAGAAAAATTCAGTTGTAGTATTTGATGTTAACATCCTGCACGGATTCACAAGAATTTCATGGACATATATAGTTACAGAGTATATGTTGAGAGATTAGAACCAGTGTTATCGGGGTCTAGAATTTTTGAGTGATTGAGCGAGCGAATCAGTAAAAACAAATTTTTGCGAGCTATTGTTTGACAGTCATTTGTTGAGCAATACTTTATTCTGAAAGATAATATGCCAGTAAATATATATATATATATATATATATATATATATATATATATATATATATATATGTGGATGTATAAATTAAATAAGGCTAATATGTCTCACTGAATAAGAGAGAACTTCGGGTGTTTGAGTGGAAGCAATTCCATTGAAACGCTTGTCTCAGAACTCTCTTTTGTGTGGATGATATGCACTCTGTAGGGTTCATTCTGCATGGCATGTAGATTACTGGAATGTATTTTTAGATTTTTAGATTATTTATAGTCATATGCATAGATAGAATATAGTGCACAACTGTAATGCACTTCCTTAGTGAACTATGGAACGAACGAAGTTTTTTCAACTGCGTGGAATGTCGATAAAAACTTGCATCAGAAAAAGGTGCTGAATAAATTAAGTGACGTAGAGTTCTTTCACACCAATTTTATAAACAGAAATCAGTTAAAAGATGTCTCATGGTGTATCTTCAAATTGTAAGTGTGAACTTGTGTTCAGTGACATGACGTTATGGATTGTGGTATTCCAAAGAAGAAAATGAGTAGATCGGAGGGCATGTCTGAAAACTCAGGAACATTGTAGTGACCGGTATTTGTAATATCGTAGTAAAAGTAGTTTAATTGTAATAATAACTTGTAGGAACCATAAATCCCATTAAGCAAAATCCAGCCATGTAAAGTAGTAAATTCAAGCTATATTGTAGTTATGTAAGTGATCACAAGCTGTTCACAGTAAAAGAGACCTGAGCGTAAGATACAAAAATTATAAATTTTAAAACGTTTCTAAGTAACTACAGCTGGTACTCAAGCATTTGAAATTGCACTGCATTAAAACAAAAGTATTAATTTCGGTTACTACATTTTCCCTCCTTTTTTAAAAAGGGCATACATAGACTATAAAATTTTTAACGCATTATGTACAAACTACCATCGAACTCTTCTACGTACACCGGTGGTTCTCTTTGGGGAACTCTGCCGCCTGTAGAAGTACGATCGGTACCACAAAACCAAAAAAACGACAAACAAGGCGATTGAGCCTTTAGAAAACTGCCTCATCGATTACTTGGCAACGTAATCTCTGAGGTTTGACGGTCGACGTCGGTGCCTATTCGAACGGCGTATAGGTTGAGATTCTGGCACAGTAATCGGTATCTCAACGGTACATTCTGTGTATTCATCGAACAGCTCATTTACTGTCATCGGAGTAGAAATAAATGTCAAATCATAATCATTAGTTGTCGACTCTTGAGCTGTGCGAACTATGTTCCTCGTGTTGATACAAAATCCGTCGTCCATCCTGAATGTGAATGGACCAACTTGCTTGACCAACTTTCGTGTTTACCCTTTCTTAGTAATAACACGTTGACCTTCTCTATACGGCGTTGTTGTACAAGGTCGTCTACGATCGCTAGCATACTGGGCATTTGCTTCACTTTTTGATCTTAAGTTTTGGCCCGCTTCTGTCTCAGCATCGTGTTCTGTAGAAATTATGTTTAGGTTTGTCTTCACCTTGTAGGATAGCATCAACTCGGACGGCATTTTGTTCGTCGAAGAATGCATAGTTGCATTGTAGTTCTGTACGTAGTTGTCGATTATTTGTTGTAACTTTTTGACACTTTTTACAGATGTTACACCTAGCAATTTATTCAGATTTCTATTAACCCGCTCTACGACCCCGTTACTCTTTGGATTATAAACAGAAGAACGTCTATGAATTATTCCTCTAGTGCGTAAGAAATCAGAAAATTCATAGGAGATGAATTGAGGTCCATTGTCGGAGGTTAATAGTGTGGATTGTCCAAAAAGCGAGAAGAGACTGCTTAAAAATTCAATAACTTTCGCAGAAGTAACAGAGCTAGTGACACGTGCAGACATAAATTTTGTGTAACAGTCTATCACAACAATGACATAATAAGGTCTGTGAGACTCGTCATAGTTCGGACCTTTAATATCAATGGCAATTTGATGCCAAGGTCTATGCATATAGTTCGGCACTTGTACCGGAGATTCGCGCATTGGTTCACGACAGCAAGTGCAAGATCGTAATTGTGACTCAACGTTCGAGTTCAAATTAGGCCACCAGTAAAATTCACGTATACGGGATTTACATTTAGAAATACCCATGTGACCCTCGTGTGCAATGGATACGATCCGGTCGCGAAGCATCGGAGGAATACAAAATTTGTCACCAGGACACACTACGCCATCAATCACAGATAAGTCCTTCCTCACATTCCAAAATCCAATGAGAGATGATGGTAATGCAGAAGCACGTTGAGGCCAACCATTCTTTATTATACTTATCAACTCTTGAAAGACATCATCAGTATCAGTCGCTTGCTTAAGTTCTTGAATTGAAATAGGGCTGTTGTTCACTTGACATAACGACACAGTAAAAAGTTCGATGTGCGAGTCTTTATCCTGAAATGGTACTCCTGATAAAGCATCGGCAACTACATTCTGTTTTCCTGGGATGTACTGTACTTCAAAGTTGTATTGTAATAACTTTGTTGCCCAGCGAATCACTCGGCAAGGCGCAGACCCACCTTCAAACGAATTATGCAGAAGCTGTTTCAAACATTGGTGGCTCTGTCCTGATCATGAATCGCCTTGCGTATAAGTATTGGTGTAGGCGTTCGGTACCCCAAAGTACTGCGAGAAATTCTTTCTCAGAGACAGAATAGGTCTTCTCGATGTCGGACAACTTTCTGCTGAGGAAGTATACTGGACGTTCTTCACCAGTCGACACGCACTTTTGAGACAAAACCGCAGAAATGCCATAATCAGATGCATCAGTGGTAAGATAAGTTGGAGTGTCAATATCACAATCAAAAAATGCGAGCGGAATGTAATTAGATAGACAGTCTTTCAAATTGCAAAATTCACTTTGATGTTGTTCAGTCCACTGAAAAGTAACATTCTCACGCAACAAGTCGTAAAGTGATGCGGAAATACACGCTGCATTCGGTATGAAATTTCTGTAAAAATTGATCAACCCCATGAATGATCGTAGCGACTGTTTGTCATGAGGAACTGGAGCACACATAATAGCTTCAAGTGTCTCAGGCAGAGGCGAAATTCCTTGAGGTCCGAGCATACGACCCAAAAATGGCACACTAGTTTGCCGGTAAATACATTTTTCCTCATTCAAAGTCATACCGTAGGAACGTAACTGGTCTAAAGTTGACTTGAGACACACATCATGCTCATCAAGCGATTTTCCGAAAATCAGGATATCATCCAGATAACTAACTGTATTTCGACAGTTCCGTAAAATTGTGAAAATCACTTTCATGTAGGCCGACGGTGCATTAGCTAGTCCAAACGGTAGGCGTTGTACCGAAACTGACCCACATGCGAAGTAAATGCTGTTAAGTCACGGGAGTCTTCCCTGATTTCAAGTTGGTGATAGGCAGCTCTCAAGTCTAACTCGGAAAAATACTTTACCCCGGTCAACTTAGCAAAAATCTCGTCGACTGTTGGGAGAGGGTGCTGGTCGACAACAATATGCTGGTTGATTTTCTTATAATCAACGCAAAGTCTTATTTTGTTGTTAGCTTTCGGTACAACAACAATAGGAGAAAGGTAAGGGATGAGTCGATTTCTTCTATGATGTCATCCTGCAATAACTTGCTGATTTCATTCTCAACAGCTGATTGTAAAGCAAATGGAATACGTCTCTGTTTTTGAACTAGAGAGGATGGAGCATCTTTTTTCAGTTGAATATAAAACTGAAAACCTTTCAATTTTGGTAACACTGTTACAATTTCAGTTTTTGGAATATCAGTGCGAGTTATGGAGCATGAAACAAGCTCAGCATTTTGACCACGCTTAACAGTAACGTCAAGGTGAAAAATAGCATCTGCACCCAAGACTGGTTGATGGTCAACACGTAGTACAAGAAAATCGATGTATGCAGACTTGCCATTAAAATGACACAGTACACCTTTCAAAATTCCCGCAACATCAACTACATGAGTATGATCAAAATTTTGTAGTATAGCATCGTCTAAAGGTAGTAAGTCTCTTGCAAAATGTTTCTTATAAAAAAATGAAAAATTCAATGAGGAGATATCTGATCCAGAATCTACCAGAAAAGATTCACTGACATTTGAATTACCGGTATTATCAGTGGTAATGCTCATAGAAACATACGATTTCTTTACACGAGAAGACAAATTGGCTGCAGAACACACTAAATCATTAGTACGCGCATGTAAAGATTTCGACTGACAGGAACTAGTAGTTGGACGCTCAGTTGTAGTATTACGAGACTTCATAGTACAAACAGATGCAAAATGTCCATTTTTCTTGCAAAAATTGCACTGCGCATTCTTAGCAGGACACTTAGAATCAGATGCAACATGGGAATTAGATCCACATCTGCAACATTTTCTCAACGTAGAAACATTTGTATTCTTAGTCGAAACTTGTTTATTTGTAGAAAATTTATTACGACTTTTGTCACAACTGCTGTAGTAAGTGGAGTTTGAACAGAGTGCAGAGAGTTACAAATTTTAACACATTCAGACAGACTTTTCGGTCTCCTGATACGTAGTTCACTACTAAGTAACTTAGGAATAGTAGTCAAAAATTTTGCAATGAGTAAATCTTCACGTATGGATGCAGTGCTAAAATTTTCAAAAAGCATTTGTAACTTAGATGCATATTCATCAAAAGAGCCTGAGTACGTAACCTCAAAAAACTCAATTCTGTTCAAAAACTTGTCTTGAGTAGAATAGCGCTCGGTCAGAAAAGATACAATATCATCGTAATTATCAGCATTTGGATAAGTAGTTATAACTGACTCAAAAATTTGCATATCCAAATTAGTAAGCAAGTAGTCAACTTTTTTCTCAGCTTCAACATTAGTGATACGTAAAAGCATTTCAAACTTTTTAAGCCATATCAAAAAGTCACATTGTCTAGTAAAAGGTTCAATGCGCATGGTAGGACCTGAAGACATGTTGAAAATAGTGAAAAAATTTTAGTGATATGCTGAAAATGTATAAATTGCAATTATTCGTAATATGACAGTAGAGAAAAAGTTTAAACTTATCACAGACCGGAAATCCTTGAAAATGGTAGTAATACTGATTGTAAAAATAATGTGATATGCAGGTTCGTAAAAATCCTCGTCGCCAAAGTGTAGTGACCGGTATTTGTAATATCGTAGTAAAAGTAGTTTAATTGTAATAATAACTTGTAGGAACCATAAATCCCATTAAGCAAAATCCAGCCATGTAAAGTAGTAAATTCAAGCTATATTGTAGTTATGTAAGTGATCACAAGCTATTCACAGTAAAAGAGACCTGAGCGTAAGATACAAAAATTATAAATTTCAAAACGTTTCTAAGTAACTACAGCTGGTACTCAAGCATTTGAAATTGCACTGCATTAAAACAAAAGTATTAATTTCGGTTACTACAAACATTTCTGTCCGAAATTTACTCATTGAAAAGAAGAGTTTTGGTTTCTGCGCAGTTCTATATGTGTGAATTTCACACAGAGCTTACAACCATGATATTATGCATGTTTTTGCACCGGATTAAACTGCTATCAGTTTTTGTAGAGTGCAGCCTCGTTTGACTCTTGTCTAATTCTTGAGTGAGAAAAAAAGTTGTTTTCAAAAAAACAACTATTTTAAGAACAGTCATAGCGAGCGCTTTCAGATGACCTCGGAGAATCCATGATCGATACAATGCCGTAATGACTTTGACGAGGATGACGGAAATCTTTTTTCCCGGTTGTGCCAATATGTCTTTTGACATCCTGAAGGCCAAAGACATTTAGTTGATAAACTATTTAAGCATTTTTTGCATCACGTGCATTACAAATTCATATGCATGATACAGTTTCTCACATCTTGAGATACATAAATTCGTCTAACCTAAGCGAGAAAGTACCAATCACAAAACTTCTATCAATGTAGGTCCTATATAGTGCATTCATTCATGACATGTGCGCAATAATATGCCTGCGTAAATTTCCTCGGCCTGTGCAAGAAATAGAAATTTGCCACTTAGGACCACTCATTCACACTAATGTATTAGAACACACACGCATGTGCGAACGTGCTTGGAATCGTCTGTCTTATTTCTGTCAGAATTTGTAAGCCCTGCAAAGCGGATCAATTCTAATTCGCTGCTACGACAGGTTTCCGTCAAGTTCTTTTAGATATTGTTAATAAATTGGTTACAACACCATTGCATTTGTAAACATATGGATTCAAGAACGTGGTCAGTTCTCAATAGAATTACTTTCAGTTATTATTCAAATTACTAAGGATTATATTCTATTTCAAATTAGTTTTTTTTGGTGACTTTCATCTTCGTGTGAGAATGGTAGAAAGCTCAGCTCTGCCTGCTGCTTGCAGCACAAAACTCTTCCCATTTTACTAAAGCCAATGGCATTCGTTTGCATGAAATACTTTCAGTACTATTATCTCTTAAAAGTATCATTCAAAGTTTGAACAAACTGTGTAGACCCCTTTAATTTTGCAACACCACTGTAGAGTATTTGATTGATTTCAATATGACAATATGCTTGGAAAAATAATGCTTTACTGTCGAAAATATGTTCAGAAGATGTAAAAGTACCTTCGGATGCTCATAAGACTTGAGAATGAATTTGTAGCAAACATTCTACAATTTTCAAGGAATGTATATGCACATTGTGCAAGTACATCTAGTTAAGTGTTATATAAACAGTTTAGTTGAATGATTATGTCATTATAACTAATCAAATGATTAGAAAATTCTTGCGTTCTTACTCTTCATTTATTGTTGCTTTTACTGTTATTAAATGAACTTGAAGATGTTTCCTGTTAAATAAAAATTCGTACATCGTTCTCACATTATGTTTAAATTTTTCATTTTTTCAGAGATAAATATGTTACTCCATCTACAAGGTATCAAGATTTCAGTTTTACATTGAATATCGCGAAATATCAAAATGTTTTTAGCAACTGGCACTAGCGAGTCTCAGTTCTCATCAATTTTTTTGTGTCAACTGTAGTTGTTTATATGAAGTAGAATCAAAGCGGCCTTCAAATTCAATCGCTGATATATACCATGAGAAATATATAATCTAAGATATTGCACCTACAGATACACGCAGGAGAATTTGTAAAAAATAGATTTTACTTACTTTTCTTATTCTCCCGTTTTGAGTGTGACCAAAATTCATCGTTTGATTATCGTTTCAATAATTTCATTATTTTGTGTACAGATTTATTGAATCACGATTATGGAATGTGATTCAATTCTTCCTCAATAATCACATGATCTTATGATTATTGCAGTTCTTACCATGTCTTAAAATTTAGTGCAGTGGTATAAAATCTAAGGAAAATGAAATAAACTTTCATCATCGTTAGCATGCTGATCTTTGACATCGGATTCATATTTTACTTTATCGATTCTAGAACCCCTGAGTTCAGCTCTTAAATATTCCTTTATTCTGCAACATGTAGTATTGTATGAAGAGAGGAGAGGAAATTTGCGACTAAGTCCGCAATGAATGGAGCCTGTGTATTCCGAGAGCTAGCACGAAGTTCTGTAGGGAACGAGGTCATACTCGAAACTTTTATTTTGCTTTATGAACCTCTTGAATGCTACAAAGCAGCACGTCTGTCAGAACACTTTCTTTCATAAATAGCGTGGATTGAAAAGTTCCATTTATTTCCAGTGGAGATATTGTGTCATGTTGGCTATGAACATAATTTTATATAGTTATTGTCGGTGGATTAAAGTCGAACATGTATTTCTTCATAGATAGCATCAGCAGGTCATGCACGTTTATGTGGGTGGTTGTTTTTATTCGGAATCTCTCCTCTTTGGCTGGTGTAATACTCATGTGTAATGACTTCACAACATTTTCAGAGGAGTTATATAATGTATGTGTCATTTCCTCTTCGCATGAGATGTCTGTATACACTTTTCTTTGTTCATTTGTTTTGAACGACCCGTGGATGCGTTCGATACAAATAACATTGAAGAAATACCTCTGCGACTTTAATCTGCAGTCAATGACTCAATAAAATCCTGCTTACCTATGGTCAATGTCTAAATTTCTCCATTGGAAACAAGAGGTTTTTCAATTCAAGTTGTTTATGAAAGACAAGCAGAAGTCAGGTGTAAAATGCTATGTGAGATAACCGACCTCGTTCCCTTAGCAACTGCTCCCGGTCTGGTACCTGATAGATCCAGGCAGTACATCCCTCCAAGCAAGAAAACAAGAATCGCAAGAAAGGCTAAGAACTGGTCTTGGACTTGCATTCTCCATGTACTTTGACTTTCTATCAGGAATATTCGGAACCTGAATCTAGTTTTTCATTGAATACATACATCATTGAAATACATGGAAGTTCTTTAATGAGGAGTCGCTCGGTTCAATGCAGATGATCAAATATGCGTTTATTCGAGAAACGGAATATTTCTGAATATGCTCGTGGATACTAGGAATGACATGATCAAATCAGTAAGGCAATTGTAGTACCGACATGCACAGAGCAGGAAGCGAAGGGAGTGAGAAAGGAATAATTGGAAAAGAAAACGCGAAGAAGCTCCATTCGAAAGACGAATTCTCAGCTTCGAGACATCCTAAAAAAATCCATGCCTCCTGTAAAACTAGATAAACTCAGCCCAAGATCGAACTTGACTCTTGCAAGAACCAAGATTATCTGTCAAAAAATCAAAACAGTCAAAAATGAAAAAGTACGAGAAGATACGAGTGACTCATAAGACAACTTGCCTTCTGTTGTCTTGCTATTCAGCTGATGAAATTTCTTTTTGAATCATCCATGGAAGCATAAGTCAGTTTAACTTACTAGCTGGTGTATTCGCGACCATATATTTCTTCCCTTGAAATTAATTTTAGGCCAGACATTTGTTATACTATCATGTTCAACGTGTGGAATTTGTTTTTGTATGAATTCGGTCTTATGAGAGGAGCATTATACACATAAATCGACACAAATATTCTGATTTCAAAATATGATCATGCATGTTTATGAACATGTTTTATGAAAAAATTGTTGTCATTTTGGTCAATAAATTTCATAATTTTTATAGTGCGGGTGAAATAGCCAGTATCGGTCCTTATTGCGCTAAATAAGATCAAAATTTACTAACTTGAAAAATCATGAAATCTTGCAAGTTTTGGTGTTGAGCTGTGAACATTTTTGGCTTACAATTATCATCTGTGTATTTTACTTTGTGATCGTTCTAACGTAATAATGATTAAAAGTATTTAGGATAGAGCCTTATCAAGTATTTGAGTGGGCATTTTGAATTATATTTTTATCTCATTAAAAGGCATCATTGGCTGATCTGTGTCAGAGATGAAAAAAATTGAAAGAATATTCATTTATCGTGTACCTGTAAAATTGAGAATGCATGGCGATGAGAAATTCTATTTTACTTAGGAAGCAAAAACTGAATGAAATCTGCAAGCTGGTATTCAAACGTCATTGCATCTCATTGAGATACTTCTGATTCTATAATCGTCGAAAAATGACAGTTTTGTCTCAGGTAGCCAAACAATATTGCTGAAAGCATCCAATTATCCAATTATTCCTTTAACTGAAATAATCTTCAAAAACTCTATCATTAATATCTGTGGTTATATCATTTATGCATTTGGCATAGTAGAGTTGAGATTAAAATGACAAACTCACAATTCGATTCAGTATCTTTAAAATATGATCACAACCATACTAATTTCTAAATTTAAGCGCTATGTTTTTCCTTTAAACAAGCTGTAATCGATTGAATTTACATGTACCTCAACGGAGCAGCACGATATGTATACATCTGCAAAGCGATTATGTTTCCTGCACATTCACAGCAACTTCGACATCAAAAACGCATATGTGATTCATTAGTCTTCTGCACCTAATTGAAATTGAAATCTATCTACAATGATCATTACCTGCTTCTGACTTTCATCCTGTAAAAATATGTGCCGAGGAAATTTTCTGTGATTTGTCAATATTGTTTATTGAATTTTAGCCATGGGTACGTTGAAGACCCCAGATGGTGTCAGCGAGGTGATAAACGCACGTCGGACAGAATCGGTGGATGCAGTAGCAATTCAAAAACTGGTGACTGCTGAGACAGAGGCTCAGTTTGGTATTGTCAATATAATTAATCTCATGTAGGTATACTTGTGGCATCAATTATCATGATATTCTCGTAATATTGTTAAGTCGTATTAAAATTTCATTAAATTAATTTAAATATGCACTCAATCGCACTAAAATAGGCATATTAGTGAATTATATTTGTATTCTGTCAAAAATATAATGAATAAATTAGTTGCAGAAGCGCATGAAATAATGTTGAAATTACAGGAAAATGAAGATGCTGTATTATTATCTCTCCAAACTCTTGCCATGCACCTGCAAGATCGACTTCAGATTCATCTATATCTACGACATGTGATGATAAACTTCCAGTCTGAAATGTTTTGGTGGAGGCGTAAAATTAGGTGTACTCAGAAATCATCGACCTGGTTGATAATTTGGCGGTGAATTAACCGTGTATCATATATACATTAAAAGGTTATGACTAATATTTCAAACTGCAAGTTAATCATCAATAGTGGCAAAAAATGTTCTGTAGTGCTCCTAGACCATAATGTGAAGTCGATTCAATGCTTGCTTGCACACGGATTCAGAGCAAAAATGCTGTCGTTTGCGGACAGTTTCGTCATTGCCAACTCGTGAATTACGATGCGGTTGATCCTCAATGTATTAAATTAAGAGTCTTGATATTGTGATTATGTGATTGCCTAAACATGCTGATGTGTGCATTTCAAACGCATGGAAATTTAGTATGCATACATACATACATACATACATTTAAAGGAGATCTCCACACCGACCTGAAGACCACCAATGTTTGCATGAGACAGAACGACAGATCGTGGATATATGCATATATAAATTCTCTTTAAGCAGCATTATGCTTTATCCCGTGTAATTTGCATAATTTGCATTATGTCCGTGTAAATTTCTATATTTTGAGATGTATGCAACTTGCGTACATGATACAAAACGATTAAAGACTATCATCAGCAGGTTAGCTGAAAAAATGTCGTTTCTTTTCACTTCAAGAGACTTGAGTAGTAATCAAATTAAACATCGGTGTCTACTTTAAAGATGGGAATAGTAAATAAATATTATCTGCAAAAGCATGTCAGCTAACTCAAGGTTTATTTGAAGTTCGTTCCACGTAAAATTAGTGATGTGTAATTTGGCGAAAATTCAACTTTTTCAAATTCTGATTTTGTTGATATTTTGATTTTTAGAGAGCGTGCACTTTTGGCTGTGACCCTTACGAACCTTGATGATGAAGTTCTTGCACACTCTATCTTCCTTGATTATCCCGACCTCGAAGATGTTCCAAAGGAAGCTTGGGAAGATTGGCTGAGTGGCACGTATGGTGCGCACAAAAGCAATGCTCTCAATACTCTATTTCTCCGTCATTTCGCCGCAAGAACTGAATATGCCAATGGGGCAGCTGCTGAAATAATTAAAACCGCTTTCAACGCTGTTCCATCTGCTCACTATATTTACCTGGTTTGTCAACCTGGCGCTTATCCTGGTGAGTAGTATGAATGCCAAGCATTTAGTAGTAGCCTACTATACTGAGAAATACGAGCTATTTTAATACTTGAATATTAATTCGGAACTGTCAGATAGTAGATAACATCAGGATCACAATTTTCTTTCAGAGTCCTCACTAGCTGATATATTTGAACCTATTCACCACAGCGGCTCAGGCACGCCTCCGACATGCAGTCTCTTTGTCTGTCCACGTGAGAAATTTATGCCTGTTCTCTACATCAGACAAGCATTGTAAGTATTACAGAAAAACGATGAAGTCTTTGCCCGACTGCAAAATTGAAAAAAATAGGTGTTTTGCTAGAATTTTCAATTGCTTCTCGGTGTCGTTCATAAGTTTATGACTTGTAAGCTCTGTATCTGCTACACTTTACGTGCTATATCTTCCAACAGCAAATTGGTGACTATTTTGATGCTACGTCTATAAAGAACGCTAAACATAATGTAATTATTCAGGTCAGCACCCATTTTTCAACGATACAACTTAATATCTAATTATTCCTTTTACATTGTGTTTGCAGCTTTCTTGCATTTACTGATTATTACAGGCGCACGTACTTAGTATTGAATATATACCAATTGTAATACACTAAACAGCTTTAATTTAATTTAATTATTTTAGCAAAATTTCACTTAATATGTTGATTACTTACCTCAAATTTAGTGCGGGCATGACTGTATGTCTAAATAGGGAGTCGTGTTGATGTTGGGAGATGTGAACTAGGCCTGCTGATCATTCCTGATATTGGATCAAATGGCAGGTATTCATGTCAGTTCCAATTTTTCAACTGAAACTGCAACTCAATATTTGATTGCTCTATTTACATTGTGCTTGCAAAAAAGCAGCTCCTCTTATAATTTATTCTACTGCTCCTTTTGTTACATGATATCGTAGTAACTTGCAGTATTTGTCTTTAAGTATTTTTATTCTTGAATGCTTAAACTGAATTGCGTGTTGATGTGAGGTTATTTGGGTAATCTAATATTTTTCTCAACATATCAACGGCTAAGCTATAGCAGGATGTCGATGCCATAAATCCATTTATGTGCTTTGCATGTGCATGTCAGTTATAGGATGAAAAAGTATACAGTTTAATCAGCATCATCGGGTTGTTATCTGCATCTTAGCATTGATGAGTCACTCGGTTTACTTTTCTAGTAAGTTGGAGATAAATGCATTTCATCATTTCATCTTTCAGAGTGGAAGATCAGGACGATCTTACCCCTATTTTCAACAAACAGAGCAACACTTTGAAGAAGACATATGGAGATTTCTTTTTGGCAGAACTCATTGAAGCACAGAACGACCATATGCATTGTTTGGCAGCAGAGGTACGTTTGCCGATGTCGAAATACATGTGCTGTCATCTGCCATCTTCTTTCCTGTTCATCGCAGGTGTTCTTTATATTTTTCATCTCGCCACATGAGTTGTTAAAGGGTGATAAATTTCTAAAGCATTGTTGATTTTGAATGGTACATTAAGGAAGTACAAGAGATGAATATGCAGGATGTGAGTGTCATCTCAATGCAGACGTCAAACTCATGCGAGAGATAAATGCTGGCGGCACTAAATAATTTTAATTATGTTAATAAATGTTATCTCTAAATTTTCAAAACATTAATGAATTTTAAGCTAGAAACTGTAAAATTATCATAGTTTGACCGCCAATATTTCGAATTCACAGTCTGTGTCAAGGAGATTTTGAGTTTTTAAATCAAATACCGACGGTTTTTTCAGCTTCTTACTTTAAAATCATCAATTCCTTCAACTTTTTCATTAAGTTGGAAAGAGCCGATTCTATAAGGTGCTGTAGATGAATATATAAATTTTAGTTTTAAGCAGCGATATATTTCAGCTACTATCCGTAGCTATCGTCAGGCTAGGAATGAAATTACAACATTTTTCTAGCAATCAATCCAAGATTTTAAAATTCACACACGAGACATAGAAAATAGAAATGATAATGTGGGAGGTAGTATTGGGTTACATCTTACCAATAGCAAGAATGAGCTTGACTTGACTAAGGATATTTTGTACTGTACATGATGTATGATAAACTGTATGTTATCTATCTCAACAAGAATTTTCATTCACACATCTATGGCATTCTTTATTCTGCGTTCATTGATTTGTATTGGCCTTTCAGGTTGAGGGAACAGCAATAGGATTCATGAGCATCTCTGACTCGATAAATCTTGACATTCTCAACCAGTGCTTCGAACTCACACCTTTCCATGGTCTCCGAAAGCCTCATCCAGACGATGTCTTAGAGAAACCTCGTCCTAAAACGGAGACTCCACCAGCAGGTAGATGTTCATGCTATCTATAATCGCAAAAAAATTGAAGAGATTATCCGACATGGTTTAAATTGTAGCTATTCTCAACATTCATTTGTGAAGAGGTCCCTTACAGACGAGATTACGTACAACAATTTTTTCCTTACTGTTGTTATCCCGAGCACTACAATAACTTATCCACATTCTGTTGTTGATCTCAGACTCTAAAACATGCTTAGGAAAGATAATTGTCAAGACAGCGACTGATAATTGAAAAGAACAAAGACTCACAGAAAAGCCACAAAAATGGTCTTCCTTTATATTATCACCGAAAATCAATCGTTGAATTAGATTATAAACAAAGGATGAAGTTTCATGCGCACTTGCTGTGTACTCAGAAGTTTGCTTACCTGTTTAGTAAGCATGTCGTGAAGTTTATGACTTCCAATCAAACTTTCTCTGTTAATACCGTACATAATCATTAATCTATTTAATTTAATTAGACGCAGACCTTATCGTTGCGGATGATTTTCAATATATGCTTATTGAATTGATACCATGGCAAATAACTGGCTTTCCGCTTTACACGGACTTTCGTGTTTTGAAATAAGGGAATTTGATGTTGAGTTGAGTATTGTTACTAAAGCTATCGTAGCCGAAGTACTAGTATATCTCAAGTATTCGATAAACACACCATGTGTGGCTGCGTCATTGCATTGCAACATATCTGCTGAAAATTCATGACATCAAATGATATAGGTCTTCAGATCTGATCCCATTCTTCAAACTGTGATAAGATGCAACAAAGTATGGCTAGCCGAATCCTGACTGTGATGTACGCCTGTGTAACAGGCTCACTGTTTTGTAGCCCTATAAGGTTGTATGCTCCCGTATACGTATTCTTGAACTTAAAGTTAAAGTGTGTTAGATGTGCATTTTATCAATACTTTAATCTACGAAATGAATTGTTTTGAAAGTGTATGTAGAATTACAGAGTTATATTTTGCGTGCTGGTGTGACTCACACTTACCATTTGATTTGGTGCCCATCGATGAAGGGCGTTTGCCGTGACTATGTATTTTTGACTCACATTTCACCCTCAGTTGCCTCACCTGTCCGCGAGATGTCCTTGGCGGAATCTGACGCTGATGAAGGATCTACACAAGGGAAGGAGGATGAAAAAGATGATTCGAGAGACGGTAGGTGTTCTGTTTGATGTGAAATAATTTGACAATCAAAGATTTACATGATTGCTTCATTCAAATACACTCAGTCATGGTGTCAGATTCAGCATCACTTCAATGCCCTTAAGTGAATAAGGTGAAGCTAGATCCATCCCAAAGTTAATTTTCTGTTGCTGGAAAGCCCAGCAGATCGAAACTAGTCTACACACATGTGCATAATGGTAACCTTTATAACCGTGCTGTCGATAAATCGTTTGTTTGCAAGCAATAGTGAATCACTGAATCTGAGATAAAGCTTAATTCATTGATTGAATGATTCGTCGGTTCAACTGTCTCATTCGTTTGAAAAATAGCGATGCTTTTTGGGGTGCATCAGTGTACATGTACTCTTATTGCATGTAATTTCAATAGTTTATCTGGTGAATAGCGTAATTCGACAGTCCATAATTATTTTAATTTTGTTTAGTTTCATATTAATTGATTTTGTAATTGATGAACCAATTGAAATCAAACTTCAATCACATATACAATTGCATGTATTCATTTCTTCATAAACATTATTCGGAAAATTAGAAACAATATCATAGAAGAATGGAAATTATAAAGATATAATAAAGATCCTTTTTAGCAGCGTGAGAAGACCAGGAAATGGAAAACCAAAAAACACTCGCTACAAATCACTTATCAATATTATGCAGAACTAGGATAACACGCTTTTTATTTACATTCCATATGATCGATGTGTCTTTCATGTGTCTCCCGCTACTTTTCAAAGTTATTTAATTAAAGGAATCAGTTATTAATATTTTGTTCATTATTTATTCACTATTCAATGTATCAAAGAAAAAATCAATTTTTCAGACATACTTAATATGTAATTATAATTATTTGGCACACAATGTCGAAATGTGGAGTGCGCTGTTGTAAATACATGGTACATACGTGAGTAAGCATGGCGTTTTCTTGTCATGCAGATGCGACGACACCTACTACAAGCTTGTTTTCATGATACTTACTGTTTTTTGTGTGTACTAGGGCACATTACCCTAGAGAGCACGAAACTAGGGGTAAACATCGATCAAAACCTCGGTATAAGCTAGATCTTAGTGCTTCAATAACGAGTTTATTCCATTTGTTTCGACACGAGATCAGTTAGTTGCCAGATAGTGGAGAATATGAAAAGCTCGGGAGAGTTAGCTTATCAGTAAAACATAGTTGGTTAAAGATACACATGAAGGTACGGAGTGGGACCCAGAGTAGCAACAATCTATCCCATTCTACCCGGCACCAAACTAACAGCAGCCCTGCACCACCCTTGGAGACCGTGATGTGTTACAATGGATGCAGGCATGCAAGGGCACTCCATTAAGCCGACAAGGGACATAGCTGCTCTTATGGGAAGGTCCCCATCAACCTCCTTAATCCCGGTTTGTTTTGACTCTGGCGTCTCAGGGAAACATTGCCAGCTACAGGAATGTCTCCCCAGTCATAAGCACTAGCCCGTAGGGGCCAGGAACCCATCAAGAACCAACCCTTACACCAAGTAACCAGTATATGTCTAGTATACAGTATGTGAATTAAGAAATTGTGATGGTGGACACTTCATTCTTTTTCTTCTTATTTTTTTCTTTTATTGATTCATAAATATGTTGCTCACCAACTGCATTTGCATTTGAAAGAACTTCTTCTCATACTCATTTTATCTACAGATAAAGAAGAAGACGCAGTGTCACAAAGCAAGCTCGCTGACGCTGTTGCAAGAGAGTCCAGCTCTTCGCTTCCACCAGAAGTTACTGACATGGAAGGAGAGCAGGGAGACGATGAAGAAGCAGCTGCTGAGAAATCAGAGAATGGTGAGGAGGAGGAGGAACAGGCAGGGGAGGATTCATTAGAAAAGACCGACAGTAGTGAGCGTCAAATGACGGAACCTGTCCCTGTTGCTGAGGTTCCTGAGGTGTTGACTCGCATCACTCCAATACCACCGCCAAATACGGCTGCTGCAGTGCAACAGACTCGCTTTCAACCAACGTTCTGTGGTGAACCGAATGCCGTTGTCATTCAGCTTTTTGCCATGGATGAACGATACGAAATGCGGTAAGAACATCCAAATTTTTTCAACTTCACATTTAAAGTAATCAGAAATTGCTACTTTTGATTGTATTAAGTAGTGGGATGTTACTTATTATCAAAGAATGGCAGTATGATTTACTCATTTTCAGGTCACTTGACTTCATGCCAAAAGTTTTTGAACTGTTCCCTCATGCTGATTTTGCTATAATGACAGTGCCGCCTTTAGTTCCTGAGTTTCCGCTACTACAGAACTTCGTTGTAAGTAATCCTTAGATTGATTATTCTCCCTCTATGATAGCGCATCAATTTTGAATGTTTATTTCAGCGTATTACTCCTCGTTACAACAGCACTCTTGCTCATGAATTGTACGCTTTCCATAAAGGTGGACTTATCAGGTAAGACATCATCACACCATTTATCTATGACTTCAATGAATCTATATAATCTTTTACATTTTGCAGCAACTTCCACGTTCGCAAATGCAAAAGCAGTGATATGTCTGGAGTAGAAAAGCTCGTCAACAAGCTCCATTTAGATGACAAACTTCTACAAGATTTGAAGACGTATAACCGCTGTCGACGAGATGCAGTGAGTCATTTAAGTTCCATCTGAATCCATGCGTGTAATAGATGCATGAATATAAGTTTTGAATTTTATAGCCGTCATCTTGATGTACGTTTCAGTTTATATTTACTCCTGAGCGCTTTCGCGGCCTCTCTGTACGGCCTTAGTGACAGTGACAGAAAAGAGATGAAGTATAATCCACAGAATGTCGCAAATACAACGAACAGGGTTGACACTTGGTCTGTATTTACAGACTAGTCTGTTATAGTTCAATATATATTTTCACCTAGGCAAGTATAAGACATGTCTGTTGGAGGAAATTTTGTAAGTTATGGAACCAAATAATCCATTGATTGTGTTTCTGTTTCGCCTAAATATCATCACATAAGATGAACGAGCATCATGGTGAAAACCGGAAATATTTTCTTTAAAAGTCAAGTATTACGTTAGATCAAATATGTTTAATGCAGCTTAACAAGGAGATGACCAAGGAATGGAGCCAAGAATATTTTTACACAGTGAACTGTGGATAAGGGGACAGCAAAATTGCATGTAAAACTCCGCGGTTAAGCGGAAAAAGTGTTTCATGGATTTAATGCGAGCCCATTCTATAATGCAAAAGTAATTTTTACTTCAGTCCATTGTGTCTATTCTCCATATTCCAAGTGACAGATATCCGATTTTTACGATTTTTCCCATTTGTTTCTTTTACATTTTTGTATAATAGCATTGCGGTAAGAATCATCCCAAACTTCATGTCGCCGATGAGTTTGGATGAAGAAATGTATACTAGTAGTAAGTCATGTATGTAATGCGAACGGGAAATGAAATTCATAAATACTACCCTCAACCAGCAAATACACCGTACTCACAACGATGTTCTTCTAATTACATATAAAGGCGTACGTGAATTCATGCTTTTACAGATCTTTACGTCTATAATGTAAAGATAGCGTATTCTAGAGAATGTTGCTATTAAAGGATCGTTCACAATTGACGTCAACCAATTTTTCGATGTTTTTGACAAAAACACCGAAATAAAATAAACAGGAACTATCAATAAAGAACACTATCAAACAAAAAACTTAGAAAACTGAAGTGGATTGTTAAAAATAATGATGAAGTCATGAGTTCTATATCTATATTAAAGAGATCTATAAGCCATTGACATGACGTCATGCTGAGAGAAGCGAAGCAATAACAAATAAACTTAATTCAGACAGAAGGCACGTAACTCACATTGCAAAATAAAACACAGAAAAAAGAAACTGTGAATAAGATAAAAAGGGGACAGAAAAATCATCAAGACAAAAAAGTCACCATGGCAAAGACAAAACATGTTTGAGTTCCTTTTGAACACAAAGCAATGGATGGAGATGAGCAATTTAAAGATATTTTGATACTTAAAAGTAAGAGGAGAGCACATTGTCGGTAATTAAAAAATCTCATGGTCGATAACATTGAGTTTCCTTTTTTTACGGAAAGATTATTTTTCCAGAAGTTGTGCGATCAGGCGACTGAAAGAGGTTAAACGACTTTTTCTATTCTGATATATTTATTCTTGCAATGAAATGAGGAATAACGAATTTCGAATTAAATAATAAAAACTGATCTTTATGGATCCTTTGGACTACATGCATTTATTGACCGTTTGTCAAGTATAGGAAATCAATTTCAATTCCTTCCCTTTTAAAGGATGTATATCGGTATATTTTGGTGTTTTAGTTAATTGATTGATTGTCCTCCAGTTATCACAATAAAATGCTCAGCATACAGCAGGAAATAATTCTATAACGTGTAGCTTCGAAAACGTTGAAGAATTTTATCTTTATCGAGTCAATTCTGAGTTGATATATATTTGGATCCATTCCTTCTAAGAATACAAGGGAGGAATTTTAATAGAATGTTTCATTGTGCGAGTGAAATATGAATAAAAAAATCAGTCTCTTGGCTACTTCTCTGATGTGACAATGACATTTTTGGTTGCGAGGTTATCGTAACAACTTCTTGATTCTTTCGATCTACTTTCCAAAGGAAAGTTATATTTCTCAAATTAATTAGCCACATAGAAAGTCAGAATCAGCGTCGTTTATTTTGTTTTGTTTTTGTATCATTTTTTCGTAAACGATTAAAATGTATTCAACTCAACATGCTCTGTAAAAGGAGAGTCAAAGTATTAATTTAAAATCAAATTATGCAAAGCCTTTCATGTCCATGACTTTTCCTTACAATAGATATAGTAATGCGTATTTCTTTGATTTCAGAGTGGAGCAGAAATCCAAGCATTCGTTGCTGAATGTATGAAACAAGTTGTTGGGATCTGCATTCTTATGCGCCAAGAAGTAAGTGTTTTCTTTGGTTTGATCATTGTTGACTTTTGTTTTAGTCTGCAAAGAGAGCACAGACAGTTGTCCCTTGCTATTTGTGCCTAAGTTGATCTTGGAATAGTCAAATGTTGGTTCGACTAGAGACAAATTGCCGCCATCTTTCGGCGTCTGGGACAGACTGCACATTCCAGTTTTCATAACCAGTCCCTCAGGTAACTGATTTCTAAACAAGAAAATTAATTTTCATGTACATACTTCTTATGTATTTTAAAATCTTTTATTTTATCAAACCGAGTTTTGAACTCGGGTCATACGGATGCAGAACGAACATTATACCACAAGACTAATCGACCGACATTCTGATTAATTACAAGTGTTACATGATCAAGCTTTCTTGTGCTGGATATGTCATCGAAAAGTATCTGAATGATATAGCACTTCAGGAATACTTCATTCTGTGAAGTAAACGTTCTAAATTGAATTTGTTTTTACAGGATATTGAATACGTCCGTTCTCATTATGCAATTGAGGATTTTGTATACTTCAATCACCATCGACGTCATGAACATGGTCATATCTTTCACTTCGCAATGAATCCGATCTTTGCACACCTTACTAAAACATTCCTTAAGGTGAGGACAAAAGGAATCTACTTTTTGAATTTGTTTTTATATGCAGGTTTTGAATTCCAGGAAGTAATGAGATTGGGGGATAAAACCTGTCTCTACTATCCAATCTATCCGACTCATGCGCCCGAGGAGGTAAGTCATTGAAGTTCCATGATTTCAGCGTCAATATTTACCATTAACTATCTACCTAAGTTTTCATCTTAACTAATCTGGTCAAACAAGTTTTTCGTTCGAACGTCGATAATCTATTTAAATTATCAGTCTAGTACCGGGGTTCCCAACCTGGGGTACGCGTACGCCTTGGTGTACGCAAAGGAATTTTCAGGGGTGCGCAGAATATGTGCGATTTATTATAATTCAACTGAGTTTACTTTGAATTTTACTTCAATTACTTTCCTGCTAATGGGTCAGTTGAACTGTTAACTTTGTACGCATTCCGCATTCGATTGTCATCATCTGGCCTTGAAGCAACCGTTGCTAATTAGCGACCAACTTGACCCCAACCACATACTTATATGAATGCGGATTATTCACCAATGTAATGATTAAAAGCAAACAGAGAGTTCGTTTGATGTTGGAGAATGCCTTTCGATACGCTTGTGTTGTTGCACAAGCGCGCATCAGTTACGCCTAGTTAAATTTTTGTGTAATTAAATTACGAATATCGTATGTTTCTAGCCGTAATTAAATTTTAGTATGATTGAATTCTTGCTATTTTTGATATGCATAGGTGAGGGTACGCGGAATAATGAAAAATCCTATGATTTTCTAATTTGGGGGTACGCAACTTGAAAAGGTTGGGAGCCCCTGGTCTAGTATCATCTGGTATGCCACAGTACGGCAGTATTGAGTCCAGTGGCGTTCAGCACCTATCGCCGCGCTTAACCGGTTTAACAATCCTCCGCTATTCTATTTTGATTTGCTGCTTAGCAGCGGTGAAATACTTAATTTCATGAACATTTCTTTTTCTGTATCCAAACCTAGATATGATCGCTAAATACTCAATCAACAACCAAACTTTTCTTTCTTTCCTGTGATCTCTTCATCTCTGACCTGTGATTGAATGGAAACTATTTTGGAAAGAGAGACGCAAATCTGTTGTCTCCTAGCTACTTTTTTGAAATCATTAATGTATTCGATCAATATTTGATTCAATGCGGGCACCGTGCATAATTATGCTATGTTTGACAATAAGTCAATTAAGGTGTCTGTCTTCCTTACTAATATTGCTTTTTATTAATGAACAAGTAGATGCTTTCTACATCTAATGAGGATTTCTTTCCTTTCTGCATGTACAATGTGCATACAGAGTCTACGTGTGCAGTGTATGGCAATAGTTTGTAAAGTGCGATTATACAGAACGTTTAGGTTTGCACGCTTCGGCGGACTGCTTGACGTGAACGAAACTCACATTTGCCAATTGAGTTTTAAGCGAATACTAATTGTCGTACACGTAGAATTTAATAACTCATTCGATGCCTTTCATATTGACATTTTTTGAGCTGTCACTTTGATAACTATAGAGGCCTACTGCACTGACAATGGAATATTTAACCATTAGAAATTTCTCATCATCTTCTCGTGTTATGAAGTATGCTTAATATTCTAACTTTGCTGCATTTTGGTTCGAATTTCTGAAGGCGATCGTTCATGGACAGAATCTAACAGACTTTCGAAGGCTGATTTATCTATCAACAACACTGGAGTTGATGAAAAATATAAATGTTTCCCAGCTCAGTGCTTCTCGTGCACCGTATAAAACAAGTTGTCACTCTCTTCAGCGCACGCCTCTGAAATGATAAAGAGACAGAAGATTAAGATGTCACGAAGTGGGATGATACTCGCAGCTCAGTTGGTTAAGGACTGTGCTTCGGTTCGATGGTGCATAAGCTCTATGATTCGAGTCTGTCCGCCGCGGGACGTCTCACTAGAGGCTGTCTACATGAAGGCTGCCTTCATCCCTAACATTATTGGCATGACTTTTCGCCGTGGGTGGGCAACGGGAATTAAGAAGGAAAGTAATGCTTTACCGCATTATGTCTAAATTGTCTCTGCGCCTTTCAATACATCAAATTATTGATCAATTTTATTTGTCATCGTTTGTGTCTTTGATGTATAAAAGTAATTCAACATATTCTTGCATCTTGTCGTAGACATGCATCGCTTGGAGAAAAATCAATAGTAGTTGGAAGTGATGCTGTACAGTGCATGTATATTGCGACTTTTATATTCCATTTGTGGTGTAACATCGAGTGATCTTGTCAAATTTGTTGAAGTCACATTTGAAGAGAAATTTTTAATGATCCTTGAAAAGTGATTTCAATCATTATGATCAGTGTAGAATAATGTTTTCAGTTGATAAGTGTTTCACTTGATATTATTTATACTTTTGCACTAAATTGGAAATAACGCTGCAGTTGCTAAAGTCTGTAGACACCAGGGATCGCAATTTTCCGGTTTTTTTCCGAAATTGATCTAATGTAAATATTTCAAATTTATGCATTCAACCCCTGGTTTTTCCCGATTTTCCGGTTTTTTTCTTGGGTGAATTGCAATCCCTGGTAAACACTCAATGTACATTCACTGATTGCATTCACCGCCGATCAGATAGTAAAGTTTGCTGATTTCTGTTTTAATGCACTTTACGCCAGCACAAGCGTCCGTGGTGTAAAGGCTAGCATGGATGCCTTCCAAGCATTCGATTCGGGTTCGATTACCGGCGGTCGCATATTTTGTGCGTGTTTTGCAGAAACTAAGTAAACAGAATGAATTAATTTTACTAATATACTTAATCGAATGCGATATTTCAACTTCATCGTCCTATATTATCCAGGTCTTTGCAAGACACTTGATGAAAATTGCGTTGAACAGTTGATCATGGTGGCTCATAATAATGTAATAGCACACCAAGTTTAGTTAACCTGTGCATCTCAAGTCAATGACAGAAATCTCTGGTTTCTAAATGCAGTGCCCGAGTTATTTATCGGAAGCATTTAGAGAAGTTATCCAGATCGATGCCGAGTAGAGCAGACAGCCGAGGGATTAACTTAGCTGGAAAAAGTGACGATTCTAATTCATGTAATCGTCTAGTAGAATACGAATTGGTGCCTGAGGCGTCTGTACTAGTTTGTCTGGTAGTCTGGTCCTCCATGGTAAGTGGGAGCACTGACCAATACATTGCTCTCCAACATTTCCATTCCAATGGCAGAGTAATGACATTCGAACGTTCTTGTTTTCATTTACAGCATCAGAATCAGCACACTTTAATCACAGCTCTCAATGACTTGGTTCCTGTACGTGCTAGAAGACAAATAATCTATCCACTGGATGTTTTGAAGCACAATTCACCATCAGATCGAGTATTGACGAAACAAGAGCCATACTCTCTGTCACATATCAACAGAAAACTTATCTTGGAACCGAAGGTAAAATCCTCTGACTGTACGATATTGGAGAAACTTTTATAAAGTTTTTTTCCTCCTTACAGGTATCAATTAATGCGCGAATAGTGGTCGTCGGAGCATCTTCTGCTGGCCTATCATTCTTGCAAACACTTGTGTTCTGGTAAGTACGACTCGGCGTAAATGTTGTCGGAAGAGTTTTGATATTCAAGCAAAAGCAATTTTCCTTTTTATTCAATTACTCGCGTTTTAATTATTGAAATATTAATGGAATTCTACTTTTTCCAATTATGACTTCTTTTACGCTATAATCTTGGAAGGTTAGAAGGTAGTGAATTTAAAGTCTTCAGTTGTTTTGGATATTACTGTATGCTTGTGCGCATGCTGTGTAAAATAACTTAAGCAAGAACGAGCATTGTGTTCAGCTAGCAAAATGATTTCCAAATGCAGAAGGAGGATCATTTTGTGCTGTTCTATTTGTAAACATGAACGGGACTACTCAGAAACCTCACTTCTGGTGACAAAAATAGGCTCCTTATCTGTTCAAATTAAGATCTGCTACGTGCGTTGCACACTGATCTATTTTTAATTCAATTAGCATGTTATTCAATTGCCTGATTACTTCAATTGCTATAATTAATGTACTACATGTCAGTTCAATCACTCACGATTTTTGACGGAATTTCGAAGCGAATAGTTGCATATCCTGTTATTTCTGTAGTAATCATGAACACCAAATTTCTTTTATTCTGACGGGAACTATCATTCGAATATCAGTTGTTATGCGGTTTGTCCATTCGTTTGAATACAAAGGCAGTATTTGCGCTCACCTCAGTTGGTATTTACACAGGTTTTCGTGGTAATCGGATTGGGACTTAGCATAGACGGAAATGGGGCTTTTTTTGACGTTGATAGACTGGCCCTTGATTATCAGTCAGTTTGGATTTCAATGCATAAGTTGATGTGGAATAGTTCAGATAGTACTTAATAAGACATAACGTATGCAGTTCGTGAGATTCATTCATTGGATTATAATTCATGAATTTTGCGTTGGGAAGATGTTATACATAGGACACATTCGTTGTAAATACGAAATTTATTGCATTTCAGTCCACATCTTCGCTTCAACAACCTTACTCTCGTATCACCACACGGTCTGCCGGGAGACCTTGTACCGGACAAGTTGAGAGACAGCATGCTTGGGACTGAGTAAGTCGCAATTGCATATTGTATGTGTCAGGTCATGTGCTTATGATGTTAATGAAGAATCACCGAGCTATTGATTATTGCTGTTATACAATCGATTAAAAATCAATAGCAAACCTCTCCAGTGGTTGTTTAAGACTTTGAAATTTAATTGGTGTGAGAAATCAATCAATTTTGAATGTAACTGGAGACAACCAATGAATTGAAGTCTTTCGACTTAAGTTATCAAGTAATCATAAATTTCACATTTTAGTAAGGATGAGAAAAATGTGCGGCACTTCCTTTAGTAACGGCTTGTAATAAAAAGTTGAGCTAATAGTATTTACACGGCAAACGTTTCACGACACAGTCGCTGCCTCAGTGCACTAAAAAGAATGTTCATATTTTAGACATCAGCGTGCTAGTCCATAGCTTGTCTGAGCAATAAAGAGTCTCACTACATGCGACTGTGAATTGGAATTACGCATTCGAGGCAAGTTCATGCATTAAATGTCTTCAGTTTTGTATAAGATAAGCAAATAATGCAGGAAATTCAATGCTCAATAATCATGAAAGCAATCAATTTGTGATTATGTTATTGTATCATATATCGTATTCGGAAAGTTACATAAAATATAGTTACTAAATAGTAAATAAATGCTAGCTAATCGGGTGAATGTCGTCATTCTTCTTACAAACTCTTACAAAGATGCCCGACAAGGCAAAGTTTATCCTCATCAATTAACCATTAATTGCAGATATTTGACGTCAGTGATCAATTAGAATTACCTGCTTTTTAAATAACTATTTGACTGCTATTACAGACTTGCCAACTGTCCCGGATTTTCCGGGACAGTCCCGGATTTTGGAGCTGTCCCGGATGTCCCGGAAAAGTTAAAATGCTGTCCCGGATTTTGAATTTATTAACCTAAGATGAATTCTAGATCGTTTAAGAACGCATATTTCAAAAATTTGCGCTGCGCGCGCAATCCTAAGATAAGGAAACATGCATGATGATGAAGTTAGTGGATTTCTTAGGGGCATTGTCTTTTCACGCTGATGTGCTTTTATTAATCATTATGTATCCCGGATGTATTTCCTTCTATTGAGTTTAAAAAGGTAGTAAGTGTTTTCCAAATTTGCATTCCAGTCTTTGCGACGAATGCTGTTCATAAGGTGGGATGTATCTTATGATCTTGCTTTCAGACTGATCTTTCTGTTGAAGAGACTTGAGACCATACTGTTGACTTGTAAACGTCAATTATGCATAATCATTTTTGCAATATTTGTCAGTATTTATCAATATATCAACATTTTTGACTGACAGGATGAGTGAGTCATGAATCAGCACACACCGCGATCGTAGCAATTGAATGGAGATGACTTAACTTAATGACACCGTTTCTATTAAAAATAATGGAAATTAAGGATTAAAATTAGGATGCGTCCTATACGCAGGCACACAGTCTTTCCATCGCTTTTGGGGTCAAATATCCACTGCGTCCTATACATGGTATCGTCCTATACGCGGGTAGTTACGGTAATAAAATTTGTCCCGAATTTTCATGTTTCAAGGTTGGCAGGTCTGCCATTATTTATTTTGACAACTTCTTTTATGAAATTAATCACAAGTCCTTCTAACAGATATTTTTGCCATAACAGGAATGAAATAATGTAGAATCTATTCCACCACCTCTGATGAATTATTAGCAATGTCAACTATCAAGCAAATTTGATTTGGACTCGGAATTTAAGGCTCAGGTGCCAATTGGTCTATTTACATGTATCAGATTCCGACGCAGACATGTTAATGTCTGGCCAGAGCCAGGCCGGCTTAAATCGGCCCGCGTTTTTGCTTACATCCGTTGCAGGTTACCAATGTATTAATTACATCAGCAATATACGCGGGCTTTGCATTCAACCAATTTTCTAATTTTTCTGCTGTTTTGCTCTCACATGCAGAAATTCTCTGTACACATCGTGCAGTTGAGGCAGAAGTGTTTTTTGATAATGATATTTGAATTCATATCAGCCCGACTCTGTGCTTATTTACAAAGCGCGGGTCCAGCTTTGAGTGATATTCAAATTGTTCTTTTGTTATCGACTTGTTGAACCACGGCTGACTGATGAATAGTGCAATATCATTCATTTTGCAGTCATTGTTATTCTCAAGAAGATTTTGCTCACATTTCTTTGCGATCAAGAGTCAACGTTGTCTACGGAAAAATGACAGCAATCAATCGCAAGAAGAAGCATTTAACTATCAATGAGAATTCCTTGATGCCCTACGATCATCTCATTTTGGCCACAGGCCTTCAGTACATGG
Organism: Prostheceraeus crozeri; assembly: GCA_907163375.1. Taxonomy (NCBI): domain Eukaryota; kingdom Metazoa; phylum Platyhelminthes; order Polycladida; family Euryleptidae; genus Prostheceraeus; species Prostheceraeus crozeri. Next base: position 6,187 of record CAJQUW010006101.1, on the reverse strand, counting down.
TCCCGTGTCCGATAGGTGTGAATGATTTAGAAGCAGGTTTCACGAAGGGAGAAGTTTTAGACAGTGCAAGTCGGAGATTCTTCGGCAAAACTCCCAAGAATGTATTTACAGTGAATGATCAGTATGATGCTGGCGTCTTCCTTTATTGGGTGGAAAATCATCTTCTCAATAAAGATGAGAACGGAGATGTGAAAATGCCTCAATTAGTCATTTATGGAGACAGCTTGCAAAGTTATTGCACAATTGCGACACTGGTGGAGCTCGGACTACCTGGAACTGCTATTACACTTGTCCTACCACCGAGTACGAAGGTGAGCCAAGAAAATTATAATCCATTCATTCTTGAAAGCAACTAGTTGAATTCATTCCGAAATCCTTATTAGTCCGGCAGCCGGAACGAGTTTCTGCAGGGAACGAGGCCGAAAGTGAGACTTTCACAGAATGATGTACACCCTATGCCTGCTACGAATCGGCACGTCTGCCGAGTTCTAGTGAGTTCCTCTTCTTGTCAGACAAGATCAAAGAAAAACACATGCAAATCCAATGGGACGCAGATTGCAGTTTTTGGCTAAAATGAAATTTTCTATGTTTTCTCTGATTAAACGAAAAGTACTAAGCCCAGAGTCATAATTTTTGGTATGGAATATCTTCAGGTCATTTCCTATGATGTGATGTGCTGTTATCATGCATCTAATCGGCCATGTATGTGAGAATGTGGTTGAAAGTGAATAATGTTGCTCAAATTGTTTGTGTTTGCTGACATTGAGAGGCTCGCAAAATCTAAATGTGTTTAGCTTTATAGACAGGGGTGCATGAAAATGAAAGGAAATGACCTAAAGACATTGCATGCCGAAAATTATGACTCTGGGCTCGTTTAATCAGAGAAAACGAAGAAAATTTCATTTTAGCCAAAAACTACATTCTGCGTCCCATTGGATTTTCATGTGTTTTTCTTTGATTTTGTCTGGCAAGAAGAGGAACTCACTAGAACTCGGCAGACGTGCCGATTCGTAGCAGGTATAGGTTGTACATCATTCTATGAAAGTCTCACTTTCGGCCTCGTTCCCTGCAGAAACTCGTTCTGGCTGCCGGACTATATCGGATAGTTTGCTTCAATGTGAAGAACTTTTCTCTCTCGGCGATGTCACTTCTAAATTGCGACTGAACTTGGCGATCAATCAGAAAGCATGCATTCACTGATTACATTCATTGCTGATCGAACGGAAAGGTTTACAGAAATGTCTTTTAAAGTTATGTGAAAACGAATATACATGCGACCGTGGTGTAAAGGCTAGCATGGATGCCTTCCAAGCATTCGATCCGGGTTCGATTCCCGGCGGTCGCATTTTTTTTGTGTAGCTGCAATCTTTCTTTTAGAAGTGAAGACGTAAGTCAGTTGCACAGACATTTAATTTTCACTCTTTACTGGTACACCTACAATTGATCTTCGAGTAAATATAGAAAAATAGACCAATCTGCCAGAAGTAAGTTTATTTTCCGCAACGTGTCGAAGCACCCTACTTTGTCGCGAGGCGATAATAAAATGTTGACAAATACATGCATGTATGAGAATGAAAATGATGAAGACAACTCTAGCATTGATGTCTGTGTCAGAGTGACACGGGGACACACTGGCGAAAGAAAATCAATGCCGTCCAGTGACCTCTAAAAGGACTAGTAGAAGGCCACTGCACAAAAGCACATAAAACAGTAGGCATGAATAAGTATTAAAAGACAAAGGAAAAGAAAAAAATATATACAAAACATGAAAGTGTCTTATACCAGAAACATGGTGTAGTCAATATATTCATCGCGAGAATTTAAAGTAGGAGACAGATGTTTTATAGTCATGGCTTCTGCAATTCGACAACGAATTTGGCTCACATGTCTGCTCAAAATAGTAAAAGAGAAGGTGTCTTTCGCTGAGGCATGATGCGACACACTATGCTTGTGTACACCTGTATTTCTGCTAGGCTGTAAGTGTTCAGCGACGCGATCATGGAAAGGACGAGTTGTGCTACCGATATAAAACTGAGGACACAAATTACATTGAGCTTGGTACACAACATTTTTACTATTACACAGGTAAGGGTCATTTATAACACAAGAACGTTTCGAACAAGCTACGTGTCTCTTGATTTTATTCAATTTATTGGCTAAATTTGGAGATGGTTTGTAAATAACACGGACATTGAGACCAGTTCTTCTTATAATACGCGATAGTTTGTGGTTGAATTTATCACTAACAAAAGGAACTTTGAGCAAAGAACAGTTATTCTGAATGTAGGGCGCAGTTCGCCGACGTATTTGAGATTTCTTAGGACGTGACACTAACTGTTTGATATTTTCTTTAGAATAATCATTTTTAGAAAGCTTATGGCATAGATTCGAAACTGCTGCTTCTCTGTCATTGGTATTAGAGCATAGTCTACTCACCCTACGAACCTCTTCTCTCACTGTGTTACGTTTAATAGACGTAGGTATGGATGATTCTGCATTCAAAAATATACCACGATTAGCTTCCTTTTGGTAAAAGCGATAATGTAATTTTCCGTTTTCGTCAATAAAAATGGCAGTATCAAGAATGGGAAGGAAACCATCACTACGTGCACAGTCCATTTCGAATTTGATAGAGTTGTGTAAGCGGTTGACCTCACATATCATGTTCTCAATGTTGACATTGCGATCAATGATCACTATACAGTCGTCGATATACCTGAGGAATATGATAGGGTTTTTCACGGAATGCAAAAATAAAGACGATCGTTCCAAACGATCCATCACAAGAATGGCAATAGTCGGCGAGATTTTGGAGCCCATAGCTAGACCACGTTTCTGTCGATAAAACAAACCATTATAATGAAATGAGTTGTTATTGAGGATGAATGTCAACAGTTCCAAAATGAGATCAATAGAGATGCCCCAAACTGATTGATGAAATTTTTGATGAAGTAAATCCGAAATGACCACAACTGCTTCTTGAGTATCTATGGTTGGAAAAGTCCCTATAAGTTTGGATGTAATTAGCTTGTACACAACCATAGATACTCAAGAAGCAGTTGTGGTCATTTCGGATTTACTGCGACAAAAATTTCATCAATCAGTTTGGGGCATCTCTATTGATCTCATTTTGGAACTGTTGACATTCATCCTCAATAACAACTCATTTCATTATAATGGTTTGTTTTATCGACAGAAACGTGGTCTAGCTATGGGCTCCAAAATCTCGCCGACTATTGCCATTCTTGTGATGGATCGTTTGGAACGATCGTCTTTATTTTTGCATTCCGTGAAAAACCCTATCATATTCCTCAGGTATATCGACGACTGTATAGTGATCATTGATCGCAATGTCAACATTGAGAACATGATATGTGAGGTCAACCGCTTACACAACTCTATCAAATTCGAAATGGACTGTGCACGTAGTGATGGTTTCCTTCCCATTCTTGATACTGCCATTTTTATTGACGAAAACGGAAAATTACATTATCGCTTTTACCAAAAGGAAGCTAATCGTGGTATATTTTTGAATGCAGAATCATCCATACCTACGTCTATTAAACGTAACACAGTGAGAGAAGAGGTTCGTAGGGTGAGTAGACTATGCTCTAATACCAATGACAGAGAAGCAGCAGTTTCGAATCTATGCCATAAGCTTTCTAAAAATGATTATTCTAAAGAAAATATCAAACAGTTAGTGTCACGTCCTAAGAAATCTCAAATACGTCGGCGAACTGCGCCCTACATTCAGAATAACTGTTCTTTGCTCAAAGTTCCTTTTGTTAGTGATAAATTCAACCACAAACTATCGCGTATTATAAGAAGAACTGGTCTCAATGTCCGTGTTATTTACAAACCATCTCCTAATTTAGCCAATAAATTGAATAAAATCAAGAGACACGTAGCTTGTTCGAAACGTTCTTGTGTTATAAATGACCCTTACCTGTGTAATAGTAAAAATGTTGTGTACCAAGCTCAATGTAATTTGTGTCCTCAGTTTTATATCGGTAGCACAACTCGTCCTTTCCATGATCGCGTCGCTGAACACTTACAGCCTAGCAGAAATACAGGTGTACACAAGCATAGTGTGTCGCATCATGCCTCAGCGAAAGACACCTTCTCTTTTACTATTTTGAGCAGACATGTGAGCCAAATTCGTTGTCGAATTGCAGAAGCCATGACTATAAAACATCTGTCTCCTACTTTAAATTCTCGCGATGAATATATTGACTACACCATGTTTCTGGTATAAGACACTTTCATGTTTTGTATATATTTTTTTCTTTTCCTTTGTCTTTTAATACTTATTAATGCCTACTGTTTTATGTGCTTTTGTGCAGTGGCCTTCTACTAGTCCTTTTAGAGGTCACTGGACGGCATTGATTTTCTTTCGCCAGTGTGTCCCCATGTCACTCTGACACAGACATCAATGCTAGAGTTGTCTTCATCATTTTCATTCTCATACATGCATGTATTTGTCAACATTTTATTATCGCCTCACGACGAAGTAGGGTGCTTCGACACGTTGCGGAAAATAAACTTACTTCTGGCAGATTGGTCTATTTTTCAATATTTATTTGATATGCGTCTGCCTTCTCACGCCATTCATGCATGATCTTCGAGTGATCATTTGGACGCCGGTGTGTGAAGATTAGAATTATGTAATAGTTGTGGCTTGTAAATCATTCCGTCGGATACAATACAAACCTTTTTGGGAGAATTAGGAACAGCCAGTCCAGCAATCAGAGAGTCTCCGAAAGGAATGAAACTGGAAATGAATTGGAACTTTCACAGAATGATGTACATTCTATGACTAATGCGAATCTGTGCAATTCATGTCTTTACACACTTATGTCAACCAATTTCCAATAATCACCCAATTTCCGTACAAAATCAAAATTATATGCAGATAATGAACCGATGATGATCATATTTCTTCATTGTGTCTCCACTCGTATTCTGTCTCATAGTGTACATCTGCTTTCTATAATATCTCCTCAATCGATTGATCGATTGAAGCTGGATTTACTCAGTGATGCTCCTGTGTTATTCTGACAATGATGATGACAGCAATAAAGACGTCGGATGTGCCACTTGTATAGAATCATTATACTCATCATTCGCAAGTAGTTTACTTGATCGAGCATGCTTCTTTATTGATGTCGGCAGTCGTCGACCGGCATACCAGCGGAGAAAGGCCTCGAGACGTTGTAGTGCATCTTGAGTCAGAAGTCCGCAGTTTTCTAGGAATGACTGGTTATTTGTCAAAATTCATACCTAACTACTCGCACCTGACAGCTCCACTCCGTAACCTAACCCTGAAAGATAAGAAATTCCAGTGGACCGAGGTTGAAGACAAGGCATTTGAGAAACTGAAAGAGGCCATCACAGATGATGCTGCCGTGGCATTCTTTAACCCTAGATACCCTATTATCGTGAGAACTGAAGCGAGCTTCCATGAAGGTCTATCGGCAGGATTATTCCAGAAGATAGAATCAGGCATCAAGCGAGTTCATTTCATTAGCAGGTCGATGACTAGCACAGAGAGAAACTACAGCCAGACCGAGAAAGATGCGTTATGCGTCCGATGGGCGAAAAACAGATTTCGCATATACTTGCTAGGTGCACCGAAGTTTAAGAATCTCGTATCAGATGTTAGTTTCAAATTGTATGTGATTTTGGTATATGTTTGTATGTAATTTTCGTATCCAGCGATTTACAGTGTACTGTCATATCAGATAACGGACCCCCTTCAACTCTGAGATGTTCTCAAACTTCGCCGATGAGCAAGGGTTTCACCACCACCGTGTTACGCCAGAGCACCCCAGAGCTAACGGCGCTGCTGAGAGTTTTATGAAGACCCTAAACAAAGCTGAGAGAATAGCCCACTTAGAAGGATGAAATTGTAAGATAGCTGTCCAGGAGATGTTGATGGGTTTTAGGTCCACCCCACATGTTGCTACAGGCTTCTCACCCTACGAGGCATTCATGGATAGAAAGCTCAGGACAAAGCTCTATACTAGAACCTTTGAAGGACCGAGCAGTGATAGAGAACAGGCCATTAATGAGATAGACAGAAGTTACAAAAACAGGATTAAGAACTGTAAAGATAGAGGATCACACGGTCCACGATTCAGTATCGGGGATCACATTTTAGTGAAACAGAATTATTAATTATTAATTA